>CM038677.1:839794486-840169540 GCA_021605205.1 Aegilops longissima
GCGGCGAAGGCTCTTGATGGTGACCGCGCCTCCGTCGGTGCCGTCAATCTCGCGCCGCAGCTTGTCCTGGACCTCCGGTCTGTCGACGAGGTGGGCCAGGGTCCACTCCACGCAGGCCACGGTGGAGCCCGAGCCGCTGCCGAGGAACTCGGATACGAGGCACACCAGCTCGTCGTCCCTGAGCGCCCGCCGTCCGCCGCCCTCGCCGTTGGGCACGCGGAGATCAAGGAGTGAGTCCACGTACGGATAGGCGACGCCGCCGCCCCTATAGACGCGAGATTCAGGTCGCCTCCGTGCGTCGATGGGAGGAAGGTACATCAGCTTCTGCCTGCCGAGGGCGCCCATGAGGTGGGTGAGCTGCCTCCGGCACAGGAGCTGGGGCAGCCACGAGCCGTCCACCACGGGGATGAGCTCCCCGACGGTGGCCAGCAGGTCCAGCATCTCGCGCTCCATGGACTCCACGCAGTGCCCGTCGACGCCGTCGCCGAAGCACATACGCGCCAACAGGGAGAACGCGGCGCGGTTCAGGTCGCCTCGGATAACAACAGACGCGGCCTCGCCCTGGACCTTGGCGAACAAGCCGGCGACGAGGGCCTGGGCGGCCTCCTGCTGCAGCGGTGCCAGTGAAGCGACGCGGGAGGGGTGTAGGACGTCGGCGCTGAGGTTGCAGCGGAGCGCGCGCCAGTGCGGGCCATGGGATGCCGTGACAATCGTCTCGTTCCGCTCGCCGCGGCGGAGCCCGGTGCCGAGGACAACGGGGAAGAAGCCTTCAGCACGGTCCAAGAAGGCGTCCGCGTTCTTGTTGAGTGCGCGATGAGCCACAGCGGCGTCACGGACACGGTGGAGGGTCCTGCGGGCATGGGCTCGCCTAGTGCTTCGCCGGAGAGCTACGGCAGCTAGGAGGAGGCAGCAAGCAGTGGTGGTGGCAAGAAGCGTAAGGAGCTCCATTTTGATTGAACGATCGAGCTCTGTGTGTGTGTGCATGTCGATCGATACTCAGTCTTCTATTTATATTCTACTCCACCAAGCAGTGGTGGTGAGGTGACCATGATCATGCTAATTAACGTATTCTCTTTATGCTACATTATCGACCAACCACACACCTACTCCACTAAGCAGTGGCGATAGTTAACGTATTCTCTTTATGCTAGATCATGCTAATTAACGTAGTACAGTATTCTCTTTATGCTAGACCGTGCTAATTAACCTAATTAACAACTTTCATTAGTGCACGCTGCCTCATAACAGAGATAAGGTAAATAGAGACAAGTGGAATATACTTAATGTGTACGGTGCTCCACATAACAGAGATAAGGAAAGGTTTTTACTAGAGCTAGTGCATGTTTTTCAAAATAGAAATGCTTTACCACTTTAAGTAGGAGGTGATTTTAATTTAATTAGGAAACCCAGTGAATCTAATAAAGAGGTTATCCTCAATAAGTGGTCTAGATATTTCAAGGCTATAATTGAAAACTGAGGAATTAAGGAAATAGAATTAGCCAGTAGAAGATATATATACTTGGTTGAGTAATCATCTATAGCCTACTTTAAGAAAGTTAGATACAATGCTTGTTTCTTTATCCTGGGAAAAGTTATATCCTCTGTGTTTTTATATATTTTTTAACTCGGGAACATCTGACCACTCTCCTCTGGTGATGGGTTTTTGTTTTTGATAGGTGATATTGTAGATGTAGTTAATAAAGTGTGGAATAGTTACTTTCCTGGCAGAAATAATATTAGTAGATGGCAAAACAGAGAAAGGAAACTTAGGAAAACTCTTAAACGTTGGAATCTAAATGATGTGTGGTTTTATAAAAAGCGGCATTTCTTTTGTAGATTTATTAGATGATAATGACAAGGAGAATGAAAATATGAGCTTATCTGCTGATAAATAACAGCTTAGCAATAATTTAGATGCTCAGTTGCATAAAATTTGTAAGGAGGAGGAAGTGATGTAGTTCCAAAGGGCAAAACAAAAAATAAATTATTGAGGGTGATGCTCTCACTTCATATATAATCAGTAAACTTTGTGGCCGTAAAAGAAAAACTAGTATTAATTCTCTGTATCAAGAAGATGGTATTATAGAAGGTGATGAAAATATTTTAGAGTATGCTACTGCGTTCTACAAAAAAATGTTTGGGCCTGGTGATGTTGTTGGTAATGTTTCTCTTAATATGTATATCCCTAATGTTGTAGATTCAGAGGATAAAAAAAGACTTGGTAGAGAATTTACTATGGAAGATTAAAAATGCAGTCTTCCAATGGAGGAAGATCAAAGCCCCTGAGCCAAATGGTCTTCCAATAGAGTTCTATATGTTCTTTTGGCCTTTGGTTAGTGGTAATGTGTTTGATTTATTTCAGGATTGGTATAGAGGAGATTTAGATTTATCCAGATTTAAGTATGGTGTGTTGACCCTTCTCCCCAAGTGTGAGGGAGCTAGTTTAATTCAACACTACCTCCCTATTTTTCTTCTAAATGTAATTTTCCAAATTTTCTAAAAAGTCATTAATAATAGGGCTAATTTTGTAGCTGATAAAACCATTGCTCCAGTACAAACGACCTTCATTAAAACATGTTTTATTTTAGATGGGGGTGACGCTGTTACACGAAGTAATGCATGGAGTTTATAAGAAAAAAAAGTAAATGATACTCTTTTCAAAATTGATTTTGAAAAAGCATGTGCTAAGATTAATTGATCCTTCCTTACAGAAGTAATGCTACAGAAAGGATTACATGAAAGAAATGTTAATTTAGTCACGAGTTCAGTGATGCATGACAAAGCAGCAGTGATGGCTAATGATTTGATTGGTCCTTATTTCAAATCAAAGAACGGGTTAAGGCAAGGGGATTGATATGTCTCCAACGTATCTATAATTTATGAAATATTCATGCCATATTTATATAGTTCTACATGGTTTTGGTGCACT
The DNA here is from genome assembly GCA_021605205.1 of Aegilops longissima. NCBI lineage: Eukaryota > Viridiplantae > Streptophyta > Magnoliopsida > Poales > Poaceae > Aegilops > Aegilops longissima. The sequence goes on from CM038677.1 coordinate 839,797,416, forward strand.
TTTATATGATTTTTATTGACTAACATATTAATCTAGTGCCTAGTGCTAGTTCCTGGCTTTTTTTTGCATATTTCCTGTTTCACAGGAAAACCATACCAAAAAGAAGTCCAAACACGATAAAAAATTACGGTGGTTTTTTTGGAACATAAGAGACCCCCGAAGCTTCATGGAGAGACCAGAAGACCCACGAGGACGCCACAAGCTCACGTTGCGCGTTCTAGGGGGAGGGAGGGTCACCTGATCTTGTCGGGCCCTCGTAACTCCTTTTGGCGAGATTCCATCCCTGAAAGTTAACCTAGATGATTTTTTCCACCGTTGCAAGCCTCTGTTTCAAGGCGATCTTATCTGGAGCTCCGTTCTGACACCCTGCAGGGGGGGGGGGTTCATCACCGGAGGCCATCTTCATCATCCCCGCTGCTTCCATGACGAGGATGGGGTGGTTCACCCTCGGGGATGAGGGTATGTACCTGTAGCTATGTGTTTGATTTCTCTCTCTCTCTCTCTCTCTCTCTCTCTCTCTCATGATCTTGATAGGACACGATCTTGATGTACCATGAACTTTGTTAATATAGTTCGATCATGCGGTGTTCTTCCCTCTCTATCATTGTTGTGATGAATTGAGTCTTGCTCTTTGAGTTTCATACATTGGATTGAATATTTTGATTTGAGATCACTTGATGTATGGCTTGCTTGTGGATACCCGTGGTGAAAATGGGGTAATTTATCGAGATCACTTGACATATGTTTTGTTAATCAACTTGCGTATTTCCATGGTGACATTGGTTTAATCTAGGCATAGAGGTTGATGCACGTTTTCATACTAATTTTTTTGATAGGAACTTTTTTAGTGATTCTTTGTTGCATGTTGAGGGATTGTTATATGATTCAATTATGTTAGCACTGTTGATAGATTGCACTAGGGAAAGTAAGAACACTAGGCCTTGTTTCTAAGCATTAAGACACCGTTTTTATTCAGTTTTTTTACTTATTACCATGCTATTCTATTTATTCGCATTATAAATACCTATATCTACTATCCATACTACACTTTTATCACCATTTCTTCGCTGAACTAGTGCACCTATACAAATTTACCATTGTATTGGGTGTGTTGGGAACAAAAGAGATTTCTTGTATTTGATTGCAAGGTTGTTTGAGAGAAACCATCTTCATCCTACACCTTACACAAATATATAGTCCTTAGGTCATCCACTTGAGGGAAATTTGTTGATGTCCTACAAAACTCTGCACTTGGAGGCCCAACAGAGTCTACAAGAATAAAGTTGCGTAGTAGACATCAAGGATCCCCTATCCCCCATTCAATGATGCTATTGTTGTTTTCAATATGCTCTTTGTTAGTGCTTCTGAAATTGGTTTGCGGCAAGGTTTAGCTGAAAATTTAGTAGATGGAGGTGTGAATATGTTCCAATGTGCCAACGATACGATTCTTATGTTTCAATATATTTTAGAAAGTGCACAAAACTTGAAGAGTATTTAGTTTATTTTTGAACAGTTGTCCGGTTTGAAAATAAACTTCTATAAAAGTTAACTTTATTGTTTTGGTAGAGCTAAAGATAGGACCCATTAGTACTCATATGTTTTCACTTGTTCCGTAGGTAGCATTCCTTTTAAGTACCCTTGTATATCTATGTACCATAGTAGGCTATGAAATAGAAATTGGAAAGGGGCGGAAGAAAAAGTAGAGAAAAAGTTGCACACTTTGCACCAGTAGGAAAACCCCCCATAGTAGACCTGCTACTAGTGGTATTCTGTGTTATAATACGCCAGTGGTATTACTAGTGGCGTATCAGTTTAGGACGTGCCATTGTTAAATCACCATAAGTGGCGTGCATTTCAGAATGACAAGCCATTGGTAGTGGGGCCAAGGTTATCCGTTCGTACCTGAAATACCGGTGGCACACCCAAAAGTAAGACGCCACTGGTATTGGCCAGCCCATACCATATGCAACACTCCAGCCCCACACACATCAGGGAGCGCCAATCCACACTCCCCTCCCCACTCTGTCTCGGTCCACCGCCGCCCCATCGGCCTGTCCCGCACCGCCGTGGCCCTATCGACCCGTGCCGAACAGAGACTACCCCGTTGACCCTGGTGTCTCTCCTCCATGTTGTTTCTGGCGGTGATGTCTACTATGCAACTTTATTCTCCTAGATTCGTGTTGGGCCTCCAAGCACAGAGTTTTGTAGGACAGTAGAAATTTTCCCTCAAGTGGATGGCCTAAGGTTTATCAATCCGTGAGAGGCATAGGATGAAGATGGTCTCTCTCAAACAACCCTGCAACCAAATAACAAAAAGTCTCTTGGGTGCCCAACACACCAAATATGATGGTAAATTGTATAGGTGCACTAATTTGGTGGCCCAATCCTTTTTTTAGCATAGGATAAGCCTGGACGAGCTCTTATGTAAAGCAAAGCGCTCCCGAGGACACATGGGAATTATCGTCAAGCTAGTTTTCATCATGCTCATATGATTCACGTTCGTTACTTTAATAATTTGATATGTGGATGGACCGGTGCTTGGGTGCTGTCCTTACTTGGAAAAGCCTCCCACTTATGATTAACCCCTCTCGCAATCATCCGCAACTACGAAAGAAGAATTAAGATAAATATAACCATAGCATTAAACATATGGATCCAAATCAGCCCCTTACGAAGCAACACATAAACTAGGGTTTAAGCTTCTATCACTCTAGCAACCCCTCATCGACTTTCTACTTCCCAATACCTTCCCCCAGGCCCAAATCATGGTGAAGTGTCATGTAGTCGTCGTTCACATAATACCACTAGAGGAAAGACAACATACATCTCATCAAAATATCGAACGAATACCAAATTCACATGATTACTTATAACAAGACTTCTCCCATGTCCTCAGGAACACTACTCACAAAGCATGTTCATGTTCAAGATTAGAGGGGTAATAAATATCATTAATGATCTGAACATATGATCTTCTACCAAACAAACCAACTAGCATCAACTACAAGGAGTAATCAACACTAGTAGCAACCAAGAGGTACCAATTTGAGGTTTTGAGACAAAGATCGAATACAAGAGATGAACTAGGGTTTGATAGAAGATGGTGCTGGTGAAGATGTTGACGAAGATTGGCCCTCCCTCGATGAGAGGATCGTTGGTGATGACGATGTCTTTGATTTCCCCCTCCCGGTGGGATGTTTCCCTGGCAGAATAGCTTCGCCGGAGCCCTAGATTGCTTCTACCCAGGTTCCGCCTTGAGATAGCAGCGCTTCGTCGCAAAAGCTTCCTTATCATTTTTTCTAGGTCAAAACCCTCCATATAGCGGAAGATGGGCATCGGACAATGGCTAGGGAGCCCACAAGCCCTAGGGCGCGCCCCTAGGCTTGTGGCCACATGGTGGGCCCCCTTCTATAGTTTCTTCCCCCAATATTTTTTATATATTTCAAAATAATTCTCCGTAATGTTTCAGGACATTTGGAGTTGTGTAGAATAGGTATCTCAGATTTGCTCCTTTCCGGTCCAGAATTCCAGCTGCCGGCATTCTCCCTCTTCATCTGAATCTTGTAAAATAAGAGAGAAAAGGCATAAGTATTGTGCCATAATGTGAAATAACAGCCCATAATGCAATAAATATGAACATAAAAACATGATGCAAAATGGACGTATCAACTCCCCCAAGCTTAGGCCTCGCTCGTCCTCAAGCGAAAGCCCAGATCGATAATCATGTCCACATGTTTGGACACAGAGGCATCGGTAAAATAAAATACGGACATGAGGGCATCATGATCATCTTTTAGAATAGCAATATATTGTCATATAACTTCTTATGCTAAGGTGATAATTCATTCACAAGGCAAAGTATGAACCAAAAAACTTTATTGAAAACTAACAAACTAATATCTCGGTCATTGAAGCAATTGCAATTTATCATAATATGAAAAAGATTCAATGTAAGAGCTCTTTAGCAAGTTCACTTACTCAACGATCATTTAATCTTTCATAATTGCTAATAATCGCGCGATACTTACGAGATCAAAGCTTCAATCAGACACATAGGAAAAAAGGGGCTTATAGTTCCGCCTCCCAACAATTTACCTCAAGGGTAATGTCAACAATAATAATTTATGAACACCTACATCCGAGTGGATATGTTGGTCTGGATCTTTCCCCAACACATAGTGCTTGCCAAAAAGAAAAAAATATAAAAAGGAAAGGTGAAGATCAGCATGACTCTTGTATAAAGGTAAAAATAAAAGATAGGACCTTCACAGAGGGAAGCAGAGGTTGTCATGTGCTTTTATGGTTGGATGCATGAAATCTTAATGCAATGGAACGTCACTTTTTGTTGCCTCTTGTGATAAAGAACTTTATTATGCAGTCCGTCGCTTTTATTTCTTCAATATCAGAAGTTTGTATAAAGCTTATTTTCCTCACACTAAAAGACCATACATATTTAGAGAGCAATCTTGCACCGATGACAATTTACTTGTAGGATCTTACTCAACCCATGGTTAGATATAGTGGACTCTCATGGCAAAACTGGGTTGAAGGTTTTTGGACGCACAAGTAGTATCTCTACTTGGTGCAGAAAATTTGGCTAGCAAGGGATATAGAGCAAACTCAAAATGTTGGAAGATCCATGACAATATAACTTCTATTCGGATATAACAAAATATAACTCATTATGTTGTCTTCCTTGTCCAACATCAATCTTTTAGCATAAAATATTTTAATGAGTGCTCACAATCACAAAAGATCACTACTAGGGAAAAGCCTATACACAGAGGTATAGCAGTAGCGCTGGTTAAAATAGGGCGCTACTGCTAATTTGTAGTAGCGCGTTCATGCAAAGCGCGCTATAGCTCAAACGTTAGCAGTAGCGCATGTTCGAAAACAAGCGTTACCACTATAATTCCCACGGCTTAGCCGATAGGCTACACATAGTAGTAGCGATCCATGTAGAACCGCACTACCGCTACTTCCTTTGTAGCAGCGCGTTTTCTTCTAAACTCGCTACTGCTAAAGGATATAAAACTAAATTTAAAGCAAATAGAAAGGTAACTGAAAATGAAAGAAATAGAATAAGGTGAAAGGAAAATAAAATAAAATGTTGGTACTGACATGTAAAAATTAGCAATCGTGGTACCAATCTGCATGTGATGCCTGAATTGTGGTACTTCTGTGCAATTAACTCGATTGACAAAAAAAACTACCACTTTAGGGGTTGCCGTTCCACAGAACTACCACTTTTTTAAAAACTAATCGAAAACTATCAAAATTTTCTAATTTTGTGACTAAAAACTACCAAGTCCAATTGATGACCATTTCAAGCGTTTTAAACGCATTTTTGACAGGAGTGGCCCACCTGTCTGGTCGATGGAGTGCCTAACGGTTAACGGCGCCGCCTGGTACCGTTAGTGCCGCCGCTCGGTCGGACCGTGCCGGACCAGGTCAAAGCTGGCCGGCCGGCTCGCCCCTTCCCCACCATCTCTCACTCTCCCCCGAGCGCACTCTCTGCTCTGCCTCTTCTCTTCGTCACCTTGCACTCCGGCGATGCCACGAGGATGCCGTCGTGGCCAAACAACACGAGAGCTCCGACGATGACGCGTACATGAGCGAGTTCAGAAGCAAGCAGATGGAATACTTTGTAAGTCACACACTCTCTCTCTCTCTCTCTTCTCCTATTCTAGGGTTAGGGTTTGAAGATTCTTTTGATTTATTCCATTCCAGTTCATATATGTGGTTGTAGTTGATATATATGTTATTCTTCCTACTGCACAAACTCCTGAAACTATGATAGACCCAAGTCTTTGTGGGCTTGTGGTTGAATCTGAGTCTCAGCGCATACTGCACAGGTAGACCAAGCCAATTTGTTGCATTACATGAGATTCATAGGATGTGCTATTGAGGTAATAAACTAAGTTTTCATGGTTGTGAATGATTCATCTTGGCTATGTGGAAACAAAGTACTGTTTAGTGTTGTTCTTCTGAATTTTGCTTTAGTGTAACACCATGTCTATGTCTGGATTATGTACTTGTAGTATAGAGCACTAGAAACAGATAAATGTTTTGTAGTTATATTTGTTGGGGAACGTTGCAGAAAATAAATTTTTTTCTACGCTTCACCAAGATCAATCTATGGAGTCATCTAGCAACGAGAGAGAGGAGTGCATCTACATACCCTTGTAGATCGCAAGCGGAAGCGTTCAAGAGAATGGGGTTGAGGGAGTCGTACTCGTCGTGATCCAAATCACCGAAGATCCTAGTGTTGAACGGACAGCACTTCCGCGTTTAACACACGTACAGTTGGGGAAGACGTCTCCTCCTTCATGATCCAGCAAGGGAAGGATAGGTTGATGGAGATCCAGCAGCACGACGGCGTGGTGGTGGAAGCAGCGGCGATCTCGGTAGGGCTTCGCCAAGCTCAGCGAGAGGGAGAGGTGGTACGTGGGGAGAGGGAGGCGCCAGGGACTAGGGTTCGACTGCCCTCCCTCCCCCATCTTTATATAAGGGGCCTAGGGGTGCGCGGCCCCTAGAGTCCCATCTCAAGAGGGGGGCTAGGGGGGGGGGGGACTTGCCCCCCAAGTCAAGTGGGGCGCCCCCCACCCCTAGGGTTTCCACCCCTAGGCACAGGGGAGGCCCATGGCGGGCGCACCAGCCCACCAGGGGCTGGTTCCCTTCCCTCTTCAGCCCACGGGGCCCTCCAGGATAGGTGGACCCACCCGATGGACCCCCGGGACCCTTCCGGTGGTCCCGGTACAATACCGGTGACCCCCGAAACTTTCCCGGTGGCCGAAACTGGACTTCCTATATATAATTCTTCACCTCCGGACCATTCTGGAACTCCTCTTGACGTCCGGGATCTCATCCGGGACTCCTAACAACTTTCGGGTTACCGCATACTAATATCTCTACAACCCTAGCGTCACCGAACCTTAAGTATGTAGACCCTGCGGGTTCGGGAATCACGTAGACATGACCGAGACAGCTCTCCGGCCAATAACCAACAACGGGATCTGGATACCCATGTTGGCTCCCACATGTTCCACGATGATCTCATCGGATGAACCACGATGTCGAGGATTCAAGTAATCCCGTATACAATTCCCTTTGTCAATCGGTACGTTACTTGCCCGAGATTCGATCATCGATATCCTAATACCTCGTTCAATGTTGTTACCGGCAAGTCACTTTACTCGTACCGTAATGCATGATCCCGTGACCAAACACTTGGTCACATTGAGCTCATTATGATGATGCATTACCGAATGGGCCCAGAGGTACCTCTCCGTCATACGGAGTGAAAAATCCCTGTCTCGATCCGTGTCAACCCAAAAAATACTTTCGGGGATACCCGTAGTATACCTTTATAGTCACCCAGTTACGTTGTGACGTTTGGTAAACCCAAAGCACTCCTACGGTATCCGGGAGTTACACGATCTCATGGTCTAAGGGAAAGATACTTGACATTGGAAAAGCTCTAGCAAACGAACTACACGATCTTGTGCTATGCTTAGGATTGGGTCTTGCCATCACATCATTCTCCTAATGATGTGATCCTGTTATCAATGACATCCAATGTCCATAGTCAGGAAACCATGACTATCAGTTTATCAACGAGCTAGTCAACTAGAGGCTCACTAGGGACATGTTGTGGTCTATGTATTCACACATGTATTACGATTTCCGGATAACACAATTATAGCATGAATAATAGACAATTATCATGAACAAGGAAATATAATAATAATCATTTTATTATTACCTCTAGGGCATATTTCCAACAGTCTCCTACTTGCACTAGAGTCAATAATCTAGTTACATTGTGATGAATCGAACACCCATAGAGTTCTGGTGTTGATCTTGTTTTGCTCGTGGAAGATGTTTAGTCAACGGATCTGCGACATTCAGATCCGTATGCACTTTGCAAATATCCATGTCTCCATCTTGAACATTTTCACGAATGGAGTTGAAGCGACGCTTGATGCGCCTGGTCTTCTTGTGAAACCTGGGCTCCTTGGCAAGGGCAATAGCTCCAGTGTTGTCACAGAAGAGAGTGATCGGCCCCGACGCATTGGGTATGACTCCTAGGTCGGTGATGAACTCCTTCATCCATATTGCTTCATGCGCTGCCTCCGAGGCTGCCATGTACTCCGCTTCACATGTAGATCCCGCCACGACGCTTTGCTTGTAACTACACCAGCTTACTGCCCCACCATTCAAAATATACACGTATCCGGTTTGTGACTTAGAGTCATCCAGATCTGTGTCGAAGCTAGCGTCGACGTAACCCTTTACGACGAGATCTTCGTCACCTCCATAAACGAGAAACATATCCTTAGTCCTTTTCAGGTACCTTAGGATATTCTTGACCGCTGTCCAGTGTTCCATGCCGGGATTACTTTGATACCTTCCTACCAAACTTACGACAAGGTTTACATCAGGTCTGGTACACAGCATGGCATACATAATAGACCCTATAGCCGAGGCATAGGGATGACACTCATCTTTTCTCTATCTTCGCCGTGGTCGGGCATTGAGCGAGCTCAATTTCACACCTTGCAACACAGGCAAGAACCCTTCTTGGACTGATCCATATTGAACTTCTTCAATATCTTATCAAGGTATGTGCTTTGTGAAAGACCTATGAGGCGTCTCGATCTATCCCTATAGATCTTGATACCTAATATGTAAGCAGCTTCTCCAAGGTCCTTCATTGAAAACACTTATTCAAGTAGGCCTTAATGCTGTCCAAAAGTTCTATATCATTTCCCATCAAAATTATGTCATCTACATATAATATGAGAAATGCTACAGAGCTCCCACTCACTTTCCTGTAAACGCAGGCTTCTCCATAAGTCTGCATAAACCCAAACGCTTTGATCATCTTATCAAAGCGAATGTTCCAACTCCGAGATGCTTGCACCAGCCCATAAATGGATCGCTGGAGTTTGCACACCTTGTTAGCATGCTCAGGATCGACAAAACCTTCCGGCTGCATCATATACAGTTCTTACTTAAGATAGCCGTTAAGGAATGCTGTTTTGACGTCCATTTGCCATATCTCATAATCATAGTATGCAACAATTGCTAACATGATTCGGACGGACTTCAGCTTCGCTACGGGAGAGAAAGTCTCATCATAGTCAACCCCTAGAACTTGTCGATAACCCTTAGCAACAAGTCGAGCTTTATAGATGGTAACATTACCATCCGTGTCCGTCTTCTTCTTAAAGATCCATTTATTTTCTATCGCTCGCCAATCATCGGGCAAGTCTGTCAAAGTCCATACTTTGTTTTCATACATGGATCCTATCTCAGATTGCATGGCTTCAAGCCATTTGTTGGAATCTGGGCCCGTCATCGCTTCTTCATAGTTCGAAGGTTCACCGTTGTCTAACAACATGATTTCCAGGACAGGGTTGCCATACCACTCTGGTGTGGAACGTGTCCTTGTGGACATACGAAGTTCAGTAGCAACTTGATCTGAAGTACCTTGATCATCATCATTAATTTCCTCTCCGGTTGGTGTAGGCACCACAGGAACATCTTCCTGAGCTGCACTACTTTCCGGTTCAAGAGGTAGTACTTCATCGAGTTCTACTTTCCTCCCACTTACTTCTTTCGAGAGAAACTCTTTCTCCAGAAAGGACCCGTTCTTGGCAACAAAGATCTTGCCTTCGGATCTAAGGTAGAAGGTATACCCAATGGTTTCCTTAGGGTAATGAAGACGCATTTTTCCGACTTGGGTTCGAGCTTTTCAGGTTGAAGTTTCTTGACATAAGCATCGCATCCCCAAACTTTTAGAAACGACAGCTTAGGTTTCTTCCCAAACCATAATTCATACAGTGTCGTCTCAACGGATTTAGACGGTGCCCTATTTAAAGTGAATGTAGCTGTCTCTAAAGTGTATCCCCAAAATGATAGCGGTAAATCGGTAAGAGACATCATAGACCGCACCATATCCAATAAAGTGCGATTACGACGTTCGGACACACCGTTACGCTGAGGTGTTCCAGGCGGCGTGAGTTGTGAAACGATTCCACATTTCCTTAAGTGCGTACCAAATTCGTGACTTAAATATTCTCCTCCACGATCTGATCGTAAGAACTTTATTTTTCGGTCATGTTGATTCTCTACCTCATTCTGAAATTCCTTGAACTTTTTAAAGGTCTCAGACTTGTGTTTCATCAAGTAAACATACCCATATCTACTTAAGTCATCAGTGAGGGTGAGAACATAACGATAGCCACCGCGAGCCTCAACGCTCATTGGACCGCACACATCAGTATGTATAATTTCCAATAAGTTGGTTGCTCGCTCCATTGTTCCGGAGAACGGAGTCTTGGTCATTTTACCCATGAGGCATGGTTCGCACGTGTCAAATGATTCAAAATCAAGAGACTCCAAAAGTCCATCTGAATGGAGCTTCTTCATGCGTTTGACACCAATGTGACCAAGGCGGCAGTGCCACAGATATGTGGGACTATCATTATCAATCTTACATCTTTTGGTATTCACACTATGAATATGTGTAACATCACGTTCGAGATTCATTAAGAATAAACCATTGACCAGCGGGGCATGACCATAAAACATATCTCTCATATAAATAGAACAACCATTATTCTCAGATTTAAATGAGTATCCATCTCGTATTAAACGAGATCCAGATACAATGTTCATGCTCAAAGCTGGCACTAAATAACAATTATTGAGGTTTAGAATTAACCCCGTAGGTAAATGTAGAGGTAGCATGCCGATGGCGATCACATCGACCTTGGAACCATTCCCAACGCGCATCGTCACCTCGTCTTTCGCCAGTCTCCGCTTATTACGCAGCTCCTGTTTTGAGTTACAAATATGAGCAACCGCACCGGTATCAAATACCCAGGAGCTACTACGAGTACTGGTAAGGTACACATCAATTACATGTATATCGCATATACCTTTAGTGTTGCCGCCTTCTTGTCCGCTAAGTATTTGGGGCAGTTCCGCTTCCAGTGACCCTTCCCTTTGCAATAAAAGCACTCAGTCTCAGGCTTGGGTCCATTCTTTGGCTTCTTCCCGGCAACTGGCTTACCGGGCACGGCAACTCCCTTGCCATCCTTCTTGAAGTTCTTCTTACCCTTGCCTTTCTTGAAACTAGTGGTTTTATTGACCATCAACACTTGATGCTCCTTTTTGATTTCCACCTCCGTTGATTTCAGCATTGAAAATACTTCAGGAATAGTTTTCACCATCCCCTGCATATTGTAGTTCATCACAAAGCTCTTGTAGCTAGGTGGGAGCGACTGAAGGTTTCTATCAATGACTGCCTCATCCGGGAGGTTAATGTCCACCTGGGACAAGCAGTTGTGCAACCCAGACATTTTGAGTATGTGCTCACTGACAGAACTATTTTCCTCCATCTTACAACTGTAGAACTTGTCGGAGACTTCATATCTCTCGACCCGGGCATGAGCTTGGAAAACCATTTTTAGCTCTTCGAACATCTCATATGCTCCGTGTTGCTCAAAACGCTTTTGGAGCCTCGGTTCTATGCTGTAAAGCATGCCACACTGAACGAGGGAGTAATCATCAGCATGTGACTGCCAAGCGTTCATAACGTCTTGGTTCTCTGGGATGCGTGCTTCACCTAGCGGTGCTTCTAGGACATATGCTTTCTTGGCAGCTATGAGGATGATCCTCAGGTTTCGGACCTAGTCTGTATAGTTGCTGCCATCATCTTTCAGCTTGGTTTTCTCTAGGAACGCGTTGAAGTTGAGGTTGACATGAGCGTTGGCCATTTTATCTACAAGACATTTTGCAAAGGTTTTTAGACTAAGTTCATGATAATTAAGTTCATCTAATAAAATTATTTAATGAACTCCCACTCAGATTAGACATCCCTCTAGTCATCTAAGTGATACATGATCCGAGTCAACTAGGCCATGTCCGATCATCACGTGAGACGAACTAGTCATCATCGATGAACATCTCCATGTTGATCGTATCTTCCATACGACTCATGTTCGACCTTTCGGTCTCTTGTGTTCCGAGGCCATGTCTGTACATGCTAGGCTCGTCAAGTTAACCTAAGTGTTTTGCATGTGTAAATCTGTCTTACACCCGTTGTATGTGGACGTTGGAATCTATCACACCCGATCATCACGTGGTGCTTCGAAACAACGAACTTTCGCAACGGCGCACAGTTAGGGGGAACACTTTCTTGAAATTATTATGAGGGATCATCTTATTTACTACCATCGTTCTAAGCAAATAAGATGCAAAAACATGATAAACATCACATGCAATGAAACAGTGACATGATATGGCCAATATCATATTGCTCCTTTGATCTCCATCTTCGGGGCGCCATGATCATCTTCGTCACCGGCATGACACCATGATCTCCATCATCATGATCTCCATCATCGTGTCTCCATGAAGTTGTTCGCCAACTATTACTTCTACTACTATGGCTAACAGTTTAGCAATAAAGTAAGGTAATTACATGGCGTTTATTCATTGACACGCAGATCATACAATAATTAAGACAACTCCTATGGCTCCTGCTGGTTGTCATACTCATCGACATGCAAGTCGTGATTCCTATTACAACAACATGATCTCATACATCACATATATATCATTCATCACAACCTTTTGGCCATATCACATCACAAGGCATATGCTGCAAAAATAAGTTAGACGTCCTCTAATTGTTGTTGCATGTTTTTACGTGGCTGCAATAGGGTTCTAGCAAGAACGTTTCTTACCTACGTGGAAACCACAACGTGATATGCCAATTTCTATTTACCCTTCATAAGAACCCTTTTCATCGAATCCGATCCGACTAAAGTGGGAGAGACAGACACCCGCTAGCCACCTTATGCAACTAGTGCATGTCAGTCGGTGGAACCTGTCTCACGTAAGCGTACGTGTAAGGTCGGTCCGAGCCGCTTCATCCCACGATGCCGTCGAAACAAGATAAGACTAGTAGTGGCAAGAAAATTGACAACATCTACGCCCACAACAAGATTGTGTTCTACTCGTGCATAGAAACTACGCATAGACCTAGCTCTGATACCACTGTTGGGGAGCGTTGCAGAAAATAAATTTTTTCTACGCTTCACCAAGATCAATCTATGGAGTCATCTAGCAACGAGAGAGAGGAGTGCATCTACATACCCTTGTAGATCGCGAGCGGAAGCGTTCAAGAGAACGGGGTTGAGGGAGTCGTACTCGTCGTGATCCAAATCATCGAAGATCCTAGTGCTGAACGGACAGCACCTCCGCATTCAACACACGTACAGTTGGGGAAGACGTCTCCTCCTTCTTGATCCAGCAAGGGAAGGAGAGGTTTATGGAGATCCAGCAGCATGGCGGCGTGGTGGTGGAAGCAGCGGCGATCTCGGCAGGGCTTTGCCAAGCTCAGCGAGAGGGAGAGGTGGTACGTGGGGAGAGGGAGGCGCCAGGGACTAGGGTGCCTCTGCCCTCCCTCCCCCTCTTTATATAGGGGGCCTAGGGGGTGCGTCGGCCCCCTAGAGATCCCATCTCAAGGGGGGGCGGCGGCCTGGGGGGACTTGCCCCCCAAGTTAAGTGGGGCGCCCGGCCCAAGGGGGGCGCACCAGCCCACCAGGGGCTGGTTCCCTTCCCTCTTCAGCCCACGGGGCCCTCCGGGATAGGTGGCCCCACCCGGTGGACCCCCGGGACCTTCCGGTGGTCCCAGTACAATACGGGTGACCCTCGAAACTTTCCTGGTGGCCGAAACAGGACTTCCTATATACAATTCTTCACCTCTGGACCATTCCGGAACTCCTCGTGACGTCCGGGATCTCATCCGGGACTCCGAACAACTTTCGAGTTACCACATACTAATATCTCTACAACCCTAGCGTCACCGAACCTTAAGTGTGTAGACCCTACGGGTTCGGGAATCACGTAGACATGACCGAGACAGCTCTCCGGCCAATAACCAACAGCGGGATCTGGATACCCATGTTGGCTCCCACATGTTCCACGATGATCTCATCGGATGAACCACGATGTCGAGGATTCAAGTAATCCCGTATACAATTCCCTTTGTCAATCGGTACGTTACTTGCCCGAGATTCGATCGTCGTTATCCCAATACCTTGTTCAATCTCGTTACTGGCAAGTCACTTTACTCGTACCGTAATGCATGATCCTGTGACCAAACACTTGGTCACATTGAGCTCATTATGATGATGCATTACCGAGTGGGCCCAGAGATACCTCTCCGTCATACGGAGTGAAAACTCCCTGTCTCGATCCGTGTCAACACAACAGATACTTTAGGGGATACCCATAGTATACCTTTGTAGTCACCCAGTTACGTTGTGACGTTTGGTACACCCAAAGCACTCCTACGGTATCCGGGAGTTACACGATCTCGTGGTCTAAGGGAAAGATACTTGACATTGGAAAAGCTCGAGCAAACGAACTACACGATCTTGTGCTATGCTTAGGATTGGGTCTTGTCCGTCACATCATTCTCCTAATGATGTGACCCCGTTATCAATGACATCCAATGTCCATAGTCAGGAAACCATGACTATCAGTTGATCAACGAGCTAGTCAACTAGAGGCTCACTAGGGACATGTTGTGGTCTATGTATTCACACATGTATTACGATTTCCGGCTAACACAATTATAGCATGAATAATAGACAATTATCATGAACAAGGAAATATAATAATAATCATTTTATTATTGCCTCTAGGGCATATTTCCAACAATATTATAGAGCTAGCTAGTGTAGCTATGTACAGGTTTAGGGTTTATGATTTCTTCTTATGAATTTAATCGTTACTGAAGAATATAGCTCACTAGAAATTTGACTGAATTTAGCTGACAGTAATATGTCACTGTGTTTCTGGATGGTGTGAACTATGGTGTTGTCGAGTGGATAGATGCTCCTTGGCCCGTAGTTCTGTAGAAGTGCTTACTAAAGCTCTGGGATATGTATCACGAACAGAACCTTGGTAGAGTCCAGGACCAATGTTGAGGATATCGCTATGATGAGGCAATCTCGTCATAGTAAACTTCTTGATCTTGTCATAAACTATTTGTAACAAGTCAAGCATTAGAAAAGGTTTTTTTTACCTTTTTCGGTTTATAGATCCATTACTGCAGTTTTGCAACCTCTCCCCCATGAGCCTCATTGTTCTAGACGCTGTTCGAGAAATCGCCCAATTCAGCGATTTATCATCTGATTTATCGCTAATCGGTGAGTGACCGATAAGATTATACCATATCATCACCATTTATCATTTGTGATAATTTATCGTTCGGACAAGCAATTTATCATGAATATACCGATAAATCGAGTCTATTTCTAGCACTATGCGTGCAAGAACTATGTTCATTTGTGCTTTGCGGATCTTGTTATGTAATATGTACAACTTACCTATTTTGTTTTTCATTTTACAAGGATTCAAAGGCAAGGAATCAAGGTAACACTTCTGTCCAATATTGCTTTGGTGTTGAATATAACTAGCAATTACTAAATATTTCAATCATGAGATATAATAGATGGATATGAAAATGATTCCTATGAGATGGATATAAAACCAAGGTTGTATATTCGATATGGTCGAAAGAAATTTTGTTGATTCAAAGGATGCTAGTAAATGTGCAAAACATCAAGAGATCCTATAATTATAAATTTCTTGACACGGGTTAAGACTTTATTGAAACTAGTTTTTCATTAAAGTAGTTAGGCAATATATAGACCTGGTATAATGCATAATTATCTATGAAGATAGTAGTGTTTAATCAGGCTTAGCCAAAATACATATTGACAGAACACTAAAGCAGTTTAGTATTATATACGCTAGAAGAGTTTCTTGTAAAAGTCACATGGGAGGAGTTTTAAGCAAGAATTAGTATTCTGAAATACTAATGACAAAAATACGTGATCTCAATCTCATTTGTGTTAAATATGTTTCATGGTATGTGAACAACCAGGTATATCTAGTACTCTAAGTAAGTTGTGAGTAAAGGTATCAGAATGGTCAAATTGTTGATCATAGTACAACTGAGAAAATGTCGTTAAGAGTACAGAGAAGATGGGTCAGCCCAGCGTCGGAAGAGTCCTGCTCTCTAGCGCATATATTTTTCTTTTTTCTTTTATTACTTTGACTTATATCTATAAAATGAAAAAAATATGTTTTCCTCAAATATTTGAAAAATGTTTCATTTAAAATATGTTTATCATTTTTTCTAAAGTAAATATGTGGAAAAATGTATATCATGTAAAAAATGGTCAATAAGTATCCAGGAAAAAACGTTAGGCATGTGCAGTGTGTACTGAAAGAAGTAGACATTTGTTCAAAAAAGAAGAAAGAAAACCTATGGACACCGAAGAAGAAGAAAAAAGAAAATTGAACAAAGTAAAAACGAAGAAAACCGATAAGAAAAAGCCGACACAGAAAATACAGAGAATAGGAAAAAGAACACCGAAGCTCCTAAAACCGGTCATACAAGCTTCCCAAAAACCAAAGAAAACCGATAAGAAAAAGCTGACACAGAAAATACACATAATAGGTAAAAAAACACTGAAGCTTCTAAAACAGGTATAAAAGGTTCCCAAAACCGGTATACTGGGCCGGCTCACTAATGCAAGCGCAAGAAGCGAGGCTATCGTATACCTCTGTACGGCCGAGAAATAACTGAGTGCTCCTAATCAGCGCTTTATGCGCCCAATATGCCAACTGGCGCCCGCGCTGAAGCCAACGGGCCAAGGCCCATAATTCGCTCGCCTGCTGCAGTAGTGCCGGTGCGATTCCTTCGCTCGATCTCCAGCTGGTTCGTTCCCTCAAAAGAAAAAAACTGGCTGGTTTCGTTCAGGTCGCTCCATCCCTAGTCACTAGTTTTTTTTCGTGAGATTCCCTAGTCGCTAGTTTGACCTTATGATGTTGACCCATCAATTTTCTTAAAAAAGTCAGAATTTTTAAAAAAGTTCATAGATATTGAAAAATGGTTGATGAGTTTTGAAAAAGTTCATCTAATTTGAAAAAAAGTTCATCACTTCTGAAAAAAGTTCATCAACATTAAAAAATGTTCACAAATTTGAAAAGAATTCATCGGATTCGAAAAAAGTTCATCGAAGTTGAATTTTTTTCGCCAAATTTTGAAAAAGTTCATCAAATTTTGGAAAAAGTTCATCGATTTCAATAAAAAGTTCACCACTTTTTAAAAAGGTCATTGATTTTTTTTAAAAATCACCAATCTTGAAAAAAGTTCATCGGATTTGAAAAAAAGTTAATCAAATTTGAAAAATAGTTCATTGAATATGAAAAAAAGTTCATCAAATTTGAAAAAGGTTCATCAAATTTGAAAAAGATTCAACGCATTTGATAAAAGTTCATCGATATTAAGAAAAAGTTCACGAATTTCAGAAAAAAAAATCATCAAACCCAGGAAGAAGAAAAGCAAAAAAGAAAAAAGAAAAAACGAAAAAGAAAACACAGAAGAAAAAAGAACGAAGTAAAAGGCATAGAAATATGAAAGCAACATGTTCAGTTTGTGGTGGCGGGTTGGTTATGCAGCTTACCCTTAAGCAGGAGGTCCTGGGTTCAAATCATAGCATGAGCAGATGAAAAAAGCTAAAAGGCCAGCCCAACGGAGAGGTGGAGGTATGCGCCCGATTGCGAGTTGTACTGTATCGGGCAAAACAAAAATGACAACACTAAGTTTCTTCCGCTTTGGATCTTTGTCATCCCCACATCTATAGAAGAATACTTAGTCTCTAAGTATAACTATCAGCTTTGTTTCGAATTATAAGACATTTTGGAAATTTAAATATGGACTACATACGGAGTAAAATGAGTTGACAAACACACTAAAACATATCTATATACATCCGTGACTGAATTTTTTTTAGAACATCTTATAATTAGAAATAGAGGTAGTAGAAAATAGAGTAAAGGGCCCAAAGACAAAGTGCCATGTGCAAATTCCTAGAGAAAACCAGGTTGAGAAGAAAACCACTCGCTTAGGTGGGCTCATTGGTACCGATGCATCAAGCCGTCAGGGGCTTATTCGTTGACGCGCATCCACGTGGCACACTAGTATCTCCGGTAGGTGACCTCCCAATGTTTGTTTTACAACAAGTGTACTTTATCCCTTGACGAATGACGATGGTCATATTGTTTACAATAATATGAAAAATAAAGTTAAGGATCGAAGATTCTCATAAACTAGAAGATCTAGTGATAAAGGAACTTTTGCTAAACCATTCACACTTCATTTGCCTCATGGTAGCAATGCAGAAGAGACTTCTGCAAAGTCCATTACAAAGGGCTTAATCTTCATGATGGTCGCCACATCCAGGCCAACATATGCATCCTGTTGTGGCACAAAATCCAAGGCAAAGGTACGTAGTCGCCCCTCCACAACGGATGCAAATTAGTTGTTTGCTTGGACTTAGCTTTTTCCCACAGAAGCAAGCATTATACCTAGCTTTTCATAAGGCCAAAAATGACAATGGCCTCCCGAACACAATTGCCTTTTCCTGATGGATGCGGAGAAATGTTCCAACAACCACCAAAAAGATTTGGCATGCTTGAGGGAATACAGGGAAAACGAAAAGCACATGGTACCAATCCCCAAGTGTATCCAGTAGCAATGCACCAACAAAAAAGACGGTCGAGAGACTCATCATGTATAGAAAATGGGCACTTTTTCTCACCCACACATCCCATCTGAAGGAGCACATATCAAGTCAAAATATTCCCAAGGAGTGGTAGCTGTTTTGTACTCTTCTTAAATGATCATGATGATGACATATTGCTGTGTTGAAATGTCATGCCAAGAGACGTATGTATGTATGGGTTAATTAACTTAGCTTGTCGCTATTAAACCCCATTTCCCAGCTCGATCGGTGCAAAAAACCTGGCCAGGTCGACTCGGTTCTAGGGTTGGTTTGTTAGCACAAGGTTTTAATAAAGGTTAATTTGAGCTTCCATAGATGCCTTTTTGGAGACACGGGATGTACACCATATATACAATTGCAAGTAAAATATTTCACAGAAAAAAGTCCCTTTCCTCCGTGGAATCCACACACACCACCAATTCTAGGGAAAACAACAAGAATATGATTCTCAACGCGGAGCAAATTATTCATCCTTTGATATAGTATATAGCTAGCACACTAGTGATGGACATGGCTCGATCGGATGGTCACGCGCACCAGCACAGATTGTTCCTTACCTTCCTGTTCAAAGAAAGTGTTTCACCGCCTTGTCTATTTTAGTATCCAGGTTCCCCTCCTCCACATCCACCACTGCATCAACCACGACGCGTTTCTTTCTCCTCGGGCCTTGGACTGGCGCCGGCGCCGGCGCCGGCAGATTCGGGCTGCAGACCGACTGACTCCTTGTGGGTAAGCTGCCACACCCACTCTGGATCGACTAACCGATTCAGAGCGTTGTTTGCTTCTGAATCGACTCAGGAATTAGGAGGTCCAAGATCGCGGGTGAATCCGGAGGGATCAATGAGTAGGACGCCGTCGCGCTCTCCGGATCATCTTGCTCCCGGAGATATATATTCGATTTCGGATGAATGGTTCCTCTCCCTCCGCAAACACAACCTCGACACCGATCGATGGTGGTGCAGCACCGGCCCCAACACCAGCACGCTCTCCGGATCCTCATGCTCCGAGTACCCTGGAGACCATGCTACAGGATGAGAGCTCAAGGCCGCACCACACACCGCTGCAAGAGTTAAAGGAGATCACGGATAACTTCTCCATCGAGCGGGAACTTGGCCAAGGTGGTTTCAGCTCCCGTATTATTGTAAGGTAAATCATTCAAGATTATATCAGCCTGTACTTCTCTTGTTTCAAACCTATCTCTGCCTGCCTGTCTGTCTGTCTGTCTGTCTGTCTGTAACGACACTCTACCCGAAAACTCGAACAGGGAGTGCTGCGGAATGGGGAAATGATCGCCGTGAAGAGGATCGCATCGTCGCTAATTCCAGGCCTGCAGAAACAATTCGAGCGTGAGGTGTACCATCTTATGGTGCTGAAGCACCCAAATATTGTGCGGTGCGTAGGCTACTGCTACGAGACACATAATGCATGTTTGGAGTACGCCGGGAAATACGTTTTCGCAGAGACAGCTGAGAGATTACTTTGCTTGGAATATATGCCCAAGGGAAGTCTCAATAAGTATCTGTCAGGTTGGTTCCCGATATCCTGTTCATTTGAGATTGTAGTTTGTCCATTTTTTAGACAGCTTAACTGTTAAGAAACTGTATTTTATTACACATACTATTATATAGAGAAAAAAATCATAGATTTTTCTGTCTTGGAATGATCCTCTTATGTCTACAAATGCAGATGAATCTTCTGGACTTGATTGGAGCACACGCTACAATATAATCGAGGGGGTTTGCTAGGTTTATGTCATCTTCACGAGCAAATGTGTTGGGGATATAACTATTTGTGTAAGCCGCCCAAGAGGGGCCGGATTACGTAAAGAGGTTACCAGACAGAAGCCCAAGTCCAAGCATGAAGATGACGACTCAACAAAGGGCCTAAGGCCCACAGGCGACTTAAGGCCCGTTGTAGTAAACCGCCATAATGGCAAGACTTGTATCATAAGGTAGACTTGACTAGTCACCGAGCCGGACATTATTTATAAGCCGGCCGGGACTCTGTAGGCCACAGGGCGTCAACCCGTGTATATAAGGGGACGACCTGTTGGCGGCTTAGGGCAAGAAACAACCAATCGAGAACCGGGCATAGCGTATCTCGCTCCCTGGTCATCGAAACCTCAAGCAATACCAAACCAACAAGACGTAGGCTTTACCTTCACCGTAAGGGGCCGAACTAGTATAAAACCTCTCGTGTCCTTTGTACCGATTAACCCCTTTAAGCTTCCTAGTAGCGATGGCTCCACGACTAAGTCCTTGCAAGAGGACATCTGCCGTGACAATTCCACGACAGTTGGCGCCCACCGTGGGGCCAGCGCACGGTGGATTTGAGTTCTTGAAGGGCAGCTTCAAAGGGCTCAAGGGATACGCAGTGGGCCGGATGACCAAGAGTCGTCGCGGCAAGATCTACATCGACAACGAAGGCTGGGGCCCCGAGGCCTACTCAATTGAGTACAGGTACCGGGTCCCCTTTGGCGGAATCCACGTCTTCATTGGCCGGATTGGTGAGCCGGGCCCAGAGCCGGACAGCTGCAGCGACCTCATTGAGACGGCTCAGCGTGCGAGACCCGCCCAGATTCAACCTACCATGAAGCGTGCCTTTGTGGGCTGTGTTCATGGAGAGGCACTTTCTGAAGGATCTAAAGATGGCGAAGAGACGGCCGTCCCATCAGATGATGATTCGTCCTCCGGTTCAACAGATTCTCTGTATCAGGTCCAAGAAGGCATGCTAGGGGGCTGTTCTGATGACTCTAGCGTTCCAGATTGCTATGAGCCGCCAAGCTGGGCAGGAGTCTTCATGGCTGGTACCCAACCCGGCCAAAACTCGACGGCTGCGACAGCAATAACGTCCGGGTCAGGAGCGGCCGGGGCAGGAGGCCCCGTGCGCCCGCCGGCTCAGGTGCTGATAGATCTTATGGACAAGTTGACGACCCTATTAACCACTACGGTTATTCCTGCAAATCCAGATGAGCATAAAGCGGAGGTGGCAAAAGTGCGTGAGGAGATAGCCCTGGCCAAGGAGGCCTTGGCGGCTGAGGACACCAGGCTAGCTGCGGAGCGGGCGGCTTTGGATGCACGGGCGCAGCGACTCCAGTCAGAGGCTTTCCAGCTTAACATGAGTCTGAATGCGTCCAATGAGGTGATGAGAAGGAGACATCAGAAGACCCAGTCTCGTCTGCCTCCGGTTTACGATCCTCGGAATCTTTTCACGACACCCGGAGCTGGTCCTAGCAATCCGCCCGAAGCCAATCAATTTATGATACCCGAAGCTGGAGGGCCGGTTCAACCTCGAGAGATGGCGCCTCTTCACGGGAGCATGGCCCCGCCCCGGTACATACTGACACCTCCGGGCCACTTTTCCAACCCCATGGAGAACTTGATAGCAGCATCGGCGCGTCTGGCGGCTCTTCCAGTAGATGGTGATGACCCGACGGCGGTGGAAATCCGGAGGGTTAGGGATCTTATTCAGACGGCCTTGGCGCATCAAGAGACCTATTCTTACAGTAGGGACATGATTCATTCCACTCCTCAACCTTGGATAGAACCTCGTCCAAACCGGAGTCCGAGTTACAGTAGGCACATGGAGTCAGAAGCTTTGTCAAGCAATGCCCAGCGTTGCAACCAACCCGGCGGCTTTAACCCAGTGCAGGATCGATTGCATCAGGAGGATGAACGGGCGGCTCAATTAGCGGCTCAGCAGACGGCATATGATGGTCTCCCAGAGTATCCAATGGCTTCTGTTGGTGCAGGGGTGGCTACTAGAACCGGTGGTGTCCCTTGTCTTGTGCCGGCTCTGCGAGATGTGCGTCTGCCCAAGGATTTCAAGGGACCTCGAAAGGTGCCGAATTACACGGCCGACTTATAGCCGGGGGATGGATTGAGAGTTATGAGATGGCCATGGAGTTATTGGAGGTCAGCGACGCGGCAATGGCTAAGTATTTCACCATGATGTTAGATGGAACGGCCCGATCTTGGTTGAAAAGTTTGCCTCCCAATTCCATCAGTTCATGGGCAGAGTTAAAGGCCCGGTTTATCCAGAACTTTAAGGATACTTGCAAGCAATCTATGTCCATTGTGGACTTGACCAATTGTAAGCAGGAGGAGGGTGAGTCCACAACTCATTGGGTGCGCCGGGTCAAGGAAATAATACATTCATCTGATAAGATGGACGCCGGCTCTGCGGTACTTATGCTCCATCAGAATTGTCGTTTTGTGCCGTTGAAGCAGAAGCTGGGGCGCCTTAAGCGTGATTGCAATGACATGGGTACGCTGATGGCGGCTTTGGTTAAATATGCCGATTCTGATACTACCGATGATCCCGCGTCTGAGGATGGAAAGACAGGGAAAGGAAAGAAGAACAGCAACGGAAAGGGTCAGCAGCATCACCCAGCAAGTCAAGGTGGCAACAAGCGTAAGCCGGACGGCAACCCGGCGTTGGTGGCCAATGCTAATGCCCAAGGTAATAACAAGAAGCGTAAGGGGAGAGAACCCCCTCGATCTGGCGGTTCAGGTCCTTCTCTCGAACAGATTCTGAATGAGCCTTGTCCAAGACACGGTACTCGGGAAAATCCTGCCACCCACTTATGGAAGGACTGCGCGATCATGAAGGCTTTCAAGAATTCAAACATGTTTGATGGCAATCACGGATCAGGCGGCGGTTCAGGAGCAGGTGGTTTCCATGGCCCGGGTGGCGGCTCAAGTTCCGGCTTTCAAGGTGGTCAAGGTGGCTATAATCAACAGCAGTCTGGTCAAGGAGGACAGCAGCAGCAGCAGTCAGGTTATCAGAGCCATCCAAAACAGTTGAACGGTGGGCAATACCATGTGTTTACCACTAACTTGTGTAAACGTGACCAGAAGGTTCATAAAAGGGTTGTGAATTCAGTTGAACCGGCAGTTCCCCGTTATCTGAGGTGGTCAGAGCAGCCTATCATTTGGAGTAGAGAAGATCACCCCCTCCGGGTTGATAACCCGGGTCAGTTGGCCTTGGTAGTGGCCCCTCAGGTTGGTGGATATAAATTCACTAAGGTGCTCATGGACGGCGGAAGCAGCATCAATATTCTCTATTATGAGACCTTTCACCGTATGGGTCTGACTGATAAGGACTTGAGGCCGTCTAACACCGTTTTCCATGGGGTGGTACCTGGTAAGTCGGCATATCCCGTTGGAAAGATCGAGCTGGAAGTGGCTTTTGGAGACGAGTATGATTCCAGGGCTGAGAAGCTGGCGTTTGAGGTAGTCAAAATCAGGAGCCCATATCACGCTCTTTTGGACGGCCGGCTTATGCCAAGTTTATGGCACGGCCGTGTTATATTTACCTGCAGCTCAAGATGCCGGGTTACAAGGGCACCATCACTGTGCATGGGAGTCGGAATGTGGCCTTGGAGTGCGAGGAAGGCGATGCGGCTTACGCTGAATCTGTTTGTGCTGAAGAGGAGCTGAAGTTTTATCAAACTAATGTTGACCCGGCAGATATGACCTCCTTGAAGAAGCCAACCACAGAGCAAGACTCGGCGTTGAAATTTAAGTCGGCCGCCGAGATAAAACTGGTTGACTTCACTCCAGGCGACTTTTCCGAGCAGTTCAGCATCAGTACCAATTTGGATCCCAAATAGGAAGGTGCGCTCATCGAGTTCATCCGTGAGAACCGGGACATCTTTGCATGGAAACCTTCTGACATGCCGGGTGTCCTGAGAGAACCCGCTGAGCACACTCTTAATATTGATCCAAAATATAAGCCGGTCAGGCAGTTTCTCCGGCGATTCAATGAGGAAAGGCGAAAGGCTATAGGGGAGGAGGTCGCTCGGCTCTTAGCGGCCGGGTTCATCGTGGAAGTTTTTCACCCGGAGTGGTTGGCTAACCCGGTGCTTGTGCTCAAGAAGAACGGCACCTGGCGGATGTGTGTGGACTACACGGACTTAAATAAAGCTTGTCCGGCTGATCCCTTTGCTCTACCCCGCATTGATCAAATCATCGATGCCACAGCGGGTTGCGAGCGGTTGAGTTTTTTGGATGCTTACTCTGGTTATCATCAGATCAAGATGGCAGTTAAGGACCAGGAGAAGACGGCTTTCATTACTCCGTTTGGAGCCTTCTGCTATGTGTCTATGCCGTTTGGACTCAAGAGTGCTGTCACGACCGGTTTTTCAATAAAAATATTTATTGAACAACCGACCTATGAAGTCCAATATGAGGAAAATCCTTCATATCGGTAGACAAAACTTTGATACAATAAGCCAGCAACATTACAATATTACAGGGGCCAGACTGAAGATGCCCAACCAATAATTTCAAACACGCCGATAATTATACATAGTGGCGGATATGACTCAAGGGTGTGGGGTGGAAATACTACTGACTCGAGATATGAGTGGTTGGTGGAATAACACAATGGGGTGGTTAATAAGTCTACTGCACTGGCGGCTCATCGAGCGTCGAGGTGAGGCTCGATGAATTTATTTGGGTAGCGGAAGCGGATATATCACAATGACTAATCCAGGGGTCGCACGAGACTGACTGGGATTCCTCTAGGCGTCGGACTCGCTATCGAATTCTTCATCCATGAGATCGCCTTCGTCAGCATCTGGCCAAATCAACAAGCCAGGTGAGTACTTTGAAAGTACTCGCAAGACAGTTCGGACAAAAGATATAACAAATGAATGCATGAATGAATCATGATTAATTTTAACAACGCTCAAATAAATCAGTATAGCTAAAATAAAATAAGAAGGGAATCGGCGGTAGTCCGCTCGAAAACCCAAAGAAGGATAAACTCAAAACCGATCGAGTGTCTGAAGTGACGCCTCGAAGGGTGAAAATAAGTAAAACATGCCACAGTCGGGCGTCTGGGCGACACCTCATAAAGGGCTTATATTGAAATAAAAACACATGCGTGCCACAGTCGGACGTCGGAGCGACATCACAGAAAGGGCTTATAATAAAAGAAAATAACAACGATGCCGTAGTCGGACGTCTGAGCGACATCACAGAAAGGGCTTATAATGAAAATAAATAACAGTAATGCGGCAGTCGGACGTCTGAGCGACATCGCAGAAAGGGCTTATAATGAAAATAAATAACAACAATGCCGCAGTCGGACGTCTGAGCGACATCGCAGAAAGGGCTTATAATAAAAATGAATAACAACTTTGCCGCAGTCGGACGTCTGAGCGACATCGCAGAAAGGGCTTATAATTCGTTATTCATAAATGACAAGATATAGTGCTCACGGAAAATATTCATCACAAGACAATAAGCGGGTTAGTCCGTTCACAGGAAAGTAAACATTTAATACTCGAATGGTTCTCAGGAGTTTTTGTCACTGAGACTGACACTTGACAAGATGAGATGATCACGGTACCTGGACATGAATGAGATGAATTCAAGAATATTGACTCTGCAGAGTTTGTACCAAAATTTTCCACAGCCAACGGATTTCCGTAGTCACGGAGGACTAGTTCCGTTTACGGTATTTCAGAGGAAACACAACTAGCTAGTACACACCCATCATACCTCACGTTGCGAGGAATCACCCTAGACAGTGTTTAAGAAAAACTTTGAGACGGGGATATCACAATCTCGAATAGCATGGGATCAAATTTATATACGCGCGCTCTATGGGGTGCCCCCCTCTCGGTCCCAACCGGAAACACCCATGCCCCCTGACCGGATGAAAGGCTTTAATCCGGGGCCATGGAACCTTCATCCCGGCCTCTCGATTTGGTGTGTACCAGGGAGTGGTTTGCAACCTACTAGGCCGTATCCCTTGCGGGAAACAGGTGGTAGTACGGAAAGGAAGACGGACGGGAAACTGACTGATTTATGTTGACACTGGGTCAACGATATGGCATAAGCCTGGCATGCTACAACACTGCCATCTTACCCATACTCATGCCAACTCAAGGCCATGCAACAAGCTTCCAGCAACTCACGGATGTACCGAGCTCATTTTCCTCAATGCTCACGAGATAAACTATCATCGAAAATGCTCATGAACGTGCCATGATACAAAAATAATGCAAACATGCCCAGACACTCATCATATCAAAAGTTCAAACTTTGCTTGCCTGGTTCGGAGTAGTCGGGGTCTAGCTCGGCGAAGTTCGCGGTTCCGTCACCTCCTTCGGTATCTACGGTAAACAAAATACACGCGCTAACGTGAATACCGTGGGGTACAGAAAGTTGATCCAATTTTTCTTCAAATAAATATGATAAAAAACTAGACAAAAATTTGAAGAGGACAGAAAAAGAATCACTCAAAAATTCCTTTCTGTTAAAAAGTTATAAGGGTTTTAGCCCAAGGACTTATCTGTAATGAAACAGAAAATTTCCAGGGGGCTTTGCAGAAAAATCCAGAAAAACGGTTCAGAGTGGAACCGTATTTGCCAAAGTACGCTTTCAGAAAACGATTCAAAAAAAAAAAACAGAGAGGCTGACAAGCGGGTCCCACCCGTCAGGTTGGAAATTTCAAACGAGGGAGTCGGGGCTCGTCGGCGCCCGAGAGTCGCGGTGGTCGCCGGCGGCGATCCACGGCGAGGCAGGGAGATCGGAGAGTACCTCCGTGTTCAGGGTGCCATTCCGCGCCTGTGGGTGGTGGCAGAGGTCGTCGGCGAGCACCACGTCGACGGCGGCCCTTGCTCCGGCGGACGGCGGTTCGGATGGTCGTGGATCTCGCCGGAGAGAGCTGCGGGGCCAAAATTGAGGTGGGGGTTATCCTACTAGAGGTGGTACGAGGCTACGGGCGAAAGTAGGGCGGCAGAGGAGCCCTCACCGGAGAGAACGATGCCGGAGCCCGAGGCGGACGGAGGTGGCCGGAGTCGGGAAGAAAAGGCCTCGAGGCCCCTCCGGTGGCTAGGCGGGTCCGGTGAGGTGGTGGAGTCGCGCGGGCGAGAGCAGCACGGGGTGCTATATATAGCCGCCCGAGTCGGTTGCCGTGAACGGATAAGTCCGGCGAGTCGATTACGGCGGCGCTGTGGCTGGACGGTCGGCTTAGGAGCTTGAGCATCGCCTAGGTGGAGTAGTGGTGCCATTTTAGGGTCCAGCTCAGCACGGGAGGAAGGTTTACGGCTTGCCCTCGACGGAACAGCCGCACGGCCCGTCGGCGGCAGAGAGCGCGCTCTGCGCATGCCAAGCCACGGCGACGGTGCCGCATGCATGCGCTGGCAAGGAGGTGGCCACGCGGAGCCACCAGGACGCTTGGGCGGCGCCGAACGGCGTTGCGCCGCAGTTTTTGCCTCCTGTCGCCGTTATGGTGGTGCAGCCGCCGCAAAGCACGCCGGCGCAGGCGGGCCAGGGCGCCATCGACGCCAGGAACGCGCAAAGCGCGCGTGTGGAGCTTCGGACAAGCAGGCCAGGCTGCGAGCAACGTGCCAAGGGCACTGTGGACTCGTGACTGAAGTTACTGACGGAGATCGACACTGAACTTCTGAATTTTCTGAAAGTGAACAGAACAGTGCATGCCAGGTGTTCGACAAAATGATTCTGGTATCGAGGGATTTTTCCTTGAGCTGATTTCTGGTGGAGTGGTCTCGCATTGCAACTAGAGGCTGCCTGAATTTTGGTGGAATTTTTGGAGAAGTGTAGATATGAATTTCACCAAATTTGGCAAATCTGGTCCAAACTTGCAGTGAGTGAAATTTGAAATATTTGAAAAGAAGAAGAGTGGATCAAGATGGTTCTGGGTTGTGGATACCAAGGACTATCCAGGGGTGTGGAGTTGAGGTCAAAAATCAAAAGCATTAGGGTACTTGCTTTGCAAATCACCTAGGCTCAAAAGAAAAGACAGAATTATTTTGGGAGGTGAAATAATTGGAATAAAATCCAAAGATGGATTTTATTAGTTTGGACAGAATGTTTGAGTTGCACCAAAGTGGAAGGAGAGATTTTTGGGAAGGTTTTACCATGTGGTGCATGGAAGAATCATGAATGGTTTCAAATATGGGAGAGGATGAAAAACTCCTAGAGTTTCCTTTTGAAAGAAAATAAACTCCAAAGATTTTTCTTGAACTTTTGAGAAGAGGGCAATCAGAAGAAAATTTAAAACCAAAAACTAGAGTTGAAGGAGATGCAAAAATAAAATATTAGCTAAAGGGAAAAAGCTTTGAGAGAGATTTTTTTGGAAGTGTTTTGGAGACCTCCTTCAAATCCAACAAAATTTTGAAGAAAACCAAAGGAAAATTTTTGGAGTGTCACAACACCTACCCCCTTAGGAAAAATCTCGTCCTCGAGATTCCAGTTGATCCTCAAATAATTGTGGGTGCTCTGTTCGAAGGAAATCCTCTCTTTCCCAAGTGGCTTCACTTTCGTGTGGTTGCTCCTTGAACTTTGAAGAACTTGGTGGTTTCTGTCGGGTTCTCCTTCGACTCCTCCAAGATTTTTATCGGATGCTCCCGATCGTAAGGTCTGGTTGCACGTCAATGTTTTTATGGGGTACTTGTTTCTCTGGGTTGCTTACGCACTTCCTCAATTGGGAGACGTGAAATACGTCGTGGATATCGGATAATTCTTCGGGTAAGTCTAGCTGGTAGGCCACCGTGCCTCTTCGTGCTACTATGCAGAATGGTCCAATGAATCTTGGTGCTAGCTTCCCTTTAATCTTGAATCGGTGCAGGCCTCTCATGGGTGATACTCGTAGGTACACAAATTCACCGGGTTCAAAATGGACTCCACGATGCTTCTGATCGTAATAACTCTTTTGTCGACTTTGGGCTATCTTGAGTCGTTCCTTAATTACCTTGACTTTATCTTCAGCATCTTTGAGCAGGTCTGGGCCGAAGATATGACTATCTTCGGTTTCCGACCAATTTAGAGGGGTATGACATCTTCGTCCGTACAGAGCTTCAAATGGTGCCATTTGCAGGCTGGACTGATAGCTGTTGTTATATGCGAATTCTGCGTATGGTAAGCTCTCCTCCCAACTGGTCCCATAGGTGAGGACACATGCTCTCAGCATATCTTCTAGAATCTGGTTTACTCGCTCAGTCTGCCCATCTGTCTGGGGATGGTATGCGATACTGAATGCCAGCTGAGTTCCAGAGCTTGTTGTAAGTGATCCCAAAACCGGGAGACGAATTGAGTGCCTCTGTCCGAGATTATTTTCTTTGGGACTCCATGTAGGCAATTGATACGGGAGAGGTAGAGCCTAGCAAGCTTCTGAGTGGTGTGTGTTGTCTTCACGGGGATGAAGTGAGCTACTTTAGTCAGTCTATCTGTGATTACCCATATGGCATCATGTCCGTGTTGTGACCGAGGTAGTCCAAAAATAAAAACCATTCCAATTTCGTCCCATTTCCACCCGGGTATCTTATTCGGTTGCAATAGCCCGGCCGGTTTCTGGTGCTCAGCCTTGATGCGTTGACAAGAGTCACAACATGCAATAAACGTGGCTATGTCTCTTTTTATACCATGCCACCAAAATGTTTCCTGAAGATCTTTGTACATTTTTGTTCCTCCAGGATGGATTGAATATGGAGCGGTGTGGCCTTCAGCCAGGATTTGCTATTTAAGGTCATGGATATTTGGTACGCAAAGCCTATTCCCGTACCACAATATTCCTTGCTCATCAATAATGAATTCCGAGGCCTTGCCCAACTTTATCTTCCGTTTTATGCCTTCAATGCTGGGGTGCCCACATTGAGCCTCTTTAACCTTCTCTATTAGGGTAGGCTGTACTTCTAAGTTTGACACACTGCCTTCGGTGACCACCATCAGGTTGAGCTTTGCGAATTCCTGCTGGAACTCATGTCTTAAGTCTGGCATGCCCTCGTTGTCCGGACTGGGGTTCCGACTCAGAGCATCTACTACAACATTTGCTTTGCCCGGGTGGTAGTGGATCCCAACATCATAATCCTTTACTAATTCCAACCAGCGTCGCTACCGTAAATTTAGTTCTGGTTGTGTGAAAACATACTTGAGGCTTTTGTGGTCCGTGTATATTTCACAACGATTACCAAGTAAAAAGTGTCTCCATTCCTTGAGTGCATGAATAACTGCTGCTAATTCCAGGTCATGGGTAGGGTAATTTTACTCATGCTTGCGAAGCTGTCTGGAAACATATGCGACAACCTTGCCTTCTTGCATTAATACGCACCCGAGGCCCTTTCGAGATGCGTCACAAAATACCTCAAAATTTTTGTGTATATCTGGCACAATTAGTACTGGTGCTGTCATCAGTTTCCTCTTTAGTTCTTGAAAACTTTTCTCGCAGGCTTCCGTCCATTCAAACTTCCTGTCTTTCTTGAGTAGTTGCGTCATTGGTTTTGCTATGGTGGAGAATCCTTCAATAAATCTCCGGTAGTATCCTGCCATTCCCAAGAAACTTCGTACATCCGTCACGCTGGCTGGTGGCTTCCAGCCAAGTACGGCCTTGACCTTTTCCGGGTCTACGGCGATACCTTCTTGAGTCAGTACGTGGCCCAGAAAACCTACTTGCTTTAGCCAAAATTCACACTTGCTGAATTTAGCGTACAACTGATGTTTCCTGAGTTCTCCTAGTACAATTCTGAGATGTTCAACGTGCTCTTCTGGTGTTCTGGAGTATACCAGAATATCATGGATAAATACCACAACAAACTTATCCATAAACTTCATGAACACTTTGTTCATGAGGTGAACAAAATATGCGGGGGCGTTTGTTAGTCCGAAAGGCATTACGGTGAACTCATACAATCCGTATCTGGAGGTGAAAGTGGTCTTGGGAATATCTTCGGTTCGCACTTTCAGTTGATGGTATCCCGATCTCAAGTCAATCTTTGAGAACACCTTGGCCTTAGCGAGTTGATCGAATAAATCATTTATTCGTGGCATCGGATATTTGTTCTTGATTGTGACCATGTTTAGCGCTCGATAGTCTATGCACAATCTCAGTGTTCCATCCTTCTTTTTGGCAAACAAAATTGGTGAACCCCAAGGTGAGGAACTGGCTCATATGTACCCTTTTTCCATTAATTCATTTATTTGCTTTTTCAGTTCTACCAATTCGGATGGTGCCATTCTGTACGGTTTCTTGTATATGGGAGCGGTTCCGGGCGCTAGCTCAATGCTGAATTCTATCTCTCGATCTGGTGGCATGCCTGGTAGTTCTTCGGGAAACACATCTGGAAATTCACACACTACTGGCACCTTGCTCAATTCAGAAATATCCACCTTATTCAATCTCGGTTGCCGGGATATTTTTCTTTCCTTGGCTGAAACCTTTATGGTCTTCCCGTGGTGATGGGTGAGAATTACGGTCCTGTTGAAGCAGTCAATAAAACCTTTGTTGGTAGTTAACCAATCCATCCCTAAGATGACATCCAGTCCTTTATTTTCCAACACGATAAGATTTGCGTGAAACTTCAACCCTTCAAACTCGATAACCACACCCTGGCAATAATTCTGGGTAACTTGCTTAATTCCAGGGGACTTGACGATCATAGATTTTCCCAAGGGAAGCATCGAAAAATTATTTTGCAAAGCAAAACTTTTCGAAACGAACGAGTGAGAAGCTCCAGAATCAAACAAAACCATGGCAGATATTGTGTTGACAGGAAACATACCGAGTACGATATCTGGGGCATTTTGTGCTTCCTCTTTGGTCACGTGGTTCAGATGACCCTTCCTGTGGCTGTTATTTGGGTTAAATTTGTTGCGCTTTGGCGCCGAATTATTGCTTCCGTTGTTCGGCTTTGGGGTCGAGTTCCTTGGCTTGGGGCACTGCTTGGCATAGTGCCCTTCTTCTCCACAAGCGTAACAGGTAACGCCTGGGCGGTATGTGAACTCCTTGTCCCTTGCGTGGAAATTCTTGATTGGGCGTGAGACGCTTGTCGTGGGTTTGGGTGTCCAGTCCTTCTGAACATCTGTCTTGCTGCGGTGGTTGCGAGTGTGTTTTGTCTGGTCCCTCTTCCGCTTGCGGAAATCTTCTAAGCTGCGTCTCTCATTTTCCAAGGTAATGGC
This sequence comes from Aegilops longissima, assembly GCA_021605205.1. Lineage (NCBI taxonomy): Eukaryota > Viridiplantae > Streptophyta > Magnoliopsida > Poales > Poaceae > Aegilops > Aegilops longissima. Next base: position 839,830,012 of record CM038677.1, read on the forward strand.
CTTATCCACCAGTGTCTTAAAATCTGGAAATGTGTGTACGACCAATTGGCATTTAAGTGCGGGCGTCAGACCGTCTAGGAATTTCTCCATCTTTTTGTTTTCTGACATACGCTCCTCGTTGGCGTAGCGAGACAGCAGGGTAAACTGACTGTTGTATTCTGACACTGTCATTGTCCTTTGCTTGAGGTCATCAAATTCTCTCTTTTTGATCTTCATAAGACTCTTAGGAATATGTGCCCCACGAAAACCTTCTTTAAATTCCACCCATGATATATTATTTTCGTTGGGGTGCATGTGTAGGAAATTTTCCCATCACGATGCGGCTGCTCCAGTGAGATAGTGCAGAGCGTAAAGCACTTTCTCAAGATCTGAACACTGGGCAATGATTAATTTTCTCTCCACGTCTCGAAGCCAGTCCTCGGCTTCGAGAGGTTTGTCAGTGTGAGAAAATGTTTGGGGACGTGTCTTCTGTAGCTCAGATAATTTTGATTGCTGCTGATACTGTCCACGGTGATTTCCAATATTGATGACTTGGTTCAGTATTTCCTGATGTTGCTGCTGACTTTGTTCATAAAGACGACACATTTGGGAAAGTGCCGTTTCACTGTCCTGCTGACTTGTCTGTCCCTGTGTGAAATTGTTGCCTGGGGGTGTGCCATAATTTTCCTCTATCGGAGTTGGCATGGAGCGCGTCCAAGGACGAGACATAGTTCACTCTGGGGATATATTTTGAAACACTCATAAAAAAAGAAAATGAGCCGCAAAAATCAATAAATTCAAGAAGATGCAAAAAGTTGCAAATGCTCCAAGATTTTTCAAGAGAAAATACGTTTGCGCACGGAGAAGGACTGTTCATTACATATCTTACACGCAAGCAGTAATTATACAATACATCACTCAGGATATGCGTACATAAATCCTGACATATTATTTAGTCTAGTGCACTTCTCCAGCTCCTACATGATGCGCAAACAAACTACTTCTCACAGCCTATTTACATATAAGCATATCAAACAAGTCGGAACATCGCAAGGCGGCTAAGCGTACTTAGTCAGAGATGGTAAGGTTTTCCCTTGGCCTGCCCAGGGTGAGGCGTAGATGGGCTGGGGACTCAACCTCCTCTTCGGAGATAGGCTCCAGACGCGAGGCGCTGCGCGGAGTTGGTGGAGCAGGTGCCCTGTGCGGGACAACTCGAATCTGAGCGGGCACGAGGGGTGGTGCAGAACGAACCGGAGTAGGCGCAATGACATGGTTGAACTCCTCCGTGGTAGGCAGGCGACGAGTAGCGGTGCGAGCAGCAGGAGCAAACGATGCTGATGACGAGACGAAAGTCAGTGGCGGTGCGGCGCGCAGGAGCTCCCTCCTGTTGGCGGCACAGCCATGGACTGAGTCCATGCGGGCAGCTACAAAGTCGTCCACCAGGTTGTCGAAGGCTGCCTCCAAAGCCCGGAGATACTCGATGAGCATCTCAAAAGCTTCGTCCCGTTCTCCTCTGGGGCAAGAGAACGCGTAGTGGCAGGTGTATGGCACGTGACATGGCAGGTAGCGGTAGCGACGAGTCTTCATCAAAGGAAGGATATCCCTGAGACGAGCTATCGCCTCATGGGCTGCCATCTGCAGTGCATGCTTCTCTGTGGGCATGGCTCTCCCCACGAACCGGTAGCGCTCAACTCGTCCTCTCTTGAATTCCACCGCGGCTTGGTGCATGGTCAGACGGTCGTTGACCTTGTGCTGAGAGAGAGAGAAGACTGGGCGCACATCTGGCCCCATCGCGACTTGGACGATGAAGGAGAGAAGCTTGACGAACCCATTGGGCATGTTGGCAAACATCTGCGACTCGCAGTCGTTGCCAGCCATCTACAAAAGTAGGCAAAAGTCCTGAATAGTCAAATCATAAATTTATGCTGACTCTCAGAATTGTCTACATTTGTGAAAAAAAATAAAATGGCTCTATTATGCCAACAACCGATTAGCGATCGCACCTAGTGGCTTCCTACAGTCAGCCTGGCTTTGGTACCAAGCTTGTCATGACCGGTTTTTCAATAAAAATATTTATTGAACAACCAACCTATGAAGTCCAATATGAGGAAAATCCTTCATACCGGTAGACAAAACTTTGATACAATAAGCCAGCAGCATTACAATATTACAAGGGTCGGACTGAAGATGCCCAACCAATAATTTCAAACACGCCAATAATTATACATAGTGGCGGATATGACTCAAGGGTGTGGGGTGGAAATACTACTGACTCGAGATATGAGTGGTTGGTGGAATAACACAGCGGGGTGGTTAATAAGTCTACTGCACTTGCGGCTCATCGAGCGTCGAGGTGAGGCTCGATGAATTTATTTGGGTAGCGGAAGCGGATATATCACAATGACTAATCCAGGGGTCGCACGAGACTGACTGGGATTCCTCTAGGCGTCGGACTCGCTATCGAATTCTTCATCCATGAGATCGCTTTCACAAGATCCGCCAAATCAACAAGCCAGGTGAGTACTTTGAAAGTACTCGCAAGACAGTTCGGACAAAAGATATAACAAATGAATGCATGAATGAATCATGATTAATTTTAATAACGCTCAAATAAATCAGTATAGCTAAAATAAAATAAGAAGGGAATCGGCAGTAGTCCGCTCGAAAACCCAAAGAAGGATAAACTCAAAACCGATCGAGTGTCTGAAGTGACGCCTCGAAGGGTGAAAATAAGTAAAACATGCCACAGTCGGGCGTCTGGGCGACACCTCATAAAGGGCTTATATTGAAATAAAAACACATGCGTGCCGCAGTCGGACGTCGGAGCGACATCACAGAAAGGGCTTATAATAAAAGAAAATAACAACGATGCCGCAGTCGGACGTCTGAGCGATATCACAGAAAGGGCTTATAATGAAAATAAATAACAGTAATGCCGCAGTCGGACGTCTGAGCGACATCGCAGAAAGGGATTATAATGAAAATAAATAACAACAATGCCGCAGTCGGACGTCTGAGCGACATCGCAGAAAGGGCTTATAATAAAAATGAATAACAACTTTGCCGCAGTCGGACGTCTGAGCGACATCGCAGAAAGGGCTTATAATTCGTTATTCATAAATGACAAGATATAGTGCTCACGGAAAATATTCATCACAAGACAATAAGCGGGTTAGTCCGTTCACAGGAAAGTAAACATTTAATACTCGAATGGTTCTCAGGAGTTTTTGTCACTGAGACTGACACTTGACAAGATGAGATGATCACGGTACTTGGACATGAATGAGATGAATTCAAGAATATTGACTCTGCAGAGTTTGTACCAAAATTTTCCACAGCCAACGGATTTCCGTAGTCACGGAGGACTAGTTCTGTTTACGGTATTTCAGAGGAAACACAACTAGCTAGTACACACCCATCATACCTCACGTTGCCAGGAATCACCCTAGACAGCGTTTAAGAAAAATTTTGAGACGGGGAGATCACAATCTCGAATAGCATGGGATCAAATTTATATACGCTCGCTCTAAGGGGTGCCCCTCTCTCTGTCCCAACCGGAAACACCCATGCCCCCTGACCGGATGAAAGGCTTTAATCCGGGGCCATGGAACCTTCATCCCGGCCTCTCGATTTGGTGTGTACCAGGGAGTGGTTTGCAACCTCATTAGGCCGTATCCCTTGCGGGAAACAGGTGGTAGTACGGAAAGGAAGACGGACGGGAAACCGACCGATTTATGTTGACACTGGGTCAACGATATGGCATAAGCCTGGCATGCTACAACACTGCCATCTTACCCATACTCATGCCAACTCATGGCCATGCAACAAGTTTCCAGCAACTCACGGATTTACCGAGCTCATTTGCCTCAATGCTCACGAGATAAACTATCATCGAAAATGCTCATGAACGTGCCATGATACAAAAATAATGCAAACATGCCCAGACACTCATCATATCAAAAGTTCAAACTTTGCTTGCCTGGTTCGGAGTAGTCGGGGTCTAGCTCGGCGAAGTTCGCGGTTCCGTTACCTCCTTCGGTATCTACAGTAAACAAAATACACGCGCTAACGTAAATACCGTGGGGTACAGAAAGTTGATCCAATTTATTTTCAAATAAATATGATAAAAAACTAGACAAAAATTTGAAGAGGACAGAAAAAGAATCACTCAAAAATTCCTTTCTGTTAAAAATTTATAAGGGTTTTAGCCCAAGGACTTATCTGTAATGAAACAGAAAATTTCCAGGGGGCTTTGCAGAAAAATCCAGAAAAACGGTTCAGATTGGAAGCGTATTTGCCAAAGTATGCTTTCAGAAAATGATTCAAAAAAAACAACAGAGAGGCTGACGGGCGGGTCCCACCCGTCAGGTTTGAAATTTCAAACGAGGGAGTCGGGGCTCGTCGGCGCCCGAGAGCCGCGGTGGTCGCCGGCGGCGATCCATGGCGAGGCAGGGAGATCGGAGAGTACCTCCGTGTTCAGGGTGCCATTCCGCGCCTGTGGGTGGTGGCAGAGGTCGTCGGCGAGCACCACGTTGACGGCGGCCCTTGCTCCGGCGGACGGCGGTTCGGACGGTCGTGGATCTCGCCGGAGAGAGCTGCGGGGCCAAAATTGAGGTGGGGGTTATCCTACTAGTGGTGGTACGAGGCTACGGGCGAAAGTAGGGCGGAGGAGGAGCCCTCACCGGAGAGAACGATGCCGGAGCCCAAGGCGGACGGAGGTGGCCGGAGTCGGGGAAGAAAGGCCCTCGAGGCCCCTCCAGTGGCTAGGCGGGTCCGTGAGGTGGTGGAGTCGCTTGGGGCGAGAGCAGGATCGGGGGTGCTATATATAGCCGGCCCGAGTCGGTTGCCGTGAACGGATAAGTCCGGCGAGTCGATTACGGCGACGATGTGGCTGGACGGTCGGCTTAGGAGCTTGAGCATCGCTTAGGTGGAGTAGTGGTGCCATTTTAGGGTCCAGCTCAGCACGGGAGGAAGGTTTACGGCTTGCCCTCGACGGAACGGCCCCACGGCCCGTCGGCGGCAGAGAGCGTGCTCTGCGCGTGCCAAGCCATGGCGACGGTGCCGCATGCGTGCGCTGGAAAGGAGGTGGCCACGCAGAGCCACCAGGACGCTTGGGCGGCGCCGAACGGCGTTGCGCCGCAGTTTTTGCCTCATGTCGCCGTTACGGTGGTGCAGCCGCCGCAAAGCACGCCGGCGCAGGCGGGCCACGGCGCCACCGACGCCAGGAACGCGCCAAGCGCGCGTGTAGAGCTTCGGACAATCAGGCCAGGCTGCGAGCAACGTGCCAAGGGCACTGTGGACTCGTGACCGAAGTTACTGACGGAGATCGACACTGAACTTCTGAATTTTCTGGAAGTGAAGAGAACAGTGCATGCCAGGTGTTCGACAAAATGATTCTGGTATCCAGGGATTTTTCCTTGAGCTGATTTTTGGTGGAGTGGTCTCTCATTGCAACTAGAGGCTGCCTGAATTTTGGTGGAATTTTTGGAGAAGTGTAGATATGAATTTCACCAAGTTTGGCAAATCTGGTCCAAACTTGCAGTGAGTGAAATTTGAAATATTTGAAAATAAGAAGAGTGGATCAAGATGGTTCTGGGTTGTGGATACCAAGGACTATCCAGGGGTGTGGAGTTGAGGTCAAAAATCAAAAGCATTAGGGTACTTGCTTTGCAAATCACCTAGGCTCAAAAGAAAAGACAGAATTATTTTGGGAGGAGAAATAATTGGAATAAAATCCAAAGATGGATTTTATTAGTTTGGACAGAATGTTTGAGTTGCACCAAAGTGGAAGGAGAGATTTTTGGGAAGGTTTTACCATGTGGTGCATGGAAGAATCATGAATGGTTTCAAATATGGGAGAGGATGAAAAACTCCTAGAGTTTCCTTTTGAAAGAAAATAAACTCCAAAGATTTTTCTTGAACTTTTGAGAAGAGGGCAATTAGAAGAAAATTTAAAACCAAACACTAGAGTTGAAGGAGATGCAAAAATAAAATATTAGCTAAAGGGAAAAAGCTTTGAGAGAGATTTTTTGGAAGGGTTTTGGAGACCTCCTTCAAATCCAACAAAATTTTGAAGAAAACCAAAGGAAAATTTTTGGAGTGTCACAAGTGCCCAGGCGACTTATCAGCGGTGTGTGCAGAATTGTCTCCACAATCAGATTGGGCGCAATGTTCATGCTTATGTGGATGACATTGTGGTGAAGTCCAGAGAGAAGGAAACCTTGATCTCCGACTTAAAGGAAACCTTTGATAATCTCGAGGTTTATAAGATGATGCTTAACCCGGACAAGTGTGTATTTGGTGTACCTGTAGGCAAACTTTTGGGATTCCTGGTTTCAAACAGGGGCATTGAAGCTAACTCGGAGAAGATCAAGGCGATTACCTCTCTGGCTAAACCGGCGTGCATCAATGATGTTCAGCGACTGGCGGGTCGCGTTGCTGCTTTAAGCCGATTCATAAGCCGGCTAGGGGAGAAGGCTTTACCGCTGTATCAGATGATGAAGAAAGCAGACACCTTTGTCTGGAGTGAAGCTGCTGATGCTGCTTTTGAAGATTTAAAGAGACAATTGGCTGAGCCGCCGGTTCTCGCAGCTCCGATTGATAAAGAGCCATTGCTATTGTATGTTGCTGCTAACTCACGTGTTGTTAGTGTGGCCATTGTGGTGGAGCGTAAGGAGACTGGCAAGGAGCATCCGGTTCAGCTGCCGGTTTATTACATCAGTGAGGTGCTCATAGAGTCCAAGCAAAGGTATCCGCATTGGCAGAAACTGGTTTATGGGGTGTTCATGGTGAGCCGGAAGCTAAAACAGTACTTCCTGGGTCATCCTATAACTGTGGTAAGTCCAGCCCCCTTGGGAAACATCATCTAGAACAGGGAAGCCACAGGACGAGTTGCCAAGTGGGCCATCGAGCTTGGGCCTCACGGTTTGAAGTATATGCCGCGCACAGCTATCAAGTCTCAAGCCCTAGTGGACTTTATTAATGATTGGACGGAGTTGCAGACACCAGAGGAGAAGCCGGATAACACGTATTGGACTATTCACTTCGATGGGTCCAGACAGTTGGAAGGCTCGGGGGCTGGAGTTGTTTTAACTTCCCCCCGAGGTGACAAATTTTGTTATGTGCTCCGGCTTATGTTTCCCTATACTAACAATGCAGCTGAATATGAGGCTTTACTCCATGGCCTCCGGATGGCCAAGGAGATGAATTCGAGCCGGGTAAGATGCTTGGGCGATTCAGACCTCGTTGCTCAACAGGTGTCAGGCACGTGGGATTCTAAGGATCCCCTTATGGCCGCTTATTGTCGTGAAGTTGATGCGGTGGCTGGGCACTTCAATGGTTATCAAGTAGAGCACATTGATCGAAGGAAGAATGAGGCGGGTGATGCTTTAAGCCGGCTGGGGTCTGAGCGTAAGCCGGTGCCGCCTAATACTATCCTTGACATTTTGCATAACCCTTCTGTCAGAGTGCCTACAGAGGAAGAGCTTGCAGTGCCAGACCCGGAGGCGCAGCTGGTGGCGGCTCTCCATACCATCCCGGACTGGACGGTTCCATACTTAGCCTATATGACCCGGGGAGAGTTGCCTGAGGACGATACCTTGACAAGACAAATCATCAGGCGGTCCAAGTCCATGACGATTGTTCACGGCGAGTTGCATCACCGCAGCGTCACTGGGGCGTTTCAGCGTTGTGTATCACCTACGGAGGGTCAGGAGATACTTCGTGAGATTCATGAATGTGATTGCGGTCATCATGCCGGATCAAAGTCTCTGGTAGCCAAGGCTTTTCGTCATGGTTTTTATTGGCTGACGGCTCATGCTGATGCGGAGGATTTGGTCAGCAAATGTGACGAATGTCAAAAATTCTCACGACGAGCTCATGTGCCGGCTCAAGATTGAGGATGATTCCAATTACTTGGCCATTTGCAGTCTGGGGGCTTGATATGGTTGGACCTTTCAAAAGGTCTAAAGATAAGAAGACGCACCTATTGGTGGCAGTGGATAAATTCACCAAGTGGGTTGAAGCAGATCCGGTCAGTAAGTGTGATGCAGCCACAACGATTCAGTTCATCAAAAAGGTGATCTTTCGTTTTGGTTTTCCGCACAGTATTATAACTGATAATGGTACTAATCTCTCCAAGGGTGCCATGGAAGAGTTTTGTCAACAAGAGCACATCCGGCTTGATGTCTCGGCTGTTGCTCACCCCCAGTCTAATGGTCAGGCAGAAAGAGCTAATCAAGAGATCTTGAAAGGTATCAAACCCCGGCTCTTAGTTCCCTTACAGCGAACTCCGGGTTGTTGGGTGGAGGAGTTACCCTCTGTGCTATGGAGCATCAACACAACGCCTAACAGATATACTGGTTATACACCTTTCTTCATGGTGTATGGAGCAGAGGCGGTTCTGCCAAGTGACATCTGGCATGATTCACCACGGGTGGCGGCTTACGTTGAGGCTGATAATGAAAAAGCTCGTTAGGATGCACTTGACTTGTTGGGTGAAGAGCGAGACTTGGCAATAGCCCGCTCGGCGATTTACCAGCAAGACCTGTGCCGTTATCACAGCCGCCGGGTTAGAAGCAGAACTTTCCAGGAAGGCGATTTAGTGCTCCGGCTCATCCAGGATCAATCTGATATGCACAAGCTGTCCCCTCCTTGGGAAGGACCTTTCGTGGTCAGCAAGAATCTCAACAACGGGTCATATTACCTCATTGCCGTTCGAGGGCACAAAGACTCACGTAAGTCAGAGGAAGAGACCCGCCTGCCGTGGAACATAGGGCATCTCCTGCCCTACTATACTTAAGCCACCGGCTTTCAGAGTATATTTCTTTTTTCTTTTTTAGCAATGTATATATTATATAAAGCAATAAAGCAGGACCTCTTTCCTTTCCATCCTACAAGGTTTATGTGTCTTCTTTACCAGGTGGAGGAAATGACTAACAGGGAGCGGATCATATCTGAATCCGGTTTTCCCTTTGGTCCGACTTATGATCATATCTGAATCAAGCCATGGTCACTTGGGGGCTTCCTGTTCAAACATAGGTCGTATTCGAACCAAAGAGTACATAGCTGTCGATACCCAATTGATTGGCACACTGCCAAACCCACTTGGGGGCTTCTTGATCATATTTGAATCATAGCTTAACCTCTTTGGATTTGACGTGGATCGTATTTGAATCAGCGTCATTAAACAACTCTCATGGTCACTTGGGGGCTTCCTGTTCAAACATAGGTCGTATTCGGTCGTATTCGAACCAAAGAGAACATAGCTGTCGATACCCACTTGATCGGCATCGCCAAAGCCATTGGGGGCTATATGATCGTATCCGAATCTTAGCTTAACCCCTTTGGAACGGTTCTACTGATCGTATTCGAATCAGAGGCCTTTGAAAATTAGGTTTACCTTATTCTATAAGAGTGAATAATATTAAGGGCCAGGTAAACATTATATGTGCCAATTTTCAGAAGTTAAGTGTAACTGTCTGTTTTTTGGGAACAGGTAAGCCGGTAATGTACGCCTTAAACCGGCTGATACTTATGATGTTTTGGTTCATACTCCGGGTTAGTATTATTTTACATGACCCCGGATGTGGTGAGATGTCAAAGGAGTTGTTTGTTTTTATACACAGGGTAAAACAAAAATCTTTGGATGTTAAGAAGCAATTCAAGCAAATTATTTATTTATTTATTTTTTATCTTTTTTATCTTTTTTTTATAGGCTCACGTGGAATCGAACGTGAGACCTGATGGTTTTGATCTCAGGCTGCTAGCCAGGCTAACCAGTGGCTCTTGGTCATCCTATAACTGTGGTAAGTTCAGCCCCCTTGGGAGACATCATCCAGAACAGGGAAGCCACATGACGAGTTGCCAAGTGGGCCATCGAGCTTGGGCCTCACGGTTTGAAGTATATGCCGCGCACAGTTATCAAGTCTCAAGCCATAGTGGACTTTATTAATGATTGGACGGAGTTGCAGGCACCAGAGGAGAAGTCGGATAACACGTATTGGACAATTCACTTCGATGGGTCCAGGCAGTTGGAAGGCTCGGGGGCTGGAGTTGTTTTAACTTCCCCCGGAGGTGACACATTTTGTTATGTGCTCCGGCTTATGTTTCCCTGTACTAACAATGGAGCTGAATATGAGGCTTTACTCCATGGCCTCCGGATGGCCAAGGAGATGAATTTGAGCCAGGTAAGATGCTTGGGCGATTCAGACCTCGTTGCTCAACAGGTGTCAGGCACGTGGGATTCTAAGGATCCCCTTATGGCGGCTTATCGTCGTGAAGTTGATGCGGTGGCTGGGCACTTCAAAGGTTATCAAGTAGAGCACATTGATCGAAGGAAGAATGAGGCGGCTGATGCTTTAAGCCGGCTGGGGTCTCAGCGTAAGCCGGTGCCGCCTAATACTTTCCTTGACATTTTGCGTAACCCTTATGTCAGAGTGCCTACAGAGGAAGAGCTTGCAGTGCCAGAACCGGAGGCGCAGCTGGTGGCGGCTATCCATGCCATCCCGGACTGGACGGTTCCATACTTAGCCTATATGACCCGGGGAGAGTTGCCTGAGGACGAGACCTTGGCAAGACAAATCATCAGGCGGTCCAAATCCATGACGATTGTTCACGGCGAGTTGCATCACCGCAGCGTCACTGGGGCGTTTCAGCGTTGTGTATCACCTACGGAGGGTCAGGAGATACTTCGTGAGATTCATGAAGGTGATTGCGGTCATCATGCCGGATCAAAGTCTCTGGTAGCCAAGGCTTTTCGTCATGGTTTTTATTGGCTGACGGCTCATGCTGATGCGGAGGATTTGGTCAGCAAATGTGCCGGATGTCAAAATTCTCACGACGAGCTCATGTGCCGGCTCAAGATTTGAGGATGATTCCAATTACTTGGATATTTGCAGTCTGGGGGCTTGATATGGTTGGACCTTTCAAAAGGTCTAAAGATAAGAAGACACACCTATTGATGGCAGTGGATAAATTCACCAAGTGGGTTGAAGCAGAGCCGGTCAGTAAGTGTGATGCAGCCACAGCGGTTCAATTCATGAAAAAGGTAATCTTTCGTTTTGGTTTTCCGCACAGTATTATAACTGATAATGGTACTAATCTCTCCAAGGATGCCATGGAAGAGTTCTGTCAACAAGAGGACATCCGGCTTGATGTCTCTGCTGTTGCTCACCCCCAGTCTAATGGTCAGGCAGAAAGAGCTAATCAAGAGATCTTGAAAGGTATCAAACCCCGGCTCTTAGTTCCCTTACAGCGAACTCCGTGTTGTTGGGTGGAGGAGTTACCCTCTGTGCTATGGAGCATCAACACAACGCCTAACAGATCTACTGGTTATACACCTTTCTTCATGGTGTACGGAGCAGAGGCGGTTCTGCCAAGTGACATCCGGCATGATTCACCACGGGTGGCGGCTTACGTTGAGGCTGATAATGAAAAAGCTCGTCAGGATGCACTTGACTTGTTGGATGAAGAGCGATACTTGGCAATAGCCCGCTCGGCGATTTACCAGCAAGACCTGCGCCGTTATCACAGCCGCCGGGTTAGAAGCAGAACTTTCCAGGAAGGCGATTTAGTGCTCCGGCTCATCCAGGATCAATCTGATATGCACAAGCTGTCCCCTCCTTGGGAAGGACCTTTCGTGGTCAGCAAGAATCTCAACAACGGGTCATATTACCTCATTGATGTTCGAGAGCACAAAGACTCACGTAAGTCGGAGGAAGAGACCCGCCGGCCGTGGAACATAGCGCATCTCCTGCCCTACTATACTTAAGCCACCGGCTTTCAGAGTATATTTGTTTTTTCTTTTTTAGCAATGTATATATTATATAAAGCAATAAAGCAGGACCTCTTTCCTTTCCATCCTACAAGGTTTATGTGTCTTCTTTACCAGGTGGTGGAAACGACTAACAGGGAGCGGATCATATCTGAATCCGGTTTTCCCTTTGGTCCGGCTTATGATCATATCTGAATCAAGCCATGGTCACTTGGGGGCTTCCTGTTCAAACATAGGTCGTATTCGAACCAAAGAGAACATAGCTGTCGATACCCAATTGATTGGCACACTGCCAAACCCACTTGGGGGCTTCTTGATCATATTTGAATCATAGCTTAACCTCTTTGGGTCTGACGTGGATCGTATTCGAATCAGCGTCATTAAACAACTCTCATGGTCACTTGGGGGCTTCCTGTTCAAACATAGGTCGTATTCGAACCAAAGAGAACATAGTTGTCGATACCCACTTGATCGGCATCGCCAAAGCCATTGGGGGCTATATGATCGTATCTGAATCTTAGCTTAACCCCTTTGGAACGGTTCTACTGATTGTATTCGAATCAGAGGCCTTTGAAAATTAGGTTTACCTTATTCTATAAAAGTGAATAATATTAAGGGCCAGGTAAACATTATATGTGCCAATTTTCAGAAGTTAAGTGTAACTGTCTGTTTTTTGGAACAGGTAAGCCGGTAATATACGCCTTAAACCGGCTGATACTTATGATGTTGTGGTTCATACTCCGAGTTAGTATTATTTTACATGACCCCGGATGTGGTGAGATGCCAAAGGAGTTGTTTGTTTTTATACACAGGGTAAAACAAAAAGCTTTGGATGTTAAGAAGCAAATCAAGCAAGCCGGCAGTGCACAACGATATTCACGAGCAAATGGATAAGCCTATTCTTCACCTTGATCTAAAACCTGCCAACATATTGCTCGATGATGGTATGCTCCCAAAAATTTCAGACTTTGGTCTGTCAAGACTACTTGATCACAAACAAAGTATTTGCACTTCATCTCGGGATGGAACATTGTAAGTTAATGCCATTTTTAGTACCATACATTCTAGTAGCCATAAGGACTAGGGAAACGCTTCCTAAGAACTATGTGTTTTTAGTACGGTCACTTCCAACACTTTAAAGTTTTATTTGTGTTATGATTCAGTGGTTACATGGTGCCAGAATTTTTAAATGGAGGTACAATTACACAAAAATCAGATATATTCAGTTTGGGTGTAATTATCTTGGAGGTAGTAACAGGACACTGGGACTACCCAGACGTTACTAGAACTCCTTACCGGAAAAGGCTTTCGCCCCGCTTTATATATAAAGCAACGATCAACATACATACGGCAAACCACCCGACACCACACACACCCAAGGCAGATACAAGGGAGCTGACGTACAACAACACTACTCCAAAAGCTACAAAGCAGACAACTAGTAGACAGATAGAGCATAGCTAAGGATATAAGGAGCTCTCCTCTATGAACGGGTCACCACGAGGGGACGAAGCCGACACTCGACGAACCAGGGCCTCCAAAGCGGTGCTTCCAGGAAAGAAACGACACTGTAGAGCCGCCACCGCCCGATCCATTGAATCGAGGTTTTCACCCGGAGTAACACGAAGGACGCAGGGTCACCGCAATGGAGCCTTCAAGAAGAGAACGGCGCATGGACGCCGCCGCCATTGGTATGGCAAGAGCCAGACAAGGTTTTCACCGTGGCCACCACCCTCCGCCTCCGCCTGGCGTACGGCCCAGCACGGGAGCGCCGGCCGTACCACCACCGTAGAACGTCGAGCGCCCGCCCCATGCCGCCCACGCGACCATGACAGCGAGCCGCTTGCACCCGAGCCACGAGCTCCGCCCACGAGCCCGCAGCTCCCGCCACCAAGGCCGCCGCCCTGCATCCAGACACTCCGAAGACCAACAAAGGGATGGGCTTTGAGTCGATCGGCAGAACCATAGCACCAACAGTACCGTCGGTGACCGTCCCGCCCCGGACACCGGTCTGCAGCCAAGAGGCGCGAGGCCAACAAAAGGGGAGGGGGAGCGGAGCTCGTCTGGACCGGCGCACCCCTACACCAGTGACAGGTAGTCGGTGTACCCGTCCCTCCAGCAGCCTCCCCTACGTCACCCCTGACGCCCTAGCACGGCCACCAGCCAGACCCATGAGAGGAAGATGCAGCCACCCGTCCATCGGCGAGGTCTGCCGGATCGATCACACCCGCCGCCGAAGAAGGCCTCCAAAGGGGCCAGCGCCCTGATCCGCACCACCGGCGTGACGCCGGAACGCCCCACCGCCAGGAACCGTCGCCGGAGCCACCTCTTGCAACGCCGCCCCACCACCTGCCGCAGGTCACGACAGGGGGGCCACCCACATCCCGCGCCGCCACGACCCTCTCCACCCGTCGCCGGCGCTGGCCACATCGCCGCCATCAGCAGAGAAGGGCATCCCAACAAGAGGCGAGAACCACCACCATGACGCCCGCCGCACCGCCGCCAGGAGCTTGTCGCCGACCACTCCGCAGCACGGCGCGCTGCCGCACCCGCCAACCAGTCCGGCGCCTAGGCCCGGCGGATCTGGCCCGCGCCTGACCACCCGCGAGGCGACGAGAAGCCCGCCGCCGCCTGCGCAGACGGGCTTCGCCCGCGCCCTCCGGCGGCGGCGAGGGGGAGTAGGAAGGTAGAGGGGGCCGAACGGAGGAGATCGGGGCGCCCTCCGCGGCCGCCTCGTGGGTGGCGGCGCGGGATGGATAGGGTTCGCTCGGTAGGGTCGCGAGGGAGTCCTACTAGAACTCCTTCGGATGAATTTATGGAGCTTGTAAGGAAATTCTTTCTCAAGTTTCCAAATGGACTCTTTGCATTTTTCCTTTTGCACCATAACCTTTTAGATGTTAGTTTGTTCTAATTCTGCAGACTATTAGAAAATGGAGAAATGTGTTACAGAGAACACCGGGGTACTGGTTACTAAGAATAGATTGCCAACAAATAAAGAGATGCCTGCAGGTAGGCCTCATCTGTGTGAATCCTGAACGCGCCAAGAGGCCTCCGGTAGCAAAGGTTATCAGTATGCTTCGAGGATTGGAATGTACTCCCTCCGTCCGGAAATACTTGTCTTAAGAATGGTTGTATCTAGACTTATTTTAGTTATAGATACATCCATTTTCAATCATTTCTAAGACAAGTATTTCCGGACGGAGGGAGTATTGATTATAGCATTTTGGAATGAAGCGACGTAAACAACGGTCGAGGTATGATCATTTGCTAGCGCTTTCATTCTCTTGCTAGCATTGTACTTCAACATCTTTCTGGGTATCTACTATCTGAGGACCTTACATTCACAGGTGCCACAGTGAGTGTTATGGTAGTAGTATTCGATCTAGGTGCCACAGTGAATTTATTGATTATGCCGACTCGCTCGCCTCCTTTAGTAGACGCGTGGGACGGGCTTCAGTTAGCCCACGTCGGCCCAATGATGAGCGGGTTGGGCCTCCTGACCCGTGTCGACCGCTGGGCAGGGGCGACGTGGCTGCTGCTGTCGCTGCTTGGTGGGTCCGGCTTGACAGTACCGTTGACATCCCCTTTCCTTGAGACGAGGTTTGTCCCCAAGCCTCCGCAAGTGGGAACCGTTCCTGAAGACTGGCTTTGTCCTCCCAAGTGTCCCCTAGCGCCTCCGAATTGGACCAACGGACTTTAACTTGTTCCCGCATCTTGCCCTTCGACATTCTCCATCTTGACCGAAGGATAGACACAGGCACTGCAAGTTCATCAGTGCAATGTGGAAGTTGAGGTTCGACCGACATACCGGAGTTCAGCACACGACGCAGCAGCGAGACATAAAACACAGGATGAATTGTTGCTTGAGGTGGGAGTTGCAGTTTGTAAGCCACCTCATTGATCTTAGCCACTATCAGGAATGGCCCGTAGTACTTGTATGCCAACTTGTGATTTGCTCTTGGTGCCACCGAGGTTTTGATGTAAGGTTGCAGTTTCAGGAACACTTGGTCCCCCATCTCAAATGCCCGAAATGATCGTTTCTTATCGGCCTGGCTTTTCATGAGCTGTCTGGCTCTGTTCAAATGTTGCTGTAACAGTTCTTGGACAGTATCCCGCTCCTCGATCCAAGACTTGAGAGCTGGTACCGAGCAGATGTTCTCAGCTGTGATCCCCCAATGCCTAGGTTCATATCCGAACATAGCTTTGAAGGGAGTCATTCCTATGGCCGAATGATGAGAATTGTTGTACCAGAATTGAGCGAGGGGAATCCATAAACTCCATCGTCTGGGGCAAGCTTGCGTGAAGCAACGCAAGAATGTCTCCACACATTGGTTGACCCGCTCGCTCTGGCCATCAGTTTGAGGATGATTGGCCGTGCTGAGCCTGAGTTGCGTGCCTGCAGCCTTGAACATTTCCTGCCAAAAATGACTAGTGAACACCGGGTCCCAATCAGATAGAATAGCTCCTTGGAGGCCATGGATTTTGTATACTTGTTGGATGAACAATTGAGCCACTGATGCCGCTGTGTATGGGTGAGCCAGAGGCAGAAAGTAACTGAACTTCATTCTTTTGTCAACTATCACCAGCAGGCAATTGAAACGGCTAGACTGAGGGAGGCCTTCCACAAAATCCATGGAAATCATGTCCCATGGTTTGGAAGGAATGGGCAGAGGCAGCAGGAGACCTGGTGCAGCCGCCCTGTCCGGTTTGGCTTGTTGACAGACCGTACAACACTGCACGTAGTGCTTGACTTGTGCCTTCATTTTGGGCCACGCGAAAAGGCTCCTGATGCGACTATAAGTCACCGGGAAGCCTGAGTGACCCCCCATTGGACTGTCATGAAAAGCTTGGATGATGCGTTGTTGTATGTGTGTTCCTCCTCCCAGCCAGATCCTCCCCCTGAACCTGAGAATGCCTTGTTGTAGCTTAAACCTGCCTTTGGGGTCACACACTGCTAACTGCTCCAAAAGCTTCTGGGCATGAGGGTTGTTGTTGTAGCTGCTGAGCACATCTTCCAACCAGCTGGGTTGACATGACGTAACCAACGCAAGTGCCTCTGCTGGATCCGCCCTTGATAATGCGTCTGCGCCACTGTTGTCAGTCCCTTTTTTATACTTGATGCAATATCTCAGTCCCAGAAGCTTCGTAAATGTCTTCGGCTGCCACAGGGTATCCAACCTTTGCTCTTCCAGATGGGTGAGGCTTTTTTGATCCGTATAGATGACGAATTTTGTGTGCTGAAGGTACGGCCGCAACTGTTCCACTGCTACAATGATGGCCAGGTATTCTTTTTCGTACGTCGACAGACCTTGATACCTTGGGCTCAGAGTCTTGCTCATGAAAGCGATGGGGTGCCCTTGTTGCTGTAGGATTGCTCCAATGCCACGATCGCACGCGTCAATCTCTACGGTGAACGACTGCTCAAAATTGGGCAGCGCCAATACTGGGGCTGATATGAGCTGCTTCTTCAACACTTGAAATGTCGTTTTGGTGATGGAAGTCCAGAGGAAAGGAACCCCTTTCTTCAACAAGTTGAACAGTGGCCTTGCAATCACTCCAAAATTTCAGACAAAACAGCGATAGTATCCTGCGAGGCCCAAGAAGCTGCGGACGCCCTTGACATCTTGCGGAGGGGCCCAGTTAGCCAGTGCTGCTATCTTGGTTGGATCCGTGGCTACCCAACACACGCTGATCACATGCCCAAGATAAGAAACTTTGCTTTATCCAAAAGCACACTTGCTGAACTTCACTTTCCATTGATCCTTGCGCAGCAACTCCAGCACCTGCCTCACATGGCACTTGTGCTCTTCCAAAGATGCACTGAAGATCAAAATGTCATCGAAGAAGCAAAGCACACAGACTCTTATAACTGGCTTGAGGGTTGTGGTTAATCCTTCAATGAAGGTAGGTGGGGCCCCTGCTAGTCCAAAAGATAACACCTTCAACTCAAAATGCCCCTGGTTGGTAGAGAAAGTTGTCTTGTACTCTTCCCCTAGTGCGAGTCTGATTTGATGGTACCCCGCGCGTAAATCCAACTTGGAAAACCAGGCTGCTCCGTGTAACTCGTCCAATAGTTCCTCGATAACTGGGACAGGGAACTTTCCCACCACAGTGATGGCGTTCAGTTGCCTGTAGTCGATGCAAAGGTGCCAAGTCCCGTCTTTCTTCTTCACCAAAATGACAGGGGAGGAAAAAGGACTGTTGCTGCGTTGAATAACACCAGATTTCAGTAAGGCTTCGACTTGAGCTTCTATTTCTGTCTTCTGTTCTGGCTTGTAATGATACTGCCTGACATTGACTGGCCTTGCTCCTAGGATCAGGGGAATACGATGATCGCACGCCCTTCTCGGTGGGAGTCCCACTGGTTCTTCGAACACGTCAGGGAACTGGTCGATAATTTGCTAAATGCAATCTGGAGTTGGCTCCACATCTTCTTGCAAAGGGGCGACCACACAAAGGTGTATGACATGAGTGATTGACCCTTTGTTGCACAGGTTTTGCAGCTGCAGACTGTTGATGGACTGGCAAGTTGTGGAAGTTGCATCGTGCCCCACTAGACGAAGCGGACCTGCTGGAGTTGGGATCTCAATGACGCGCGCGCGCCAGTCCACCTGCATCGGGCTGTGCTCTTCCAACCAATCCATGCCCAAAATGACGTCATATGTGCCCAGAGCCAGAACCTTCAGATCCGTGTAGAACTCATGTCCCTGAGCATACCAAGCACATTGCGGGGCAATTTCCTTGCAGAGCAATTCCCCTCCGTCTGCCACTCGCACCCGGCTGGGCTTGGCCATTGGCTGAGTCCCTGAAAGCTTACTTGCCAAATTCTCATTGATGAAAGAGTTGGAGCTTCCCGAGTCGACTAACATGAGCACTTCGTGCCCCTGAAGCCATGCTCGAAGCTGAAACGCCCTGGCTGACACTCCTCCTGTGACAGCAGAAACGGAAATGGCCATGGCAGTCTCTTGCAATCCCTCGTCCGAACTCACTTGGGTGTCGACGAAGCTGTCGATGCCAAACATGTCCAGCAACTCCTCTACAACGTGCAACTGCACTGAGGTGGGGCACACATGGTCATGCCCTCACTTCTCGCCGCACTTGAAGCATAAGCCACGGGCTCTTCGATACTCGCGCAGAGTCTTGAGCTTGGAGGCCTCCACGCGCGCGGCGTCAGTGCCACGGCGATCTATCGCGACCGTGGCTGGGGGATGACGCAATGGGGGAGCCAGAAGTGGCAGCGGCACACCTGCACGCTGTGGCAGCTCCTGAGGACGCCATGGTGGGGAACACGCGCCGTCGGTCACTTCTTCCTGAAGCAACGCCAGTGCACATGCCGTATCCAGATCGTGAGGGCGTTGCACCATTACCACCGCTCGTATGTCCGTCCGCAGGCCCTCGACAAAACGAGTCAAGAAATAGTAAGGATGCATAGTGTCTGAATATGAACTTAAGTGATTGATAATAACTTCAAACTTCTCAATATAATCTGCTACAGAAGTAGTTTGACGAATTGTGAAAAATTGTCTAATGAGCATCTGGTGCCTATCCCTACCGAAATGCATACCCAACAGAGAGGTGAACGCGTCCCAATCGAACTCGTTGAGGCGCTTCTGAATTGATTGAAGCCATATGGCCGCTGGCCCAGAGAAATTGAGGGCGGCCATGGGAACCCAGAAGGATTGAGATATCCCAAACATGCTAAAGTACTGCTCACACAAAGTTTTCCATAGATTTGGATTTTCGCCCGAAAATTGGGGGAAAACGATGGACGGATGCGCCTAGCCCAAACCCGTGAGCATCTGACTCGCATGAGTAAACGGCGACAACGGGGCGGGGGAATTCAGCAAGGTGGTCTGACCTTTTGCCGGGGGCGGAGGCGGCGTCTCCAGTGACGCCACCGGATGCCCCCGTTGGAGAGTGAACGCGCCGTGGCCTTCAGGCCCTTGCTGGTTGCTCGATGCGCCTGCTGAGGTGCCGATGTGGTCCCCCAGCGGCTGCAACGTGGGTGCACGCTGGATCTCCTCCCCTTTAGGTGATGTAGGGGGTGCGGCCTGGAGAGCGGCCACCGCGTCGCTGAGATCCGCAACGCGGCGCTCCAGATCTGGGCGCCAGCTGAGGAGATCGTCGATTTTCGTTGCGGTCGACTGTTGCGCCTTGGTGAGACCGTCAATGGCGGCCTCGATCTTCGTCTCGAACCGGGTGAGGAAGGCGGAGACCCGGGATCCATGGCGTCGCGAGCTTGGCGGAGACCGCGCGTCTCGATGAGATGCGCCAGGACGGAGCGGAGAGGAGTGGTGGCTGGCATCTCTGATACCAGATGTTATGGTAGTAGTATTCGATCTAGGTGTTGCTCTCTGAAGTAGTAGCTGGTAACAGATCGATTACAAGGAGCGGCGCTCGAATGGGGAAGAACGGGAAGAACTAGGGTTCGGGTAAGGTAGGTAGCAGCCGCCGATTCGTTCCGTGATCCTCTGGATGGCGATGCCGACTCGCTCGCCTCCTTTAGTAGACGCGTGGGACGGGCTTCAGTTAGCCCACGTCGGCCCAATGACGAGCGGGTTGGGCCTCCTGACCCGTGTCGACCGCTGGGCAGGGGCGACGTGGCTGCTGCTGTCGCTGCTTGGTGGGTCCGGCTTGACAGCACCGTTGACAGTGAGCCGCCACACCGACACTTGTAAGAGTGAGTGGACCGATGCTGATGATGACCTGGCGCTGATCTGCAGTATGGTGAGCCGGTGCGTCAACCCCTAGCCATCCAAGATGCAGATCATGGCTGGGGGTATTGTAGACCAGCATCGACCTGTCTGCGGCTGGCATCCTTAAGGAACCTTGCCCCGGCCCTATCGTCTTAGCTCACGCTACTCGCCTTCCTCGTCATTCCCAGCAACAGATTTCCACCACCTCTAACACCGAACTCTTATACGCCATTTGCATGCTGAAGCGCGCGACGCTTAACAGTAGCCGATTTGAGTACTGGTCTGTAAATTCAATGTGGTATATTTAATCACAGTGTGTGAAGCTGCTGCTCCTGGTCTGATATGATGATACCGACGTACTCTACCTCTGCTCTGTGTTTTCATAGTGCCAGGCTGCTCTGCTTGTGTGGTGAATGTGATGGTCGTTGGCACAGATAGTGTATTTGCACATCATCCAAAATGCTCTCTGTTTTCCCGTTTTCTGAACCGTGGACAACCAAGCAAGCAGTACACTGGCTCCACTGAACTATTTTGCAGGCTATCTAAGTATGCATCCCAGAACAGCAGCAGTAGGAGATTGGGATAGTCGACACCTCATAACTATCTCCAGTCCCGCTGTAAATTCAAACTCCACTAATATTGATAGATACTGACCACGGTCATCGGTAGTGGGCAAGCGGAGGCCAAGGTTTAGGTCGCCGTCACGCATAGCATTGACTGACTGATCTACAGTACAACTGAGTGGTGGTGATCAGCACATGCCCACGCCTGAGTGGTGGAGATGGATATCGTTGAATTTCTCCTGGTGGCAAAGGTTTCTCACTGTCCATCCATGTATGTGAACAGGAGTGTCGACTAGCTCAACTTTCTGCTGCATGCTAGTGTTGGTCCGGATGTGTTTCCATTTCCTAGATGGTCTGAACAATTGCCAAGAAGGAAGCTACTTGCAGCAGTCCAACATGATCTAGCATATAGTTTCTCCATTATAAGGAGGCTTAGATGGAGTAAGCAAGGAGCAAAACAGACGGAAACTTTTCCAAAGTAGACAGATAATCAGAGATTGCATGGTCGCAAGAAAATTTCATCACAAATCATATAGAGATACGATTTTCAGCACCCGGGTGCCCCTACACCCTCTATGAACAATAAATTCAAAACAAATTCAAAGAAAATCACAGCTGACAAGCACACTCAAACACACAAGTTTTTGTGATACTTGGTCTGAAACTATCGTGGCTCGAGAGAAAAGCTGATAAGCGCAACAAGAGATGATGACATCCGACTTGTAATAACACAAAAATTGTCTGGGTTAGGTATTAAAAAGCATCTTGGAACATTAGAGACTTGTTTAGACTAAGATGTTTTTGCCAACATATAGACACTGCCGACAACATTGATGTAGTGCGACAAACTCAGTGACAACTAACAACTGCAGCAGCCCTTCTTCACCTGCGGAAAACAAATGCGCTAATCTGTTACTAACATGATACAAATATAGATAAAACCTAATAGTAGCACCTAGTGGTATGTAACAGTGTATGAACAAGACATGTGTATAAACTCATGATCAGCCGAGCAACATAAAGAGCTACATAACACCCCCTAAAAAAGAGCTATATCATATTACTGGCTATATCTCCTCGGAAAGTCAGAATAACAATGGCAATCAGCCTTTTCACACAAATTGTTCGTTGGTGGAGTAGCATGATAGGACAGCTGTTTGTAATAACAAGATGGGCTACTAAAACAAAGGAAAATCCGGGCACAACATTTGGATCATTTGCATTCCATTTATGATCCGAAAGAGGATTCATTTTTTTAATTAGCATTACCACCATTTTTAATTGTTTGTCTGTGTTATTATTAGCATTGTGCGAATCCTATAGACGAATGGATGGTAGTTTGAGGGTGCATGTTACCCATCACTGGCTGCCATTTATTTTCCAAAGAGAAGAAAACGTATCCAGAAGATTTTCTTACCCGTCGAACTATTTCAGCACATTAGCATATCAAATCAGACCGCCATCCTATATATTGTGCAAAATTTCAGCTCCATCACATGCACCATCAATGGATGTGCCTAAAAGCATAAGACAGACATTTAATAAAACTCCAAGAAAATGACAAATGGATGTGCGAAGGCAACAGTGAGTTTGTTACAAAGACGAATTGACAAATATAAGTAAAACATAGCACTACTGTATTCATGAAACAGATAAAACCACATACGTTGCTTTTTGCAAGAAATATATTCTTTATAACAGTATATATAGCTAGCTCATACCTAAGAATTTAGCATGTAAGAAAGAAAGATATGGCATATAATTTATCTCATGTACATCAATCCCTCCTCAACTAGTGAAAAACAAAACATGCTAAAACTCATAAACACTACAAACAAATGTGATCTTAGGTATTCAAATTAAATAAATGGAGCCTGATTAGAGAAAACAAATGCAAAAGAAGGTGTATTACTATCTTAGGTATGTGCTAGTAACATGTTGAATGAGTTAACAATATGACATTTGCTTCACAATATTACTCTTCTAATATTTGTTTTTTTACCTCCCATGGATGAAGACAACTACATTGAATGATAACACAAAGGGATGTAAGCTTGTGTATCTAGCAAACGAATAGTGAAGAGTGAAGACAACTATATTCAATGATAACATATACTAAACAATACGGCTATAAGTTCGTCTATCTAGCAAAGGACAACTGTAACCAAGTTTAAGTTGTTAGTGCACACTTAAGAATCGCAACGAAGGTATTCGATCAACCATGTACATAACACAAGAATATTATTAGGTTACTCCTACAATATGAGGATTAAGAATCAAGAATCACCTGGTAGATAGAAACTCTTTAAAGAATGATAGTAACTATACCTACAGTCTTGACAAAGTTTCATAGACTGCATTGAATTTAGTTGAACCATATAGATAATGTCGTCTACAGATAAAAGTATTCCATAAGTATCCTCAATGCATCCCACTATATGTCCCTCGTATGCCCTCTTTCCTTCAATCTGAGGAGGGAGCCCAAGAATGTTATGCATATCCATGATCTTCAACATCTCCCATGTGGCAACACCATGGCAATTGACATTCATCTGCCACATTTGCAAGCAAGGATAAGACAATATGGCCATGCCAACAACGCAATCCTCAGCCTGGATGATCCAATGGCTGCCATGGCGGAAAACATTTGTAACGGGAGGCCCATTGATCACAGTTAGGCTATGCTCATCCAAATCATACTCAAGTATGTGACCGCTTATAGAATTCTCTAACCAGTAAAGTGCGTTACCAACAAGCGACCCAAAAACACGAAAACCCTCAAGATCGCATGAAACGATTGTTGAGATAGCACTGTCGCTCCATTTGGCAGTCTCGGAGGAGTAAACACATGCCATGAAGCGATAAGCCTCTACGTGTTCGGAGATCAACACCACCTTGAAGGGGTTCCAGTAACAGCTTCCGTGCACGTGGTTACGGTCAGTGGCAGTGCAGAGCACAGCCGCGTTGATGCAATAATTTTGGTTTTTGTAGTATGGCGGAAAGGGAAGGCGGCGAGCAGCTCCGGTGATGAGGTTTGTCACTATAACCTCATCCCCCAGCTGGTCCGTATGAAGGAGGCGACCGTGGCGGCAATCGAGCAACTCATGGGTTCGGACGTTGCCGAGGTGAGTAGCGATACGGTCGGGACGGTCCAGGGCGGGTGTGAACTCGATAGAATCGGAGATGATCGTGAAGAAACCGAGAAGGGGCGGCTTCTGGTGGTGTGCGCAGAACCGGCGGTGGAACTTGGGGTCTGTGGCGGCGCATCGCCACTGCTTGCTGACGGCGGAAGCCCGGAAGAGCGAGGAGGGCTCCGGAGGCAGACGGAGGAGGATCTCCCTCAGGAGATCGTCGTCTTCAAGCGGTGTCGTACCGTGGCGGCGGCTGATCGCTCCGGCTGCCTCCTCACTCGCGCGGACATGGGGATGGAGGCGCGCGCTGCAGCTGCGGGCCAGTCTAGCGCCCTCCTCACTCGCGTGGGCTTGTGGACGGAGGCCCGTGCTTCGGCGGCGGCAGGCCGTTCCGACGACATCCTTCATCGCCGCCGCCGCCAAGACCTAGCTAGCGGTGACATGGGATGACGGGAGGTTTTTTTTGGAGCGAGGGGCTGGGTTTTGTTTGCTCGCAGTGTTGTTGGGCCCTGACTGACAAAGTGGCATTGGGCCCCATTCGCTCGTTCTGTTAGTTGGACAGCTGCTGCTGCATCAGCGCTCGCGATTGGGGTTTCAGTTTTGTCACACTGGAATTGCATATATATTATAGTACAAGTTTCAGTTTCGGTTTCGTCAACACAAGAATGAAATACTCGTACAGAAGTAGGTCGATGAAAGAAAACATCAGATGCTCTTAAGACCAGATAGATGTTAATTCCAGTGAAGTTGGAATGGACAACTTTTGTGAAGTCAATGCTAATTGTGGAGAATATCCAGTGATATGTCAATATGTGCATACTAATACGTGGATGACAATGACAAGACACCGTGTACTGGCTGGAGCACCGCGCTTCCCGCTGCATACTAATTAATACGTGGACGACAGTGCCCCCGTCTACTGCCTCACAAACTCTGTGCTGCTTCCTTCCTTGCTTCTTCCTCTTCCTTCCTCTCTTCCGTCACACGAGGGTGTCGATCGGGCCCTCTCGGCCAGCTCCGACGCCACGGAGCAGTCCTCGTCTTCTCCAGCCTCAGTCTACTCGCCCTATCGTACTAGGACTTTGATTCATCATCTCATAGGTACCAAACCTGTTGCTGGCTCCGTTGTAATTTGTTCCCACTGGTCTAATCCAAGTTCTGCTGTACTAATATTTCCTTCTCTACACCCCATGTATCCAGTTTGGTGCTGATTTGTTTGCTGCCTAGCAGGGCTCTTGTTATCTGTGTTGGCAAATTGCTCCGTCTGCAGCAGAGGCAATGGGGACATGTAAGTTGATCATAACGGTCGAACTTGCTCGTGGCCTGATTCCCAGGGAGGGGCATGGTTCTCCCAGCGCCTACGTCGAGCTTTGCTTTGACGGCCAACGGATCCGCACAACTATCAAGGAGGAAGATCGGAACCCGGCATGGAATGAGAGCTTCTGGTTCGACGTGTCGTCAGATCCATCTAATATTCATGATCTCGTTCTTGAAGCTAGTGTGTATAACACCAATGAACCAATCCAAGGTCGCGGAAAGTATTTTCTTGGCATGGTCACACAAAATGTGGCCTCATTCCACCGCTTCTATGAACCCACACACAGACGACAAGGAGCCCTTTATCCACTGGAAAGGCGGCGTGGGATGCCCATGGTTGGTGTGAGAGGGGAATTGCTTCTAAACGGATACATCCTTGATGAGAGCCCCATCAGAGCTCCCATCCCGTCTTCAGCACCAATAGGCTTATGTGTGGAGGTCATAAATGCTACTAACCTCAAGCCAGTGGACTACCCGGTCGTTGTTACTAAAACATCTTCAAATGACTTTATCGACCTTGTAAGACTTTTTACTCACATTTCAAAAGGCATGTCTTTGTTTCATAGACATGATGTTGTGTTTTACCCTTTGCGCACTAACATTCTAGATGGTTGTTCTGATTCTGCAGACTCTTAGAACTTGGAGAAATGCGTTACAGAGATCACTGGGGTATGGATCCCTAGAAACATACTATGAACAAATAAAGAGTGTCCGTATGCTCCAAGGATCGGAAAGTATCAGCTGTGACAGTAGCAATGAGACAACAACATAGTTGCAGGATAGGTATGACTTACTGCTGTATTTCTTTGTAAGGTCTTTTGTGAATAATTAATAAAGTGGCTACATGCATCGCCCAGATGCAGAGCCCGGGGCTCTTCCTCCTTTTCTAAAGAAAAGGTATGACTAACTTAATTGTAATGCACATTATCACAACCCTTGAGAAGTACAAGACCTAACTATACCTTAAACATTTGTATCTAGTAGCTGAGAACCCTTTGCATTTATCTCGATCGGCGAGCCGCTGGATGACCCTTGTAAGAGACCATGCATGGGCAGGCATTATCTCGATCGGCGTCTTCACGAATATTCTCGACTGTGTATTGTGATGAATCGTTTGCATTGGATGGTGTATCTACTGTTGAACTTAAATATAATTTAGGACAATTCCTGTATTGCACTGCCTGTCCAAATTTGAATAATTGTTGGATGGCTGGAACGGGTGTTACATGATTGTGTTTGTACATTATCTCAGGGCTGGAATTCTTAGGTGCTCATGGGGTTAATTAGTTAGCCCTCATTTTCTTAAGTCAGCCTCCTTATTACTGTTAAAGTGTTGTATTAGCTTCAGATTAATACATTATGCAATATACAAAATTTGTTTTGTATTTTACCAACTTGTTTATGTTCGCTTTATCCATTATTTGGTAACCAATACTAAGCGCTCTTTATGTGTTCCTGCAAATTATGTACTACATAATGTTAGACAGAGCTTGCTCCTGCAAATTCCTACAAAGTATTTTTCCTTCTGTTTTTTACATGTCATTTCTAATGGTCGTTGTGTTAATCTACCATGACACTATTGATTAATTCCCCAAGCCCTCCAATCAAACAAGGGAATTTAAGTCCTACACACCCCCTAATCCCATTCCCTAATACAAATTGCCCTGAAACAAACACGCATGAGTTAGGACTCTAATGACCAAACATAATTTGCTTCATCAGTTGTTTCTGGGTTCCATTATTTTTTCCTTGATATTTTGGGGTCTCCTCTAATCCACTCCACTCCATCAAGTTTGATTAGTGGAGATCTCTTAGTAATAAGGAATATTTGCTAGAGTCTCTACTTCTTCCATTGCTCATCATCATACTACAAATGTTATTAACTTATTGCTTTTTGCATCATACATCCTGAAGTAGCTGCAAGCATGTTTTTCGTTTAGCACTCTTTCTTGCAGAGACAACGCATAAAAACAGGTGTGGCACGGATGATTTCACACACCCCTTTGGTAAATCCCTCCTTTTGGCAGGCCTTGGCACATGGATCATGCTTGCATTCAGGAGGCTTAACAGTGTAGGTCCTACTGAACTGACTGCATGTGTCGGCTTCAGAGCCTACAAAACAACGAACACAAAGTGGTGTGAGAAAAAGAAAAAATGAAGGCTATGGTGTTCTATAGAGAAATAAGACAAAGAGATGTGGCAAGGAGTACGAATTTCACATATGAGTAGCTACATCATGCATTGAGGAAGTGACTATCTTTGTGGATGAAGTTTCCATACAACGCTTACGAGGAAGCAAGAGCGGCATGAGCAGTAGCAAGCATAGTAGGCTTGGCACTTTGAGGCCCCTCATCTCTTTAGTAATAACTAGTATCGATGCCAAGTAAGCGGGTATAGAATAGATGCGCATCCAACTAGGCTGCACGATCTTTTGTAGGCACTGATGATGCTTTTAGAAAAGGAGGCACTGATGATGTGACCTAAAGAAAAATAAATGTCAAAGATATGTTTGCATGATCCCATCTTGAAGATATGCATGATGCAATAATGCTGACAATCTATCTCATGGATGCGACTCTATCTACATGATGCAATTCTTTGCTCCATGTTTTTTATACATTGAAATTTGTGATAAAAGAAGATATGAACAACTTCATTTATGAAAGATAATAATGCAGACAATTAATTTCTACCAATTAAAGCTGCTTCATCACATGTTCGTATGGATTTCCTAAGATGCATGACTTTTTTTCGACCATCCATTTGGTTTTTATTCATTGCACAAGGGGAACTATGTATAGTTCCTACTTTCTCCGCCTAGGTTTATTAGGTCCTCTCATATTTTGAGTTAAACTTTGACCATCTATATATGATTAATAAATGAGGTATATGTTACAAAAAGTATACCGTTTGATTCGTATTCAAAAGAGGTTTCACATTGTATAATTTTTGTGACATAGTTCATGTTTAATTAACTCGGTAATTCAATTTATGGTCAAAGTCTGGCCCAAAATAGGAGTTGGCCTAATAAATCCGGAAGGAGGAAGTATGCAGCAATTCCTACTAACATCAATCATGGCAGTCCTTGTTATTTATTGTAGCTATGGCTTTGATTTGCATGCAACATCAACCAAATACATGTTCCCTAATATTCATGACCTCTAATTGGCCACAAACACAACCACTCCAAGTTAATTCAATTTTAGCCTTCGGGCCAGCTTGACAAATGGAGTCTATCATGTTACTCTCTTCTACGTGCATCTTACATATCGTTATTGCTTAAGGTCATTTATATCAATTTGATTGGATATTTTCTAGCAATACACATGAAATTAATTTTCCCACAAAATAGCCGGTATAGACGCCTAGGAGCCTCTACGATGCTATGGCCCCATGAAATCATCTACAAATCTCTCTAAATGGCTCCAACATGAGCAAAAACCTCTAGAAATCATCTCTCCCGGCTGAAAAGTGGCCGCTATTGCCGTGATTGCCTGATATGGCATCGCGATAGCTGCTGGGATGGCCGGCATGAAATCGTTTCTCCCACGATTTAATCTTTGGTAATACACTGAGAGATTGTATGGTGGGGCGCTTACTAGGAACTGATTCAACTATTGGGAAATACATCGAGAATTTCTTCCACACTGTGATGTTCTGGGGGTGAAAATCCAACTAGAGGAGAATGTTAGTTAATTGGCATGGATGTGTGATCACCCTAGAAAAACACTTGTAGATGCTCAGTTGTGTACTGTCGTAATTTGAAAAGGGTTATGAACTTCTCGGAGTGTCTACTATCACTCCTCAAATACCACTTAGATGAACTGACCATACTCATATACCATTTTAATATATTTCATCAATAATTACTAGACAAACTCTCTTTGACATCATATATTCCACAAGAAAATCCCTTCAAAACACTATTCCAACAAATTCAAGCACTCACAGGCGTTAAAACCCACCGTTGACGAGTTTAACGTCAACCAGTGTGGTGTCGTCGGTGGACACTACTACAGAAAAACACACATTACTCGCGCACAGACCTAAACTCCATATGCACCTCTCCATTGCCAATGTTCGGGAAACAACATCGAAAGCAGTCTAAGTGACGCCGACCCGAGGAACCAGGAGGGGCGACTATGTTGAAATTAGGTCAAAAATGAAATGCAATCAGTCACCAAAAAAAATCTAGTTGAACGCGTTTTCTTTCTTCCATAGGAAGAAAGAGGACCGCTTCGCTAGGGTTTCTCGTGCCTCCTGACAGTGCCGCCGCCGGTCTACGACATCTTTTGTGGTCTTAGGGCCATGGAGGCGTGCTAGATCCTGACCCTTGCCGGTGGGAGGGCTCCGTTTTTCATTCTCTTTTGAGCTTGTTAGGGTTTGTGTCCTGCTTAGAGAGGCGAATCGGCGGCTACTCTCTGCAGATGGAATAAGGTTCTCCCCGTCTTGTCCTCGTCTCGGTGATGTGTCTAGCATCGTCGAAGGGCGTGTGGAGGTTTGCCTCCGGCAGATCTAGCAGGATTCGATCGGCGTTTGTCTTCGGTGGATCCACGTGGATCTTGTGTTCGTGTGTCTACAGGTTGGATCCTTCTGATGTACGCTTCTCTTTATCGGCTGCGGATGTTGTTCTTGTGCGCTGGTCCTATGAGGCCTTAGCACGACGATTTTCCGACTGTCTACTACAACAAAGTTTGCCCGGCTCGGATGAGGGAGGGGCGGAGCTGGCGGCACGCCTTCGGCTCGCTCCAGTGCTAGTAGTCGTCGTTAGGTGGTCTACGGATCTAGATTTATTTTTTACTTCTAGTGTTCTTTGTTCTACCTTGACAATTGAGCTGTTTTTTCTAGTCCCTCCGTCTCATAATGTAAAATGTATTTTTAACTATAGTGCAATGTCAAAAAACGTCTTACTTTATGGGACAGAAGGAGTACTTTGGTTTTTAGTCAGTTTTTCACACAAAACGGCTGTTATTTTTTAGGAGCTAGATGTTTTCAAAATCTGTTAATAATTAGAATGTTTATTCTACACAAAAATTCTACATGTATTTTATATTAAAAAGTTCACTTTATATTAAAAAAAGTTCATCGTATATTAACAAAATTTTCAGTATGTATTAAAATTGCTCATTGTAAGATTTAAAATTTCATTGTATACTAAAACAATTCAATGTATACAAAATAATGTTTATAATATATTATAAAAAATTCAGTGTGTATTTCAAAAGGGCCATATTATACTAGAAAAGTTTAGTGTGTGTTGGAAAAAAATAGGTCACTGTATATTGGGAAAAAGTTTCACCACATATTGCCAAACCTATAAGTAAAGAAAATGTGCAAAATTAAAGAAAAGAACAAAAACATAGAAAACCCAATATACGAAGAGTGAAAACAAAGGAAAAGAACAGAAACAGAACAACCATTACTAGGCCGGGCCCTCTGGAGGAGTCTTCGGCGAAGCCTCAGCTATATAGCGTAACAAAATATAGAGCAGAGGCCCTGCCAGAATACGACAGACTGCTTCGCGCTCGCGCCTCTCGCGTCGTCGGCCGGCTCCACCTGTCGATCTTCCATGCCCTGCCGGTTCCCGCCTATCCCAAGCGCGCGTTCGGCGAAGCTACGGTGGTCGGCAACCGGCCGCGCCGCGCCGTGTTGCATGGCGACATGCCGGGCTTGGACGGACGCAGCACCCGGCCCCTGCCGTGCTCGACATGGCCTGCTCTCTAAGCGAAAAAGTAAATAGCTTCAATTTAACAATATCATTATCAACATCTTTCTTCTTTTGCATATCACACAAATCAACGAAGCTATTTCGATGAGTAGCGGCATCTTTACTAGGAAGGCTGGCGAATTGGTCTTTCATGACAAGATTCAACAAAGCAGCATTGATTTCACAAGATTCAGTATCGGTAAGAGGAGCAACCGGAGTGCTAAGGAAATCATTATTGTTGGTATTGGTAAAGTCACATAATTTGGTACTATCTTGAGCCATGATGACAAACAAGCAATCCAACACACGAGCAAACAAAAAGCAAGCGAAAAAGAGGCAAACAGAAAAGAGAGGGCAAAAAAAGGGCAAGGGTGAAGTGGGGAGAGGAAAACGAGATGCAAATGGCAAATAATGTAATGCGGGAGATAAGGGTTTGTGATGGGTACTTGGTATGTTGACTTTTGCGTAGACTCCCGGCAACGGCGCCAGAAATCCTTCTTGCTACCTCTTGACCACTGCGTTGGTTTTACCTTGAAGAGGAAAGGGTGATGCAGCAAAGTATTGTAAGTATTTCCCTCAGTTTTTGAGAACCAAGGTATCAATCCAGTAGGAGGCTACGCGCGAGTCCCTCGTACCTGCAAAAAGCAAATAACTCCTCGCAACCAACTCGATAAGGGGTTGTCAATTCCTTCACGATCACTTACGATATTTTTGTGATAGGATAATATTTTTGGTATTTTTGTGATAAAGATGCAAAGTGAAATAAAAGCAAAGTAAAAAAGCAAAAGAAAATAACTAAGCGTTGGAAGATTAATATGATGAAGATAGACCCGGGGGCCATAGGTTTCACTAGTGGCTTCTCTCAAGAGCATAAGTATTTTACGGTGGGTGAACGAATTACTGTTGAGCAATTGACAGAATTGAGCATAGTTATGAGAATATCTAGGTATGATCATGTATATAGGCATCATGTCCGAGACAAGTAGACCGACTCCTGCCTGCATCTACTACTATTACTCCACTCATCGACCGCTATCTAGCATGCATCTAGAGTATTAAGTTCAAGAAAACAGAGTAACGCCTTAAGCAATATGACATGATGTAGAGGGATAAATTCATGCAATATGATAAAAACCCCATCTTGTTATCCTCGATGGCAACAATACAATACGTGGCTTGCTGCCCCTACTTTCACTGGGAAAGGACACCGCAAGATTGAACCCAAAGCTAAGCACTTCTCCCATTGCAAGAAAGATCAATCTAGTAGGCCAAACTAAACTGATAATTCGAAGAGACTTGCAAAGATAACCAATCATACATAAAAGAATTCGGAGAAGATTCAAATATTGTTCATAGATAATCTTGATCATAAACCCACAATTCATCGGTCTCAACAAACACACTGCAAAAAGAAGATTACATCGAATAGATCTCCATGAGAGAGGGGAAGAACATTGTATTGCGATCCAAAAAGAGAGAAGAAGCCATCTAGCTACTAACTATGGACCCGAAGGTCTGAGGTAAACTACTCACACTTCATCGGAGAAGCTATGGTGTTGATGTAGAAGCCCTCCATGATGGATGCCCCCTCTGGCGGAGCTCCGGAACAGGCCCCAAGATGGGATCTCATGGGTACAGAAGGTTGCGGCGGTGGAATTAGGTTTTTGGCTCTGTATCTGATCGTTTGATATTCCTTTTTTGCGAAACTCTGAAATAGGCAAAAAACAACAATTCTGGGCTGGGCCTCCGGTTAATAGGTTAGTCCCACAAATAATATAAAAGTGAATAATAAAGCCCAATAATGTCCAAAACAGTAGATAATATAGCATGGAGCAATCCAAAATTATAGATACTTTGGAGACGTATCAGGGTCCAAGTCCTCTGGATCATGTTCGTTCCGAAAATCACGTTCCCGAAGGTTTCATTCCGTTTGGACTCTGTTTGATATTCTTTTTCTGCGAAACTCTGAAATAGGCAAAAAACAACAATTCTGGGCTGGGCCTCCGGTTAATAGGTTAGTCCCAAAAATAATATAAAAGCGTATAATAAAGCCCAATAATGTCCAAAACAGAAGATAATATAGCATGGAGCAATAAAAAATTATAGATACGTTGGAGACGTATCAAGCATCCCCAAGCTTAATTCCTGCTCGTCCTCGAGTAGGTAAATGATAAAAACAGAATTTTTGATGTGGAATGCTACTTGGCATAATTTCAATGTAATTCTTCTTAATTGTGGTATGAATATTCAGATCCGAAAGATTCAAGATAAAAGTTCAATATTGACATTAAAATAATAATACTTCAAGCATACTAACTAAGCAATTATGTCCTCTCAAAATAACATGGCCAAAGAAAGTTCATCCCTACAAAATCATATAGTTTAGTCATGCTCCATTTTCGTCACACAAGAATGATCTCATCATGCACAACCCTGAAGACATGCCAAGCAATTGTTTCATACTTTAGTAATCTCAAACTTTTTCAACCTTCACGCAATACATGAGCGTGAGCCATGTATATAACACTATGGGTGGAATAGAATTTGATTATGGGGGTTATGTGGAGAAGACAAAAAAGGAGAAAGTCTCACATCAACGAAGCTAATCAATGAGCTATGGAGATGCCCATCGATTGATGTTAATGCAAGGAGTAGGGACTGCCATGCAACGGATGCACTAGAGCTATAAATATATGAAAGCTCAACTTTTGGGGATATAACTATTTGGGTAAGCCGCCCAGGAGGGGCCGGGTTACACAAAGAAGACTCATCAGAGAGAAGCCCAAGGCCAAGCATGAGGATGGCGGTTCAATAAAGGGGCTGAGGCCCAC
This sequence comes from Aegilops longissima, assembly GCA_021605205.1. NCBI lineage: Eukaryota > Viridiplantae > Streptophyta > Magnoliopsida > Poales > Poaceae > Aegilops > Aegilops longissima. The sequence goes on from CM038677.1 coordinate 839,864,009, forward strand.
AGGCGGCTTAAGGCCCATGGTGATAAACTGACGTGATGACATGACTTGTATCATAAGGTAGAATTAACTAGTCACCGAGCCGGACACTGTTTATGAGCCGGCCGGGACTCTATAGACCGCAGGGCGTCCACCCGTGTATATAAGGGGATGACCCGCTGGTGGCTTAGGGCAAGAAACAACTCATTGAGAGCCAGGCATAGCGTATCTCGCTCCCTGGTTATCGAAACCTCAAGCAATACCAACCCAACTAGACGTAGGCCTTACCTGCACCGTAAGGGGCCGAACTAGTATAACTCTCTCGTGTCCTTTGTCCCGATTAACCCCTTTAAACTTCCTAGTTGCGATGGCTCCACGACTAAGTCCTTGCAAGAGGACATCTGCCATGATAATTCCACTACAGTTGGCGCCCACCGTGGGGCCAGCGCACGGTGGATTTGAGTTCTTGAAGGGCAGCTTTGAAGGGCTTAAGGGATACGTAGTTGGCTGGATGACCAAGAGTCGCCGCGGCAAGATCTACATCGACGACGAAGGCTGGGGCCCCGACGCCGGCTCAATTGAGTACGGGTACCGGGTCCCCTTCGGCGGAGTCCACGTCTTCATCGGCCGGATTGGTGAGCCGGTCCCTGAGCCGGACAACTGCACCGACCTCGTCGAGACGGCTCAGGGTGCAAGACCCGCCCGAGTTCAACCCGTCATGAAGCGTGCCTTCGTGGGCTGCATCCACAAAAGGTTTCATTCCGTTTGGACTCCGTTTGATATTCCGTTTCCTCGAAACACTGAAATAGGCAAAAAACAACAATTCTGGGCTGGGCCTTCGGTTAATAGGTTAGTCCCAAAAGTAATATAGAAGTGGAAAATAAAGCCCAATATAGTCCAAAACAGTAGATAAAGTAGCATGGAGCAATCAAAAAATATAGATACGTTGGAGACGTATCAGGCATCCCCAAGCTTAATTCATGCTCGTCCTCGTGTAGGTAAATGATAAAAAGAGAATTTTTGATGCGGAGTGATACTTTGGCATAATTTCAATATAAATCTTCTTACTTGTGATATGAATATTCAGATCCGAAAGATTTAAAACAAAAGTTCATATTGACATAAAAATAATAATACTTCAAGCATACTAATCAAAGCAATCATGTCTTCTCAAAATAACATGGCAAAAGAAAGTTCATCCCTACAAAATCATATAGTTATGCTATGCTTCATTTTCGTTACACAAAGATGTTCCCAACTTCTATACCCCCGATGACAAGCCAAGCAATTATTTCATACTCAAATAATCTCAAACTCTTTCAACCTTTACGCAATACATGAGCGCGAGCCATGGATATAGCACCATGGGTGGAATAGAATATGATGATGGGATTGTGTGGAGAAGACAAAAAAGGAGAAAGTCTCATATCGACGAGGATAATCAACGGGCTATGGAGATGCCCATCAATTGATGTCAACATGAGGAGTAGGGATTGCCATGCAACGGATGCACTAGAGATATAAGTATATGAAAGCTCTACAAAAGAAACTAAGTGGGTGTGCATCCAACTTGCTTTCTCACGAAGACCTAGGGCACTTTGAGGAAGCCCATCATTGTAATATACAAGCCAAGTTCTATAATGAAAAATTCCCACTAGTATATGAAAATGACAAAATGAGAGACTCTCTATCATGAAGATCTTAGTGCTACTTTGAAGCACAATATATGAGACTCGCTACATGAAGAACAAGGTGCTACTTTGAAGCACAAGTGTGGTAAAAGGATAGTGGCATTGTCCCTTCTCTCTTTTTCTCTCATTTTATTTATTTATTTGGGCCTTTCTCTTTTTTTATGGCCTCTTTTTTTTTTCCGTCCAGAGTCTCATCCCGACTTATGGGGGAATCATAGTCTCCATCATCCTTTCCTCACTTGGGACAATGCTCTAATAATGATGATCATCACACTTTTATTTATCTTACAACTCAACAATTACAACTCGAAACTTAGAACAAAATATGACTCTATATGAATGCCTCCGGCGATGTACCGGGATGGTGCATTGAATCAAGAGTGACATGTATGGAAAATAATGCATGGTGGCTTTGCCACAAATACGATGTCAACTACATGATCACGCAATGGCAATATGAAAAAAGTAATGTATGTCATAATAATGATGATGGAAGTTGCATGGAAATATATCTCGGAATGGCTATGGAAATGCCATGATAGGTAGGTATGGTGGCTGTTTTGAGGAAGATATAAGGAGGTTTATGTGTGAAAGAGCGTATCATATCACGGGGTTTGGATGCACCGGCGAAGTTTGCACCAACTCTCAAGGTGAGAAAGGGCAATGCATGGTACCGATGAGGCTAGCAAATGCGGAAAGGTAAAAGTGCGTATAATCCATGGACTCAACATTAGTCAAAAGAACTCATATACTTATTGCAAAAATTTAGAAGCCATAAAAAATCAAGTACTACGCGCAATACTCCTAGGGGGATAGATTGGTAGGAAAAGACCATCGCTCGTCCCCGACCGCCACCCATAAGGATGCACAAGCGAGGTACACTTCATGTTTCAAATTTGTTACACAACTTTACCCATACGTGCATGCTATGGGACTTGCAAACTTCAACACAAGTATTTCTCAAATTCACAATTATCAACTAGCACGACTTTGATATTATTACCTCCATGTCTCAAAACAATTATTAAGCATTAAATTTATCTTAGTATTCAATTCACTCCAAAGAAAGTTTGACATATCTTGAACACCAAGTATATTAACATTAAGCAAATTACAATGCAATTAACGATTCTCAAAATAATCTAAGTGAAGCATGAGAGATCAAGTTTCTTTAAAACAAATCCACAACCGTGCTCTAAAAGATCTAAGTGAAGCACTAGAGCAAAAATTATCACGCTAAAAAATATAAGTGAAGCACTATGAGCAAAACTATCAAGCTCAAAAGATATAAGTGAAGCACATAGAGTATTCTAACAAATTTCAAATCATGTATGGCTCTCTCAAAAGGTGTGTACAGCAAGGATGATTGTGGTAAACTAACAAGCAAAGACTCAAATACAACAAGACGCTCCAAGCAAAACACATATCTTGTTGGTGAATAAAAATATAGCTCCAAGTAAATTACCGATGGAAGTGGACGAAAGAGGGGATGCCTTCCGGGGCATCCCCAAGCTCTGACTTTTTGGTGTCCTTGGATTATCTTGGGGGTGCCGGCATCCCCAAGATTAGGCTCTTGCCACTCCTTGTTCCATAATCCATCAAAAGAATTCACCCAAAACTTGAAAACTTCACAACACAAAACTCAATAGAAATCTCGTGAGCTCCGTTAGAGAAAGAAAACAAAAGACTACTTTAAGGTACTGTAATGAACTCATTATTTATTTATATTGGTGTTAAACCTACTTTATTCCAACTTATCTATAGATTATAAACTATTTTACTAGCCATAGATTCATCAAAATAAGCAAACAACACACGCAAAACAGAATCTGTCAAAAACAGAACAGTCTGTAGTAATCGGTAACTAACACAAACTTCTGGAACCAAACAAATTCTACCAAAATTAGAAGACCTGGACAATTTGTTTATTGATCAGCAGAAATTGTAATCACTATTTTATCACGTTCTGGTGATTTTTAACAATTCGGGCACTGAGCGCAAAGATTCTGGAAATTACAGCAAGATCAAATAACTATCTCCCAAGAAGATCTAATAGGTTTAACTTGGCACAAACACTAATTAAAAGATAAAACCACATCTAAACAGAGGCTAGATGGATTATTTATTCCTAAACAGAAGAAAAAATAAAAACTAAAAATAAAATTGGGTTGTCTCCCAACAAGCGCTATCGTTTAACGCCCCTAGCTAGGCATAAAAACAAGGATAGATCTAGGTATTGCCATCTTTGGTAGGCAATCCATAAGTGGCTCTCATAATAGATTCATATGGTAATTTTATTTTCTTTCTAGGAAAGTGTTCCATGCCTTTATTTAATGGAAATTGGAACCTAATATTTCCTTCCTTCATATCAATAATTGCACCAATCGTTCTAAGGAAAGGTCTACCAAGAATAATAGGACATGAAGGATTGCAATCTATATCAAGAACGATAAAATCTACGGGCACATAATTCCTATTTTCAACAATAAGAACATCATTAATTCTTCCCATAGGCTTTTTAATAGTGGAATCCGCAAGATGCAAGTTTAGAGAGCAATCATCAAAGTCACGGAAATCTAGCAAATCACACAAAGTTTTGGGAATAGTAGAGACACTAGCACCCAAATCACACAAAGCATGAAACTCATAATTTTTAATTTTAATTTTGATAGTAGGTTCCCACTCATCATGGAGTTTCCTAGGGATAGAAACTTTCAGCTCAAGCTTTTCTTCGTAAGATTGCATCAAGGAATCAACAATGTGTTCGGTAAAGGCCTTATTTTGACTATAAGCATGAGGAGAATTTAGCACGGATTGCAACAAGGAAATACAATCAATTAAAGAGCAATTTTCATAATTAAATTCCTTGAGATCCAATATAGTGGGTTTAGTAATATCTTGATTTTTATTTCTTTCAATCCCACTTTTATCAATTTCATCATCAAGATCTAAAAACTCAGAATTCTTAGAACGCCTTCTAGGTAAAGGAAGATCATATTAAGTTTCATCAAGATTCATATTGCAAATCAAAGATTTAATAGGGCACACATCAATAAATTTTAGATCTTCATCTTGATTTTCATAGGAATTGCAAGAACACGCTTTAATAAAGGCATCTTTGGAAGCACGCATCCTAGCGGTTCTTTCCTTGCACTCATCAATGGAAATTCTCATAGCTTTGAGAGACTCATTGATATCATGCTTAGGAGGAATAGATCTAAGCTTTAAAGAATCAATCTCGAGAGAAATTCTATCAACATCCCTAGCCAAATCATCAACTTTAAGCAATTTCTCTTCAAGCAAAGGATTAAAATTCTTTTGTGAATTCATAAACTCTTTAACACTACTCTCAAATTCAGAGGGCATCTTATCTTATTAAAATTTCCGTAAGAGTTGTTGTAGGAATTTCCATAATTATTAGAAGGATTACTAGGATAAGGCCTAGGATTAAAATTCCCTCTATACGCGTTGTTATTAAAATTATTCCTACCAACAAAATTCACATCCACAGATTCATTATTATTCTCAATCAAGGTAGACAAAGGCATATCATTAGGATTAGAAGAAACACTCTTAGTAAATAACTTCATAAGTTCATCCATCTTTCCACTCAAAACATTGATTTCTTCTATAGCATGCACTTTTTTATTAGTAGATCTTTCAGTATGCCATTGATAATAATTAACCATAATATTATCTAGGAGTTTAGTAGCATCTGCTAAAGTGATTTCCATAAAAGTGCCTCCCGCGGCCGAATCTAAAAGATTTCTAGAAGCAAAATTCAATCCAGCATAAAATTTTGTATAATCATCCACAAGTTCAAACCATGAGTAGGACAATTACGTATCATTAATTTCATTCTCCCAAGCTTGTGCAACATGTTCATGATCAAGTTGCTTAAAATTCATAATATTGTTCCTAAGAGAGATAATCTTAGCGGGAGGAAAATACTTAGAGATAAAAGCATCTTTGCACTTGTTCCAAGAATCAATACTATTTTTAGGCAAAGATGAAAACCACGCTTTAGCACAATCTCTAAGCGAAAAAGGAAATAGCTTCAATTTAACGGCATCATTATCGACATCTTTTTTCTTTTGCATATCACATAAATCAACGAAGCTATTCAGATGAGTAGCGGCATCTTCACTAGGAAGGCCGGCGAATTGATCTTTCATAACATGATTCAACAAAGCAGTATTGATTTCACAAGATTCAGTATTGGCAAGAGGAGCAATCGGAGTGCTAAGGAAATCATTATTATTGGTATTGGTGAAGTCACACAATTTGGTAGCATCTTGAGCCATCGCGACGAACAAGCAAACTAACACACGGGCAAACAAAAGGCCAAGGGAAAAGGAGGAGGAGATTGGGAAAGAGAGGGCGAATAAAACAGGAAGGGTGAAGTGGGGGAGAGGAAAACGAGAGGCAAATGGCAAATAATGTAATGCGAGAGATAGGGATTGTGATGGGTACTTGGTATGTTGACTTTTGCGTAGACCTCCCCGGCAGCGGCGCCAGAAATCCTTCTTGCTACGTCTTGAGCTTGCGTTGGTTTTCCCCGAAGAGGAGAGGATGATGTAGCACAGTAGCGTAAGTATTTCCCTCAGTTTTTGAGAACCAAGGTATCAATCCAGTAGGAGGCCACGCGCAAGTCCCTCGTACCTGCACAAAACGATAGCCACTCGCAACCAACGCGATTAGGGGTTGTCAATCCTTCACGGTCACTTACTTAGAGTGAGATCTGATAGAGATAATATTTTGGTATTTTTGGTATAAAGATGCAAAGTAAAAAGTAAAAGCAAAGCAAGTAAATAAAGTGATGGAGATTGATATGATGAGAATAGACCCGGGGGCCATAGGTTTCACTAGTGGCTTCTCTCAAGAGCATAAGTATTCTACGGTGGGTCAACAAATTACTGTTGAGCAATTGATAGAATTGAGCATAGTTATGAGGTTACCTAGGTATGATCATGTATATAGGCATCACGTCCGAGACAAGTAGATCGAAACAATTCTGCATCTACTACTATTACTCCACTCATCGACCGCTATCCAGCATGCATCTAGAGTATTAAGTTAAAAATAGAGTAACGCAAGCAAGATGACATGATGTAGAGGAATAAATTCATGCAATATGATAAATACCCCATCTTGTTATCCTCGTTGGCAACAATACAATACGTGCCCTGCAACCCTTTCTGTCACTAGGTAAGGACACCGCAAGATTGAACCCAAAGCTAAACACTTCTCCCATTGCAAGAACTACCAATCTAGTTGGCCAAACCAAACGGGTAATTCGAAGAGAATTGCAAAGATAACTCAATCATACATAAAAGAATTCAGAGAAGATTCAAATATTATTCATAGATAAGCCGGATCATACACCCACAATTCATCGGTCTCAACAAACACACCGCAAAAAGAAGATTACATCGAATAGATATCCACGAGAGAGGGGGAGAACATTGTATTGAGATCCTTTAAGAGAGAAGAAGCCATATAGCTACTAGCTATGGACCCGAAGGTCTGAAGTAAACTACACACACTTCATCGGAGGGGCTATGGTGATGATGAGAAGCCCTCCGTGGTGGATGCCCCCTCCGGCGGAGCTCCGGAACAGGCCCCAAGATGGGATCTCGTGGATACAGGAAGGTACGATGGTGGAATTAGGTTTTTGGCTCCTCTTCTGATCTGTTGGGGGTACGTAGGTATATATAGGAGGAAGGAGCACATCGGTGGAGCGTCAGGGGGCCCACGAGGTAGGGAGGCGTGCCCAGGGGGGCCACGCCCTCCACCCTCGTGACCGCCTCTGGCACTTATTGGAGTAGGGTCCAAGTCTCCTGGATCACGTTCGGTGAGAAGATCACGTTCCCGAAGGTTTCATTCCGTTTGGACTCCGTTTGATATTCCGTTTCTTCGAAGCACTGAAATAGGCAAAAAACATCAATTCTGGGCTGGGCCTCCGGTTAATAAGTTGGTCCCAAAAGTAATATAAAAGTGGAAAATAAAGCCCAATATAGTCCAAAACAGTAGATAAAGTAGCGTGGAGCAATCAAAAATTATAGATACGTTGGAGACGTATCACCCGCCGGCTCAGATACTGATGGATCTCATGGATAAGCTTACGGCCCTGTTAACCGCCACGGTTATTCCTGCAAATCAAGATGAGCATAACGCGGAGGTGGCACAGGTGCGTGAGGAGATAGCTCGGGCCAAGGAGGCCTTGGAGGCTGAGGACACCAGGTTAGCTACAGAACAAGCGGCTTTGGATGCACGGGCGCAACAGCTCCAGTCAGAGGCTTTCCAGCTTAATATGAGCCTGAACGCATCTAATGAAGTGATTAGAAGAAGGCACCAGAAAACTCAATCCCGTTTGCCTCTGGTTTATGACCCTCGGAACCTTTTCGCTACACCCGGTGCCGGCCCTAGCAACCCGCCTGAAGCAAATCAGTTCATGACAGCCAGAGTGGGAGGACCGGCTCAGCTTCGAGAGATGGCGCCTCCTCATGGGAGTATGGCCCCGCCCGCTATGTACCAGTACCACCGGGTCACTTTTTCCAATCCCATGGAGAACTTAATCGCGGCATCAGCGCGTTTGTCGGCTCTCCCGATGGACGGTGATGATCCGACAGCGGTGGAGACCCGGAGGATCAGAGAGCTTGTCCAGACGGCCCTGGCTCAGCAAGAGACTTATTCTTACAGCCGGGATATGATTCATTCGACTCCTTCGCCTTGGTTAGCACCGCCTCGTCAAAACCGGAGTCCAAGTTACAGCAGGCACATGGAGTCAGAAGCTTTGTCAAGCAATGCCCAGCGCTGTAACCAGCCCGGTGGCTATAACCCGGTACAAGACCGAATACGTCAGGAGGACGAGCGGGCGGCTCAGCTGGCGGCTCAACAGCCGGCTCATCACGATTTCCCAGGGCATCCAACGACTTCCGTTGAGGCGGGAGTGGCTACTAGAACCGGTGGTATTCCTTGTTTGGTGCCGGCTCTGCGTGATGTACGTCCACCCAAGGACTTCAAGGGACCTCGAAAGGTGCCGAATTACACGACCGACTTACAGCCCGGAGCATGGATTGAAAGTTATGAGATGGCCATGGAGCTCTTGGAGGTCAGCGACGCAACAATGGCTAAGTACTTCACCATGATGTTGGATGGAACGACCCGATCTTGGTTAAAGGGTTTGCCACCCAATTCCATTAGCTCATGGGCAGAGCTAAAAGCCCGATTCATCCAGAACTTCAAAGACACTTGCAAGCAGTCTATGTCGATTGTGGACTTGACCAATTGTAAGGAGGAGGAGGGTGAATCCACAACTCATTGGGTGCGCCGGGTCAAGGAGATAATACATTCGTCTGATAAGATGGATGCTGGCTCTGCAGTCCTCATGTTGGAGAAGAATTGCCGCTTTGAGCCGCTAAGCCAGAAACTGGGGCGCCTTAAGCGTGATTGCAATGATATGGGTACGCTGATGGCAGCTTTAGTCAAATACACCGATTCTGATAGTACCAAGGATCCTGCGTCTGATGAGGAAAAGACAGGGAAGGGAAAGAAGAATGACAATGGAAAGGTTCAGCAGCCTAACCCGATGAATCAAAGAGGCAACAAGCGTAAGGCTGAGGGTAACCCGGAGTTTGTGGCCAATGAAAATGCGCAGGGTAACAATCAGAGACGTAAGGGAAAACCAACCCCTCGATCTAGCGGGTCAGGCCCATCTCTTGAGCAGCTACTCAATGAGCCTTGCCCGAGACACGGCACCCGGGAGCGACCCGCAACCCACTTATGGAAAGATTGCGTGATCATGAAGGCTTTCAAGAATTCCAACATGTTTGACGGCAATCATGGGTCGGGCGGCGGCTCAGGAGTCGGCGGCTTTCATGGCCCGGGCGGCTTTTCAAGTTCCGGTTTTCAAGGAAATCAAAGCGGCTATAATCAATAGCAGCCTGGTCAAGGGGGACAACAGCAGCAGCAGTCGGGTTATCAAAGCCATCCGAAGCAGCTGAATAGTGGCAGTATCATGTGTTCACCACTAGCTTGTGCAAGCGTGACCATGAAGGAAATATGCCCTAGAGGCAATAATAAAGTTATTATCTATTTCCTTATATCATGATAAATGTTTATTATTCATGCTAGAATTGTATTAACCGGAAACATAATACATGTGTGAATACATAAACAAACAGTATGTCACTAGTATGCCTCTACTTGACTAGCTCGTTAATCAAAGATGGTTATGTTTCCTAACCATAGACATGAGTTGTCATTTGATTAACGGGATCACATCATTAGGAGAATGATGTGATTGACTTGACCCATTCCGTTAGCTTAGCACTTGATCATTTAGTATGTTGCTATTGCTTTCTTCATGACTTATACAAAGTTCCTGCAACTATGAGATTATGCAACTCCCGTTTACTGGAGGAACACTTTGTGTGCTACCAAACGTCACAACGTAACTGGGTGATTATAAAGGTACTCTACAGGTGTCTCCAAAAGTATATGTTGAGTTGGCATAATTGAGATTAGGTTTTGTCACTCCGATTGTCGGAGAGGTATCTCTGGGCCTTCTCGGTAATACTCATCACCTAAGCCTTGCAAGCATTGTAACTAATGAGTTAGTTATGAAATGATGTATTACAGAATGAGTAAAGAGACTTGCCGGTAACGAGATTGAACTAGGTATTGGATACCGACGATCGAATCTTGGGCAAGTAACATACCGATGACAAAGGGAACAACGTATGTTGTTATGCGGTTTGACCGATAAAGATCTTCGTAGAAAATGTAGGAACCAATATGAACATCCAGGTTCCGCTATTGGTTATTGAGCGAGAATAGTTCTAGGTCATGTCTACATAGTTCTCGAACCCGTAGGGTCCGCACGCTTAACGTTACGATGACAGTTTATTATGAGTTTATAAGTTTTGATGTACCAAAGTTTGTTCGGAGTCCCGGATGTGATCACGGACATGACGAGGAGTCTCGAAATGGTCGAGACATAAAGATCGATATATTGGAAGCCTATGTTTGGACTTCGGGAAGGTTCCGGGTGAAATCGGGATTTTACCGGAACACCGGGGGGTTACCGGAACCCTCCCGGGGGGTCAATGGGCCTTAATGGGCCATAAGGGAGAAGAGGAGGGCCGGCCAGGGCAGGCCGCGCGCCCCTCCCCTAGTCCGAATAGGACAAGGAGAGGGGGCCCCTTCCTCTTCCCCTCCCCCAAGTCCTAATCCAACTAGGAAAGGAGGGGGGGGGGGGAGTCCTACTCCCGGTGGGAGTAGGACTCCTCCGACGCGCCTCCTCCTAGGGCCGGCCGCAACCCCCCTTGCTCCTTTATATATGGGGACAGGGGGGCACCCCATGACACATAAGTTGATCTACGGATCGTTCCTTAGCCGTGTGCGGTGCCCCTCCACCATATTCCACTTGGTCATATCGTTGCGGAGCTTAGCGAAGCCCGCGCGCGATAAAGTCATATCGTCGCGGAGCTTAGGCAAAGCCCTGCGTCGGTGGAGCATCATCATCGTCACCACGCCGTCGTCGTCTTGTGAAACTCATCCCCGACGCTTTGCTGGATCGGAGCCGGGGATCGTCATCGAGCTGAGCGTGTGCTGAACTCGGAGGTGTCGTGCGTTCGGTACTTGGATCGGTCGGATCGTGAAGGCGCACGACTACATCAACCCGCGTTGTTATAACGCTTCCGCTTATGGTCTACGAGGGTACGTGGACATACACTCTCCCCTCTCGTTGCTATGCCATCACCATGATCTTGCGTGTGCGTAGGAATTTTTTTGAAATTACTACGTTCCCCAACAGACCAGAAGATTCATAAGAGGGCCGTGAACTCTATTGAGCCGGCAGTTCCCCGTTACTTGAGGTGGTCAGAGCAGCCTATTGTATGGAGCAGGGAAGATCACCCGCCCCGGGTCGATAATCCGGGTCAGTTAGCCTTGGTGGTGGCACCTCAGGTCGGTGGATATAAATTTACCAAGGTACTCATGGACGGAGGTAGCAGTATCAACATCCCATCCTCTATTATGAGACCTTTCGACGCATGGGTTTGACTGACAAAAATTTAAGAACATCCAACACCGTTTTTCATGGGGTGGTGCCTGGTAAGTCGGCATACCCGATCGGTAAGATTGAATTGGAGGTGGCCTTTGGAGATGAATATGATTCCAGGGCTGAGAAATTGACGTTTGAGGTGGTCAAAATCAGGAGTCCATATCATGCTCTGTTTGGGCGGCCGGCTTATGCCAAGTTCATGGCACGGCCGTGTTATGTCTATCTGCAGCTCAAGATGCGGGTCACAAGGGCACCATCACGGTGCATGGGAGTCGAAAGGTAGCCTTGGAGTGTGAAGAAGGCGACGCGGCTTATGCTGAGTCTGTTTGTGCAGCAGAAGAGCTAAAGTTTTATCAAGATAATGTTGACCTGGCGGATATGACCTCTCTGAAGAAGCCAACTACAGAGCATGACCCGGCGTTGAAGTTTAAATCGGCCGCTGAAACAAAGCTTGTTGACTTTACTCCAGGCGACTTTTCTAAGCAGTTCAGCATCAGCACCAACTTGGATCCTAAATAGGAAAGCGCGCTCATCAAGTTCATCCGTGAGAACCGGGACATCTTTGCATGGAAGCCTTCTGACATGCCGGGCGTCCCGCGAGAACTCGCTGAGCACACTCTTAATATTGATCCGAAGTATAAGTCGGTCAGGCAATTTCTTCGACGGTTCAATGAGGAAAGACGGAAAGCTATTGGAGAAGAGGTCGCCCGGCTCCTAGCGGCTGGGTTCATTGTAGAAGTTTTTCACCCGGAGTGGTTAGCTAACCCGGTGCTCGTGCTCAAGAATAACGGCACTTGGTGGATGTGTGTGGATTACACGGATTTAAATAAGGCTTGTCCGGCTGATCCCTTTGCCCTCCCCCGTATTGATCAAATCATTGATGCTACGGCGGGTTGCGAATGATTGAGCTTTTTGGATGCCTATTCTGGCTATCATCAAATCAAAATGGCAGTTAAGGACCAGGAGAAGACGGCTTTCATCACTCAGTTTGGTGCCTTCTGCTATGTATCTATGGCATTTGGGCTCAAGAGTGCCCAGGCGACTTATCAGCGATGTGTACATAACTGTCTCCACGATCAAATTGGGCGTAATGTTCATGCTTATGTGGATGACATCGTGGTGAAATCCAGGGAGAAGGAAACTTTGATATCTGATTTAAAGGAGACCTTTGATAATCTCCGGGTTTATAAGATGATGCTTAACCCGGCCAAGTGTGTATTCGGTGTACCTGCAGGCAAGCTTCTGGGCTTTCTGGTCTCAAACAGAGGTATTGAAGCTAACCCGGAGAAGATCAAGGCAATCACCTCTTTGGCTAAACCGGCGTGCATCAATGATGTTCAGCGACTGGCGGGTCGTGTTGCTGCTTTAAGCCGGTTCATAAGCCGGTTAGGTGAGAAGGCCCTACCGCTGTATCAGATGATGAAGAAAACAGGCACTTTTGTCTGGAGTGATGCTGCTACTACTGCCTTTGAAGATTTAAAGAGATAGTTGTCTGAGCTGCCGGTCCTTGCGGCTCCCATTGATAGGGAGCCATTACTGTTATATGTGGCTGCTAACGCACGAGCCGTCAGTGTTGCCATCGTGGTGGAGCGCAAGGAGGCTGGCAAGGAGCATCCGGTTCAACGGCCGGTTTACTACATCAGTGAGGTGCTCATTGAGTCTAAACAAAGGTATCCACATTGGCAGAAACTTGTTTACGGAGTGTTCATGGCAAGCCGGAAGTTGAAGCAGTACTTCCAAGGTCATCCTATCACTATGGTAAGGTCTGCCCCCCTAGGAGACATCATACAGAATAGAGAGGCCACAGGACGAGTCGCCAAGTGGGCCATTGAGCTTGGGCCTCATGGTTTGAAATACATGCCTCAGACTGCTATTAAGTCTCAAGCCCTCGTGGATTTTATCAATGATTGGACAGAGTTGCAGGCACCTGATGAGAAGCCAGATAACACATATTGGACTATTCACTTTGATGGGTCCAGGCAGTTAGAAGGCTCGGGGGCTGGAGTTGTTTTAACTTCCCCTCAAGGTGACAAATTTTGTTATGTGCTCCGGCTTATGTTTCCTTGTACTAACAATGCATCTGAGTACGAGGCCTTACTCCATGGTCTCCGGATGGCCAAAGAGATGAATTTGAGCCGGGTAAGGTGCTTGGGCGACTCAGATCTCGTGGCTCAACAGGTGTCGGGCAAGTGGGACTCCAAGGATCCCCTTATGGCGGCTTACCGTCGTGAAGCTGATGCTGTGGCTCAGCACTTCAAAGGTTATCAAGTGGAGCACATCGATCGAAGGAAGAATGAGGCGGCTGATGCCTTAAGCCGGCTGGGATCTCAGCGTAAGCCGGTGCCGCCTAACACCTTTCTTGACGTTTTGCATAATCCTTCTGTCAAGGTACCTACATAGGAAGAACTAGCAGTGCCAGACCCGGAGGCACAGCTGGTGGCCGCTCTTCACGTCATCCCGGATTGGACAGTGCCATATTTGGCCTATATGACCTGGGGAGAGTTGCCTGAGGATGAGACCTTTGTGAGACAAATCATCAGGCGGTCCAAATCTATGACGATTGTTCGTGGCGAGTTACATCACCGCAGTGTCACTGGAGCATTTCAACGTTGTGTGTCGCCTGCGGAGGGTCAGGAGATACTTCGTGAGATCCATGAAGGAGATTGTGGTCATCATGCCGGCTTAAAATCTCTTGTGGCCAAGGCTTTCTGTCATGGTTTCTATTGGCTGACAGCTCATGCTGATGCGGAGGATCTGGTCAGCAAGTGTGACGGATGTCAAAAATTCCCACGACGAGCTCATGTGCCGGCTCAAGAGTTGAGGATGATTCCAATTACTTGGCCGTTCGCAGTCTGGGGGCTTGACATGGTTCGACCTTTCAAGAGGTCTAAGGATAAAAAGACACACCTCCTGGTGGCAGTGGATAAGTTTACAAAGTGGGTTGAGGCAGAGCCGGTCAGTAAGTGTGATGCAGCCACGGCGGTCCAGTTCATGAAAAAAAGTGATTTTTCGTTTTGGTTTTCCACACAGCATCATAACTGATAATGGCACTAATCTCTCCAAGGGGGCCATGGAAGAGTTCTGTCAACGAGAACATATCCGACTTGATGTTTCGGCTGTTGCTCATCCCCAATCCAATGGTCAAGCAGAAAGAGCTAATCAGGAGATCCTGAAGGGTATCAAACCCCAGCTCTTGGTTCCCTTGCAGCGGACTCCGGGTTGTTGGGTGGAGGAGATACCCCCTGTACTATGGAGCATCAACACTACGCCTAACAGATCTAAAGGTTACACACCTTTCTTCATGGTGTACGGAGCAGAGGCAATCCTGCGAAGTGACATCCGACACGACTCACCCCGCGTGGCGGCTTACGTTGAGACTGATAACGAAAAAGCTCGTCAGGATGCACTTGACTTGTTAGATGAGGAATGAGACCTGGCAATAGCCTGCTCGGCGATTTACCAGCAAGACCTACGCCGCTATCACAGCCGCCGGGTTAGAAGCAGAACCTTTCAGGAAGGCGACTTAGTGCTCCGGCTCATCCAGGATCAGTCTGATATGCACAAGCTATCCCCTCCTTGGGAAGGACCCTTTGTGGTCAGCAAGAATCTGAACAACGGGTCATACTACCTTATCGATGTTCGAGAGCACAAAGACTCACGTAAGTCGGAGGAGGAGACCCACCGGCCGTGGAATATCGGCCATCTTCGGCCTTACTATACTTGAGCCACCGGCTCTCAAGATGTATATATTTTTTGACGATGTATACATTATATGAAGCAATAAAGCAGGACCTCTGTTCTTTTCGCCCTCACAGGTTTACATGTCTTCTTTATCAGGTGGTGCAAACAACCAACAGGGAGCAGATCATATCTGAATTCGGCTTTCCCTTTGGTCCGGCTTATGATCATATCTGAATCTAGCCATGATCACTTGGGGGCTTCCTGTTCAAACATAGGTCGTATTCGAACCAAAGAGAACATAGCTATCGATACCCACTTGATCGGCATACTGCCAAACCCACTTGGGGGCTTCTTGATCATATTTGAATCATAGCTTAACCCCTTTGGGTCTGACGTGGATCGTATTCGAATCAGCGTCATTAAACAACTCTTATGGTCACGTGGGGGCTTCCTGTTCAAACATAGGTCGTATTCGAACCAAAGAGAACATAGCTGTCGATACCCATTTGATCGGCATCGCCAAAGCCACTGGGGGCTATATGATCATATCCGAATCTTAGCTTAACCCCTTTGCAACGGTTCACTGATCGTATTCGAACCAGCAGCCTTTAAATTTTGTTTATTCGTTCACCATACTTTGTAAGTGTAAATGTTTGACTATCGTGAGGCCTTCTCGAAAGTACTATGGGGTTCTCGTTCCACCGGTTTAATATTGGTCACTTCAGTTGTCAAGGGCCAGGTGAACATCATATGTGCCAACTTTCAGGAGTTAAACTTACCCTCATGATTTAGGTCACATAAACCGGTGGGATTACCAAAAGGATCGCAGGTATGCTATTGTGATTATGTTTAACAAATATAATCATAAACCGGCCTTTTATATGATGTTTTTGTTTGCATTCCGGATTATCAATACCTTATGTAACCCCCGCTGCGATAAGTCGCCAAGGGAATTTTGCTTGTTTTATATGCAGGATAAGGCAAGCAAATTTTTAACATCAAGGAAATAAAAGGTCAACATAAGCTGGAAGTATATAGCGATGGCGGTTTATGAAGGTATTAAGCGCCATAAACATGCGCGAAGGCATGACAAAAATCGAGAGGTTTTTCTACCCTATTACAAGACTCCCCGAGTCTGAATAATGAAGCATTGTTTTCGCAAAGTCATAAACGCATGGCGGTTCACTCCTTGGGTTGGCTTGAAGGTTCCAGGTTATCCTTCTCTGCCTCTCCGTCAGCTGCCTTGTCCTGGAAGGTTGACGAGGCCCAGTCAATGCCGCTCAAGGCTTCAAACTCAGCTTCATCATCTATTAAACCGGCTGGGTCGACTTCAGGGGCAAAGGTATGCTTACGAGTTGGAGTGATCAGGCTGACGTCATCATAGTGAGGTGTTGGAATTCTCCGGTTCTCGCTGTCATAACCTGGCTGATATTTGGTAAGGTCAGTGTCATTCCTAATAAGTGTGGCCACAGGGCGTACTTCCTTCATGCAGGCGGCGAAACCTTTCTCATCAAACACGGTACCATCCTCCTTTAAACATGGGTATCCAAGAGCGATGCCAGCCGGGTCTAGTTCTGGCATAAATGCTTTGGCACGGGTCATGCAGCTATGGCTCCGGCTCTTGCAGACGCCCGCCTTAGGTAGCACAGCAAGCCGCTTTAATATTTCAGCCAGGCGATGGGGAACATCATTTGACAAAGCCACAACGGCCAAAGCACGTTGTGACCCGGCATAGAGTTGCTCCACTAGAGTATAAACTGCCTTTAACTTGATCAACATGTTCTGATTAAGGTTTGAGCTCCTGGGGCCTGCATTAACAAGTATCAGGTGAGCCATAGGTAACAATTGCAATAGTCATCGAAAGAAGGTTTGCAGTATTCAATGTTTGCATAAGTAGCTTACCGAAGATTGCTGAGACCATTTGGGATATTTGGCGCTTTAAGCCGGATAGCTCGGCTGTTGTTTCTGCAAGTGATGTCTCTGCTGTCTCGGCCCGGGTCACTAGTGAGGCCTTTTCATCAGCCCAGTTTTTTCTTCTCCGCTGCAAAATTCTTCTTCAACTTCTCTTGTTTAGAGACGCTGAATTCAAATTTGGAGTTGGCCGTTTGAATTTCAAGTTCTTGAGTTGCCGGGCGGCTCTTCAGGTCAGCAATCTCCGATTCAAATTGACTTGTGGTGGCCTGCATTGATGCCGGGTTATAGTCAGAATCATGGTAAGATAACATTAAGTCCCAAGTACTTTGCAAGCAAAGGTACTTGACACATGGGGGCTAATGTATGCTGAAGAATTTTAAACTTACAATGCCGATTCATGGTAATTAAGTCCCAAGCACTTTGCAAGCAAAGGTACTTGACACTTGGAGGCTAATGTGTATCGCAAGTTCAAGGTATCATGTTACTCCCGAGTTAAATATCTTCTTTCTAAACCGGACAAAGCAGTGCTAAGCAGTTTTCTAAGTCTACAACATATTTATTCATAAGCAATAGACTTGGGGGATGATACAGTAAGTATGATTAAGAAAAGTAGCATAAGTTATACCTCAGATTTTTGCTGTATTTGCTTCACCATGTTAACTTCCAGGTCACGGCTGCTATGTACTTGATTGATATAGCCAGAGACTATCTCTCCAATGCTCAAATGAGTATACTCTGCAATGTCTAACTTGGCCTTTCGGCGCTCCAAAAACTCCTCCTTGGCAGAGCACTTGGCAAGGACAGTGGGCTGACTTGGCTCGACAAACTAAGTCTTGAGAATCTCAACTTCTGGGTCAGTTGTCTTGGCCGGGCTAGGAGTTTCCGGTTTATCAGAACCACCAAGAGTTTCTTCAGCGGGCGGATCAGAGGTTGGTGTTGGAATATCATAAACCGGTTCAGGTGGCGGTTGATGAGTGGAAGTGTCAGGGGCGGCTGTTACGAGTTCCGGTTCAGTTACGACCGGGTCTTGGGACGGCATATTCTTTTTTGCCCTCTTACTGGGTTTCACTTGTACGCTATGGACAAAGGCAGAAGGATGAGTACAAAAGCATGAGTAAGGTAAAGCATAAGCTAAACAAAATTACATTACCCTGGGGCAGTTTTGAAAGCCGGCATGTTAGATTGCATAGACTCGCCGAGTTGTGGACAAAGGCAGAAGGATGAGTACAAAAGCATGAGTAAGGTAAAGCATAAGGTAAACAAAATTACATTACCCTGGGGCAGTTTTGAAAGCCGGCATGTTAGATTGCATAGACTCGCCGGAGGAAGGAGAGGTATCCTGATAATTGGAGTCAGATGAATTGAGAGGTTGACGAATTAAACCCGCCAAAGGCCAAACAGAACGTAAATCGGAGATAACCTCAGTCCGACGCTTCCTGGTTACGTCAGGTAAGCCGGAGGAGAGCTCTACATCCTTGCTGGTCCGGGTCTGCCTCCGGCTTTCAAATTGTTGTTGCTTCAAAAGAAATTGAGGATCTTGGTAAGCCAAAGGATGTGAAAATCTTACTTTCCGGGTTACTCTTCGAATTTTCTGACGCGACAGGGGCTCGGAGTCGGAGGAGATTATAGTTACCTCTTCCTCGACGGCTTGGCTGTTCCCCGTATCTTCCTGAAAATATTTAATGTCAGCAAGGTGATGATAAAGAGTCAAGGGAGTTAAAAGTTACCTCTTCTTCATCATCATCAGTGTCATCAAGTTTAAACATATTTGAATCACTTGGCTTCCTCTTCTTCGAAGTTCCTGTCTTGGCGGCTTTCCTTTCGGCTCTTTTTGCCGCTCTGGCTTGTTTGGTCGCCTCATGGTCATACTTGAACTTCCAGAAGTTGTCATCGGCCTGTGACAAATGATTAAGGGTTATGAGTAAAAGCAAGGTATAATATAGGAAAGAGTATTCATTGAAGTTGATGACTCACTGCGGGGGCCGGGTTCTTCTTGCAGAAGGGGAGTAACCTAAAGGCGTTACTAGTCACCGTGCCTTCTTTCAACAAGTTCTGGGTCATAACTTCAACCATACCATCTGGTAAGTCATCAGAACTATGGCGCAGCGGGTCATCCTTCTCACCAGTATAAGAGCACATTAAGCCGGGGCGGCGGCTTAACGAGATCACCCGCCAGGAGATCCAGACTCGCACCAAATCAATACCGCTCAAGCCATTGCCTAAAAGGGCTTTGATCTTCTTGATGGTAGGGGCAAGTGATAGACGTTCAATAGCGGTTAACTTATCCGGCAGCGAGTGATTTGATTCAAGGCGCAGAGCGCGGAAGCCGGGCAAAGGGTTCTCGTCAGCCGGAGAAGTGTCCTGGCAATAAAACCACGTCTGGTTCCAGTCCTTTGGGTGGCTGGGCAGTTCGGCATAAGGAAAGAGGCAGTCTCTCCGCCGCTGAATTGAGATGCCACCGAGTTCAAGACTGGGCCCGTTGGCACGTTATAATTTTGCCAGTTTAAATAGAATAGCTCTCTGAACAAAAGTAGATTGGGCTCTTCTCCCAGGTACACTTCGCAGAAAACTTGGAAGTTGCAAATATTTGACACGGAGTTGGGTCCAATGTCTTGAGGTCTGAGGTCAAAAAAGTGCAAAACATCCCTGAAGAATTTTGAACCGGGTGGAGAAAAACCCCGGCTCATATGATCAGTGAACACGATCACCTCCCCCTCCTTGGGTTGAGGTTTCTCCTCTGACGGATTAGGAGCACGATAAGACATGACCTCCTTCTTAGGAAGATGGCCGGACTTCACGAATTCAGACAAAGTGCTCTCCGTAACAGTGGATTTGACCCAGTTGCAGGTCACGGGAGCTTTGGGAGCCTTGGGTGCCATTGTTTAAATTGAAGCCTATGACAAAATAAGAGTTTCCGGTTCAAATTTAACCCGGAGGAAAACATTTTAAGTCTATTCAATATGGCGGCTTAAGAAGGGGCCTAATGACATGTGGCTGATTATGTTTTGACATTTAAACCGCTACGGGTTCCAAAAGCAGTTAGGTTATGTTAAGTCGCCGGAAGCAAGCAAGGCTGACAATCAGTGTTGTCTTCTTAAACCGGCCGCATGAGCTATCGTGCGAAGAAGATTTAACAGATACAGTTTTTTGGCTAAGTATGGAACAAACAGGTTTCACAAGTTGCAGCTATTATTTTGGATCAAATGTCGTTTGGAAAAGAAAAATTTCTAGACCTAAAACTAGTGCAGAGAAGTTCATACGCTCGAAGGAAGCCTTTGAACAAGCGAAAAGGGATCTATTTGCATTCGAAATGAGTGCGAAACAGCTACCGCAGCAGTTATATACTATCTTAAGATCAGAAAGAGGCGTCAGAGGTGGAATCTTTCACGGGTTTCATGACGGACGGCGACGAACACCGACGAACTCGAAAATCCGAATGCAGATCTGAGGAACAGGGAGGAAGAAACTTACAGATGCAGAGTTGCTACGGAGGTCCGTCGCGTTTTTCTGGTCAAGTCAGGTTGATGCAGCGGCCTAAGTTGGTGAAGACGAGGAGATCTGCGGCGGCGGCGGCGGCGAAGCTCGAGCAGTAAAGAGACATCGAGAGGAGGAAGACGAACGAAGGGGGAGAATGGAAAAATACCTAGGTCATGCCTATTTATAAAGAAGGGCCGACTGAGATGGCACGAGAAACGAGCAGACTAAACATCATTATCCAGCGGCCCTGACGCCTCAGTTTTCGGAATGGTCAGTAAAAGCAAAGTTTTGTTGGAGGATATGGCGGAGTAATATATGAATTTAAGTAAAGATGACGTCACGGAGGGTTAACGCGGATCCAGAAGATGACGTCATGACGGGTTAAAAACCTTTGCACAGGCAGAAGGCTGAAAGTTTTATTTCTTAAGGTATTTTAAGATCGACATGAACCAGTTCAAATCAATCTGGGGCCTAATGTTGGGGATGTAAATATTTGTGTAAGCCGCCCAGGAGGGGCCGGGTTACGCAAAGAAGACTCATCAGAGAGAAGCCCAAGGCCAAGCATGAGGATGGCGGTTCAATAAAGGGGCTGAGGCCCACAGGCGGCTTAAGGCCCATGGTGATAAACCGCCGTGATGACATGACTTGTATCATAAGGTAGAATTAACTAGTCACCGAGCCGGACACTGTTTATGAGCCGGCCGGGACTCTGTAGACCGCAGGGCGTCCACCCGTGTATATAAGGGGATGACCCGCTGGCGGCTTAGGGCAAGAAACAACTCATTGAGAGCCAGGCATAGCGTATCTCGCTCCCTGGTTATCAAAACCTCAAGCAATACCAACCCAACTAGACGTAGGCCTTACCTTCACCGTAAGGGGCCGAACTAGTATAACTCTCTCGTGTCCTTTGTCCCAATTAACCCCTTTAAGCTTCCTAGTTGCGATGGCTCCACGACTAAGTCCTTGCAAGAGGACATCTGCCGTGATAATTCCACGACATCAACAAAAGAAACTAAGTGGGTGTGCATCCAACTTGCTTGCTCACGAAGACCTAGGGCACTTGAGGAGGCCCATTGTTGGAATATACAAGCCAAGTTCTACCATGAAAAATTCCCACTAGTATATGAAAATGACAAAACAAGAGACTCTCTATCATGAAGATTATGGTGCTACTTTGAAGCACAAGTGTGGTAAAAGGATAGTAACATTGTCCCTTCTCTCTTTTTCTCTCATTTTTTGGGCCTTCTCTTTTTTATGGCCTTTCTCTTTTTTTTTATATTCCTCACTTGGGACAATGCTCTAGAAAATGATGATCATCACACTTCTATTTATTTACAACTCAACGATTACAACTCGATACTAGAACAAAGTATGACTCTATATGAATGCCTCCGGCGGTGTACCTGGATATGCAATGAACCAAGAGTGACATGTATGAAAGAATTATGAACGATGGCTTTGCCACAAATACTATGTCATCATGCAAAGCAATATGACAATGATGAACGTGTCATGATAAACGGAATGGTGGAAAGTTGCATGGCAATATATCTAGGAATGGCTATGGAAATGCCATAATAGGTAGGTATGGTGGCTGTTTTGAGGAAGATATAAGGAGGTTTATGTGTGAAAGAGCGTATCATATCACGGGGTTTGGATGCACCGGCGAAGTTTGTACCAATTCTCAATGTGAGAAAGGGCAATGCACGGTACCGAAGAGGCTAGCAATGATGGAAAGGTGAGAGTGCGTATAATCCATGGACTCAACATTAGTCATAAGAACTCACATACTTATTGCAAAAATCTACAAGTCATCAAAAACCAAGCACTACGCGCATGCTCCTAGGGGGATAGATTGGTGGGAAAAGACCATCGCTCGTCCCCGACCGCCACTCATAAGGAGGACAATCAAAGAACACCTCATGTTTCAAATTTTTTACATAACGTTTACCATACGTGCATGCTACGGGACTTGCAAACTTCAACACAAGTATTTCTCAAATTCACAACTACTCAACTAGCACAACTTTGATATCACTACCTCCATATCTCAAAACAATCATCAAGTATCAAACTACTCTTAGTATTCAAAACACTCATAAGAAAGTTTTTACTAATCTTGAATACCTAGCATATTAGGATTATTTAAGCAAATCACCATGCTATTTAAGACTCTCAAAATAATCTAAGTGAAGCATGAGAGATCAATAGTTTCTATAAAACAAATCCACCACCATGCTCTAAAAGATATAAGTGAAGTACTAGAGTAAAAACTATATAACTCAGAAGATATAAGTGAAGCACATAGAGTATTCTAATAATTTCCAAATCATGTGTGTGTCTCTCAAAATATGTGTACAGAAAATTTGATTGCGGTAAAATAAAAAAATAAAGACTCAAATAATACAAGACGCTCCAAGCAAAACACATATCATGTGGTGAATAAAAATATAGCTCCAAGTAGAGTTACCGATGGAAGTAGATGAAAGAGGGGATGCCTTCCGGGGCATCCCCAAGCTTTGGCTTTTAGGTGTCCTTAGATTATCTTGGGGTTGCCATGGGCATCCCCAAGCTTAGGCTCTTGCCACTCCTTTCCATAATCCATCAAATCTTTCACCCAAAACTTGAAAACTTCACAACACAAAACTCAGCAGAAAATCTTGTGAGCTCCGTTAGCGAAAGAAAACAAAAGACCACTTCAAGGTACTGTAATGAACTCATTCTTTATTTATATTGGTGTTAAACCTAATGTTTTTCAACTTCTCTATGGTTTATAAACTATTTTACTAGCAACAGATTCATCAACATAAGCAAACAACACACGAAAAACAGAATCTGTCAAAAACAGAACAGTCTGTAGTAATCTGTAACTAACGCAAATTTCTGGAACTCAAAAAAATCAGCCAAAATAGGAAGACCTAGAAAATTTGTTTATTGGTCAGAAGCAATTGGAATCAATATTTTATCACGTTCTGGTGATTTTTAACAATTATTTTTGTGAACAGAAAGTTTCTGGAATTTTCAGCAAGATCAAATAACTATCATCCAAGAGGATCCTATATGTTTAACTTGGCACAAACACTAATTAAAACATAAAAAAACATCTAACCAGAGTCTAGAACAAATATTTATTCCTAAACAGAAGCAAAAAGCAAAAAAAAAATAAAAATAAAATTGGGTTGCCTCCCAACAAGCGCTATCGTTTAACGCCCCTAGCTAGGCATAAAAGCAAGGATAGATCTAGGTATTGCCATCTTTGGTAGGCAATTCTTCAATGAGGCATCTATCATCCTTGGAAGTTTCTTTCTTTTTATTAATTATCAAAATTTTAGGCACAAGATCAAAAAATTCATTTGTAGCAAATGGTTCTTTAATAATAGCAAAAAGATCAGGATGAATACTTATAGATTTGAGATCCGCAGTTTCCTTACTAGAGGGTTCACCCTTATTTTTAGGAACATACATAAGCTTGGAAATTTTCGTTGGAGGACTAGGAGTATTTTTTACAGAAAAAAAGCGGTTCCCAAGTTGGTAATGATACCCCCAAGTTTATCGATTCTAGTAGAATCCTGATTTATTCTTTCATTAACTATGGGTTCCTTCTCAATATTTTTCAAAGTGACTCCTACTTTAGATCTGTATTGGGTAATTTGGTTGTGGATCTTTTTATACAAATTTTCAATTAGCTCTATGGTAGCAACTTTATTTTCAATAATTTCAAGTCTTTGCATTACATGCTCCAAAGTTAAAATAGTTCCATTAACCAAAAAGAGGTGGTGAGCCAAACAAATCTATCATAGCATTATAAGAGTCAAAAGTATGGCTACCCAAGAAATTCCCTCTGGTTATGGTGTCAAGAATATATCTATACCAAGGATTAGCACCTACATAAAAATTGCAGAGAAGAACGAAAGTAGATTGCTTCCTGGTAGATCTATTTTGAGCATTGCAAATTCTATACCAAGCGTCTTTTAGATTTTCTCCCTCGCTTTGTTTAAAATTGAGAACTTCATTTTCGGGAGACAACGGAGAAGAGAAAGGACTAGCCATGACGACAAGGCAAGAAAATGAAAAAGAGGCGATGGAAAAGAGAGGGCGAATAAAACGGCAAGGGTGAAGTGGGGGAGAGGAAAACGAGAGGCAAATGGCAAATAATGTAATGTGGGAGATAAGGGTTTGTGATGGGTACTTGGTATGTTGACTTTTGCGTAGGCCTCCCTGGCAATGGCGCCAGAAATCCTTCTTGCTACCTCTTGAGAACTGCGTTGGTTTTCCCTTGAAGAGGAAAGGGTGATGCAGCAAAGTAGCGTAAGTATTTCCCTCAGTTTTTGAGAACCAAGGTATCAATCTAGTAGGAGGCCACGCACGAGTCCCTCGCACCTACACAAACAAATAAATCCTCGCAACCAACGCGATAAGGGGTTGTCAATCCCTACACAGTCACTTACGAGAGTGAGATCTGATAGATATGATAAGATAATATTTTTGGTATTTTTGTGATAAAGATGCAAAGTAAAGAAAGTAAAACAAAAACGGCACTAGAAATAGCTTGTTGTTGGGAGATTAATATGATGGAAAATAGACCCGGGGGCCATAGGTTTCACTAGTGGCTTCTCTCAAGAGCATAAGTATTTACGGTTGGTGAACAAATTACTATAGAGCAATTGACAGAATTGAGCATAGTTATGAGAATATCTAGGTATGATCATGTATATAGGCATCACGTCCAAGACAAGTAGACCGACTCCTGCCTGCATCTACTACTATTACTCCACACATCGACCGCTATCCAGCATGCATCTAGAGTATTAAGTTCATAAGAAAAGAGTAACACTTTAAGCAAGATGACATGATGTAGAGGGATAAACTTATGCAATATGATATAAACCCCATCTTGTTATCCTCGATGGTAACAATACAATACGTGCCTTGCTGCCCCTACTGTCACTGGGAAAGGACACCGCAAGATTGAACCCAAAGCTAAGCACTTCTCCCATTGCAAGAAGGATCAATCTAGTAGGCCAAACCAAACTGATAATTCGAAGAGACATGCAAAGATAACCAATCATACATAAAAGAATTCAGAGAAGATTCAAACTTTGTTCATAGATAAACTTGATCATAAACCCACAATTCATCAATCTCAACAAACACACCGCAAAAGAAGATTAGATCAAATAGATCTGCACGAGGGAGAACATTGTATTGAGATCCAAAAAGAGAGAAGGAGCCATCTAGCTAATAGCTATGGACCCGAAGGTCTGAAGTAAACTACTCACACTTCATCGGAGAGGCTATGGTGTCGATGTAGAAGCCCTCCGTGATCGATGCCCCCTCCGGCGGAGCTCCGGAACAGGCCCCAAGATGGGATCTCACGGGTACAGAAGGTTGCGGCGGTGGAATTAGGTTTTTGGCTCCGTATCTGGTAGTTTGGGGGTACGTAGGTATATATGGGAGGAAGGACTACGTCGGTGGAGCAACGTGGGGCCCACGAGGGTGGAGGGTGCGCGCCCTACCTCGTGGCTTCCTGGTAGCTTTCTTGACGTAGGGTCCAAGTCCTCTGGATCATGTTCGTTCCGAAAATCACATTCCCGAAGGTTTCATTCCGTTTGGACTCCGTTTGATATTCTTTTTCTGTGAGAAACTCTGAAATAGGCAAAAAACAGCAATTCTGGGCTGGGCCTCTGTTTAATAGGTTAGTCCCAAAAATAATATAAAAGTGTATAATAAAGCCCAATAACGTCCAAAACAGAAGATAATACAGCATGGAGCAATCAAAAATTATAGATACGTTGGAGATGTATCAATGACGATGATGATGAGCAGGAATGGTCGAACGAGAAGGAGGAGGACGACGACAACAACGACGATGACGACGGCGGCGGCAATGAAAAGCCAATGGTCAGCGGCAAGAAGCGTCCTCGCCAAGACGATGTCGCGGGGCCATCCAACAACAACAAGAAGAAGAAGGACTAAATTAAGCACACTGTATATATCTCTGTTTCCGTTTGCTCATATTAATTTGTTATCTCTGTTTATCATGTCAATCTCATCGCAGATGGTTAGTAATACGCATTCGACAGAGATCTTCTACATTATCGCCCATAGGTTGGTTTGTTGAACTGCGTGCCCAGACAAGCACACAATTCACAAAAAAATACTGTATGGGCTGTCTATAATGATCGCACACAATTCTGATTACCGACCGGTTTGCCGGGTATCACACACATCTTGTTACACCGAATCATTTGTGTTCACCTCGATCATTGCAAACGGTTCATCGGAGCTAACTGGATGTCGTATATCGCACACACCTTGATATGGCTGCCCGTTTCTGTTGTTCTGTCTCATCGCAAACAGTTCATATGGATCAACCGTACGCCCCGCATCGCACCCGCAACTAAAATCTGAACCGTGTTTGATGTATCATTCATCGCCAATGTTTTGCATCTTGTTTGACAGTTTTTTTTACATCACCCTTTGCGAGTAATGCATCGTACACAGTTTCGTCAAAGGGTCTCTGATCGTAGTGTCGCGTTAGCAGCGTCCTGCAATAGTGTTTGTTGATCCTTTCTGGGTCATCTGAATCATCTTCGCATTTCCTTCAGAGGAAGAATCTGGTGCAGCCTTGAGAGCATGATTCTTGCGATGACTTGAGCCATACAGGTCTCTGTTTTCTTCTTGTTGTTCGTCGTGAGTGTATAGCCTCTCCATGATGTCAGAAGAATTGAGAATTTGAAATCAGCTCGTTCCCTACTCATCAACACAAGTGTGTGGAATGAGCTATCAAGTGATCGGAGCAGTTCCTTCACAACTTCATGATCGGTGATATCTTTCACGCCAAGACCTTGCAGCTCGTTTGTGATGTCACTCAGATGATCGAAAGTTTGCCGGCAGCTTTAATTTCCGCGTTTGAACCGATTGAATTTCGCCCTAAGGGTATCGATGCAAGCATTTTTCTGAGTTGAAACACCCTCATTAATCTTCCCGTGGATGTCCCACAAATCCTTCGCCGTTTCATACTGACAATAGCGATGAAATTGAGAACGGGAGAGATGGCCACCAATTTCATCTCTGGCTTGAGCGTCCAACTGAACAAGTCTTTTCTCTCGGTTAGTGGGGACTTGGGGCACTTCAATCGTGACTCCATTTTGCACCGCATACCACATATCATCATCAATAGCGCAGAGACGGGTCTTCATCTTCTCTTTCAAGAAGAGATTGTCCGTCCCATCAAAGATGGGAATCTTGAGATGCGACTTGTAGTTCACTAAAGACATACTTAAACTCCAAGGTGGTTAGACCAAAATAAGCAGAGTCAAGGAGTACCTCGCTCTGAAACCAATTGTAGGAACGAAGTATGTCTACCATAGGGGTTGAATGGGACTTTTAAAATTTCTTTTGAAAAAACAAAAACTCTCGGAACCGAGCAGCGGAGCGAATGAAAACAGATAACGGTGAGCGAAAGTAAACTACCGAATGGAAAATAAGGCAGGCATCAAAGAAAATCACATGATTGAATCAGTACGAATATAAAGGGTAGGAGCGGTTGAAACTAGTGATGCTCGATGGTGACAGGGTATTTGGTCGACCAATTCGTCCTTCTGCACAAGGACTATGTCTGGTTGGAGCGGTTGTGACTTAACACACAAGATAAACTCTCTTCGCCCTATTCTCATCGACAATTGGTTTGTCAACCAATGTCGACTACTCGTGGTAGATACTTGAGGTGATCTCTGAACCTTTACATACTTTTTCTTCGAGTACCACAATCGCTCTTGGTCTATGAAGAAATTGACACCTAACCATCTAGAGAGTTTGCAACTCTCAAGAGTAATAGGTGGAGCGTACTGGACTTAGATTCGAGTGATGCTGAACCACTGTCTAATTCTTCGGCTCTAGGGGTTTTATCTCGGTGGATTTTAAACTCAAAGCACTCGGAGAGGGGGTTGCTCAACAATCTTCTCACAATAAAATGGAGCAGCCGCCTGATAAGGCCGGCGCGGGCTGGCTATTTATAGCCAGAGCCTTCCCAAATGGGAAATGACCATTTTGGACACCCTGTCAAGTCAATGGCCAACTGGCACGTTCTCAACGGTTGGATTTTGGAGCAACGGTAACATTACTTGTGGAGCAAGTAATGCTAACTCCTTGGTCTGAGAAAAATCTCTCACAGCAAAGAAGATCTCAGTCTCCTACTAGCAAGTATTTGCTCGGAACACAAAGAGATTTCTGTCGCAACTTTCATAGGATTTGGGTTTAGCATTAGTGAATCAAAGTTTTTGAACGCTACACCCCTCTTAATAGTACGGCGGTCCTATGACTCAATAAGAAGAAAAGAAATAACAAAATAAATGCTACGTCTTCACTTCGTCTTCAATCTCCTCGGTCACAGTCACTTCCTTCGGACGAACACTGAACCAATTGCTTCACGTCAGCAATTTTTGAGGGTCCACTCTTGTTAGCATAATCTTCGGTGATAACCTTCACTACTGTGCAGGGGATTATCTTCGTCGTTTGAACCAACCTCCTCTTGATTCCAGGGACCTGTTACTCTGTGTGCACTAGCAAACCACATAAGTCCCATACTACTTATGTCAACAAGCTCCAAAACATAAGGGGGTATATTTCACCAACACAAAGTGCCAAATAACTAAAACAAAGGGTGAAAGTGCCGGGGGATCAAAGTGCTTCAGCATCGTCACTGCCATCAATCTTGCCCAGCACTGTCTTGAAGATGTCCTTGCGAGTCAGGTCCTCGCCTTCTACTGGTAGCCACTCAGCCGGCAAGCCTTCAACGAGCAGAGGACCATGATCGACATACTCCTTCATATGACACATAACTGGATACATTAGAGTCTTCTTCTTCCTCGACTACGACGGTCCGTAGTCACCCAAATCAAGTTGCATTGCTTCGTACTCATCCATGGACTAGGGTGGCTTGTTTATCAGATTTGGCCCAGGTATCTCAGCTGCCACTAGCTTGCTAATAAAGAATGGGTCACGAAGCCAAGCCATTACCTCGAGCTCGTGGCGGCTTGTCAGCGGCAGGATCTCGATTAGCTCGCCACCAAGTTCATTCAGAACATCGTTCACTGACGCCGTTGTCCATGACTGGTTCGAGAGGCCTTCGAAGCTGAGCTTGCTCTTGTACTCCAGAGCCCCCGGCTGAGCACGAATCATTCTGCTCCAGCGTGAAAATTGCATCGAGAGCCGGCAACACTGGATCTTCATCAACCAAAGGATTACATCAGTGCACTTCTCCTCCATCGAGAAGGTCAGACACAAGTCGTGTGGTAGGCTCGCGGCCTCAATGACCACCTCCGACGGCAGCACACCGCAACGCTGCTACATGGTCGCCAGTAGAGCTGCCGACGTTACTGTCTCCTCGCCATCTCCGACCGCCGTCGCTAGAAGCACGTAGCGGCCGTAGCGCAGCTCGAGTGCATCCATGGCCGGAGTGTGCGAGATCAGCAGATGGATCGTCTCCCGACGGAGAGACGACTCTCCTCGCCGCCACACCTCCTCCCGAAACGGCCGATCCAGCAAGCTACGACTCGCTTGTACTGCGACGACAACCGGGCCCGCGCCGCCACCGCTGTCAGCGCTCACGACGTCCGCCGACACAGTGGTGGAGCTCACCCTGCCGCCGCCCATGGCAACTAGGGTTAGGGATTTGGGCTGGGAAGAAGAAGAAGAAATGGGGATTCTTTTTCCTTGAGATCGAACCGGCAGCGGCAGCTCTTTCCCAGCCCTACCTGACAAGGGGGGCCCACCCAGGTCAAAACCGCCGTTGACTAGTGCCACATCAGCAGCGGGTGCAGACAAACCAGCCAGGGGTTGTTTTGTCTGGTTGAGGTTTGTTTGGGAGCTACAAGAAGCAGAAAAATAGATATGGGGGGGGGGGTAAAGTGAACCACCCACTTTATTCAGGGTAGTAAAATGGACTTTTTTCAATTTAGAATTAGTTATCAGTAGAGTGATCGCCTTTGTTTGTAATCAAGAAAAACTGTCATTAGTACTCTTTGGTTAGTTTCTGCTTGCAATTGTGCAATGGCAAATCCTTAAGATATAGTTTTTATTTAGCAGGTAATCACTTTGATCTGTAATTTTTGTTTCAGTTACACTATATTTGACTATGAATTAACCTTCAGTATGTTTGCAGTGCTACAAAATTCCCGTAGCAACGCACGGGGTATCATCCAGTTGTCGTAATCCACAACGTCCATTGATGCTGAAATCTCAGTCGGCACGTCTCCTCCAAGGTTCTCCAATCAACCTGGTCAAATGCCTTTGCTAAGTCATCTTTACAAGCACAAAATTTCCCTCTCACATCAGAACATTTCTGCAAAGCATACAAACAATAAAATGCAATAAGGGCATCTTATATACCTAAGAGATTCATCCCACTATCATATTTATCTTAACATGCAAGCTATCCACATCATCAAATAGGTTCACTAATTTATATCCCTTGACATGCAGCCATCTAACCACAACACATATGCCATATCAGCAACCCCGTTTTGGTGGTCAGCAGTTCCGCTTATGCCATAACAACCGATCAAACACAACCATGGTGCAGCCACGTCTCACTAATCACTAATTAATTACCCCGCTGCTGCATGAATGACGGTGTAAAAAAAAAAGCACGGCGTGTAGTTAATTCGTTTTCTCCACGGCTGTACGAAGCTAGGATTTTTGCACCTATAGAATCCAGGAAAGAAAGAATTTTTGCATCTAATGTCCAACGGGCCAGTTATTGTAAAGCTGTTTTGGTTTTGCACGTAGATGGGCTTGATCGTTCGACCTAAAGCCCATGTAACTAACACATCTAATTTCGCTAAATAATGTAACGCATCTAATCAATCTACCCGGCTTATCGCAGTAGGTCAATGAGGGTTCGTCTTCCCCGTCGTTTTGCCTTCTGCTAGACGCCGCCACGATCGATGCCTCATGAAACAGCAGCAACATATCCAGATGAAACGGCACCATTCACCACATCTCATTACCTCCCCCTCCATTACCCTACATATGCGGAAGAAAGTGCTATATTTAAGCAGCCATCGCCTCATCGTAAGCATGCCACTCGCCATCGCGACAAGATGGGGCTACATGTTGCGCCACCGCGCCGCGCCTGACGGAACCACAGCACGCCTACAGATGGTCGCTGGTGCCCCCGCATCTGCTTCTCTCAGTTGACCGTCCGTATGGTCTTCGCTTGGCTGAACTCCTCTATCATTGGCGTCAATCTTCAATCAGCAAGGTAAATGGGATACAATATATAATCCATGTCACTTTAGTAGATACCTTTTACATTATCTAATCTGAAGTTCATCATTATTAACCATCACATATTAGGATTGAATCTTCTGTGCTGTTGCATTTGTTCAGATAAGTTTTGACCTATACTTTCCGGAACAGTCCACCGGTCCGTATCTTCATGTAAAAGGAATTGAGGAAAGAGTCATGGATTTGTACGATTGAATGTTCTGTCTCTTTCTCAAAGAAGCACTATTACCTGTGCTCTGTATCGTTTTGTCTAGCAAAGAATCCCACAGGTCCAGGTTTGTGATCGACAAACTCATTAGATTGCAGTCTATGTTCTCTGATCAAATATCCTCAAGGTTATGCCGATGTTTTTGATTGTGTGATCGACATGCTATTCGCTGAGAGTATGCTAGCATTACCAATCTCTCTCTTTGTTTTCAGAATGCTGGATGCGTGGCTGATTGCTTGACCAAGTGATTTAAAGGTACGCATAGATTAAAAGTTGTGTATATGTGTTGAGTTCTAATCTCAATGGCTTGCTTTGGTTTTTTCTTCAAGAATGCACTTTCTTATGCAACTAACCCTTGGTGTTAATCCTTGATTATATCTCCTAAATTAATCTCGCTCTGTCGTTAATTTTCTTCATGCACCTCCGTTTCCGCTCATACAGATTATAGTGGTCAGCGAAAGTTGTAGTCCCCATTTCCTGCAGGCCCTCCTCCGCATGGCATCTGTAGCACGTAGCAGGCTATGCCTGGTTGCTCCTTTCCTAATCCTCCCTACTTTAGCCTGATATAATTCTACTATATGATTTTCTTAATATTTTTTGCCATGCCTTCTGTACTTTTGTTCATAGGATGGAAGATAGTATTATTTGTAACCCCCAAGGATGCATGTTTATTGGTTTGTCTTCTGGATTGTGGTCAAATTTTCCAAAATGATGTCTGAAGCATAGATGATTAAGGTACATGGAGGGCTAGACTCCCACATTTTTTTGACTTGAAATAGTACGACATCTTATACAAACAAATTAATCGTTAACAAGGTTCGCACAAGATAAAAATAAGAAAAATAATTACATCTTAAGGAGCCATGGTTGAGTACTATCGATTGCTTCCATAACCTCTATGGAGGAACGCCGTATATAATTCATGTTTAAAAGATTTGTTCAAATTGTTCGAGCCCATGCCACCTCACCATCATGCCTTCGTTTGATCTTATGAAAAATATGAAGAGTCCATTGGATTCCATTTTTTTTACCAAAGTGTCTACTTTATTTCAGTACCGTTCAAAACTGGCAAAGCCAAAAATTAAGCCTGAAGTGCTAGACATTTCCCATAAAAATCGTAGATTAACTTGCTGAATAGATAATATGATTTCCTCATTATTTTGTGCCAATTCTAAAGCATATGTACCATGCATGACAAAATGCTACTTTTATTAAATATAAACAAGAATTATATAATAAATCATTTATACATTCGGTTTTAGTTTTCATATTAAATTCAAAAAGTCATGTTTCATACTATCAAATCATTTTAGTATATATTGCAATCTATTCCGCAGCAACGCGCGGGGTATTATCTAGTTATCTATAATGACTCGCCCTGGTATGAATGCGCTTTGAGTGGTACTAATAATGCTATCCAACAGAGGACACAATCTGTTCACAAGGCACTTAGCGAACCCTGTCCTGAGCATTGGAATGGATAAGCAAGCAAGCAGTGCGCTTACTCTGGTGCATCTCGAAGGGGGCCATCTTCAGACTAGCTTGATAGCTATTATTATAAGAGAACTTAGCATACGGTAGAGATTCCTCCCATTTCTTGCCGAAGGAAACGACACAAGCTCGAAGCATGTCTTCGAGAATTTGGTTGACACGTTCAACTTGCCCTTGAGACTGCGGATGAAACGCAGTACTGAAAGATAAATGAGTCCCGATAGCTTCTTGAAAACTTGCCCAGAATCTTGAAGTGAATAAGCTGCCACGGTCCGAGCTGATAACCACACTACTAGAAAAACCACTACTAATGGCGCACCTAATTTGGCCATTAATGGCGCATCACTGGTGCGCCATTAATAGCACGCCATTAGTAATTTTACTAATGGCGCACCACCTGGTGCGCCAATTGTATCTGGGTATACTAATGGCGCACCACCTGGTGCGCCATTAGTATATCTTGAAAGTGCGCCATTAGTATGCCTCCCAGGGGCATGTATACCAGTGCTTTGGCATACTAATGGCGCACCACCTCTGGATCGTCATTAGTAACGCGGCATACTAATGGCGCACTACCCAATGATCGCCATTAGTATGCACTGTCATACTAATGGCGCACTATCATGTGATCGCCATTAGTATGAATATTAGGTTTTTTATTTTTTATTTTCTGTTTTTGCACAGGTTACAAAATGTATAATTTGACAAAATATAGACAGCACACATCAACAATAGATTCATCAAATACAATAGAAGATTAGTCTTTGAATACAATTCATCATATTAGTCTCCGAATACAATTCATCATATTAGTCTCCGAATTGAAAAGACCGAACAAAGATAGAACATTATATTACAAGTCTCGAGACCGCGAGTAGCGAGTTTGTCTTCGCATTACAAGTCGATATCGATCATCTAAACTACCATCACATAGAAGAGAGCTGCGGTCATCACGATGAGCATCATCACGATGAAACTCGTCTTCATCCGGTTCCTCCAACGCTCCCTCCCCTCTCCCGCTAGATAGCGGGTGTATCTAGATTCGGCCTCGGCCCTAGTGGTGTACCCTTTGTAACTGTTACCGCTGAATCGGTGAACCTGTCTCCGACACTCCTCCCAGTCATCGTAGACTCCGGGAACCTTACCCTTGTACACGACATACGTCGGCATCGCTATGCACTAGCCAAACGAAACGTTAGTACCAATTCACAGACAATACATAAGCAATATAGAAGTATGCAACAGAACGATCGGAAGAGAAAAGCAAGACATTAATAGCATCGATTACATCTAAGTTGAACGACTCTCGAAACCAAAGAGACATACTACAAGTTCATTAAAGTTTAATTACAACATGAGCCAATCGATGTTTCAGAACTAGACAACTCGACTCAAGGGACGGGCGTGGATGAAGCCGCCGTCTATCGTGGGAGTCATGAAAGAGCAGGCGTTGTCATCCTGCATTTGTAGCATTGTGTCGATGTCACTGTTGGACGGTTGATTTCTGAGGTAGAACTGCCCGAGTGCGAAGGACATCTTGATGGATGATTTCCGCAAACTCCATTGGATGCGAAAGAATTCTTGTCGGAGGTCCGCGTCTGGATTGCCGACACGCTCGCGGCCCAATCTTGGAGTTTACTCGGTAGCGAAGTTGATGATGGTCCCGTCGATCGCCCGCATGTGATGGATGGCGTAGTAGGCACCCTTCGACGCCCGGTGGCTGCTTGGCGCAGCGAGCGTCGTATTGTGGGAGAACACGTGCTTGCCGCATTTACGAATAGGCCTGGTGAAGGTGCCTCCAGATTTGGCGTGGCGGGAGAACATCATCAAGAACCTTCTTGACATTTGTGTAGTCTACGTTCGATGACGGTCCGGGTCGAAATCGTGGCCATGGAATATTTGGGGCTTAGGAGGATGGCGTGCAGCGTGTGTCACTGCAGAAAACACGGAATGTTAAAAAAGCGATCGAAATGTAAGAATTCATATGTTACGGGCGGTTGAGGGAGGACTTACTCGGGAAAGTAAGGCACGAGGAAGTTATCCTTATCTTGGTTTGCGAATGGCGCCTTGAGGTAAGAACTCGCGACTTGCGGTCCCAGCGCTGCCCAAGATCTTGGCACGCATGTAGAAGGGTCAACTATCACGATGTCCGGGGTCTTGTCGCGAATGATCCGCATCTCCATACTCAGCGAAAATAGCGAGCGAAGGTGTAGTGTAGCGGATGAAGGTTCAACATAGCGTGGATGTCATCAAAACGCAGGACGATCGTCGCCCGATGGAGTTATCCACAAAGCCCTTGCCCTCGGCACCTTGGCCGCGAAACCGGGTATGCCACATCCTTCTCCCTGAGACGCCGCTTCTCCAAAGAAAGAACACTGTCATGCAGACTCCGCATAGCACCGGTTGCAGCATTGAGCATATTTGTCGGTAGCATCGCCCTACCCACCACATGCACCCTCCTCGAGATATCCTGCGGTGAAGGTGGCCCGTCCTGAGCACGGATCGTACTCGGTGCCGGCTGGCTCGCACCCTTCTTAGTCTTTCTTTTGCGTGCCTTCTTCTTCTCCTGTAATGGGACCAAGTTTTGCTCACAGACAGCCTTCTTGAGTGTGTTGGGGCTGATAATATTTCGCACCTCGCCTATCTGAGGCTCGGTGAAGTCGGCAGTGGAGGCGTCTCGAGAGCTGAGCGCCGGGCGGCGCTGTTGCAACTTGGCTTCTCCGAGCACGAGCTAGATCGCACACCTCTTTGGTTGGGTTTGGTTCTTGAGAAGGAGGCCCCATGAAGTCGCCATCGTACCCATGCTCGGCAAAGTACTGATCGACGTTGCCAAATGTATCATAGTCGTCGTCGTCGTCGTCGTTCTGATCCTGTGCCATATGCATGTTTGGATCCAGTGGCATAGGGATGTCCGGCACCGTTACGGCGGTCTTGCCATGAGGCCGACTTGGCGCCGGCACGACTGGCGGTGTTGTCTTTGGGGTGGTGTCCCCCGCCCCCAAACGAGTCTGGCTCTTCGGCCAAAGCAGGGGCCAGCTCAGGCAAGCGCTGAGGGTCATCACGTCATCATCGTCGGCCCCGACGGGTCGATTCGGAGGTAACAAGTCGTCGCAGCCTGGCAGCACCCGAACCAGTTGAACCCTAAACAAGTTGGGTGGCATCTGGGTACCGTGGAACAAGGGGTTGC
Organism: Aegilops longissima; assembly: GCA_021605205.1. Lineage (NCBI taxonomy): Eukaryota > Viridiplantae > Streptophyta > Magnoliopsida > Poales > Poaceae > Aegilops > Aegilops longissima. The sequence goes on from CM038677.1 coordinate 839,900,995, forward strand.
CCGGTTGAACGATTTTGCCCTTGGCGACATCGACCAACTCGTTGTTCACGAAGTGGAGGAGAGTGCACGAGGCGTCGGCGGCGCCCTGCGAAAACATGTAGGGCGTCGAGGATGCCGATCAAAGGCAAGGAGATGAAGTCCTCGGCGAGAAGCAATTAGTTACCGTGATGATGGCGTCGAGCTCGGCTAATGTAGAGGCACCGCCAGCGGGTAGCGTGCGATTGACGGAGGGCGCTTGCTGCAGAGGTGCGGCGGCGTACACCGGTGCATTAAGCTCCGTGCGGCGTCGGAGACACCAATGCCGCCTCGCCGGGCACCAATAACCCGCCATCGCATTATGCGAGTTGCTGGCCGTGAAGCTAGGAATCGGGGGCGGCCCCTGTTGGCCGCCCGCAATCCACGCACTCAACCCCGAGATCAAGGTAGGCACAAGGGCGGTGATCGTCGCTCCGAGTCGTTGTTCCACTTGCTCTTGGACAATCTCCGGAATCCGCGCCACCTGTGCCTTGAGTTCTTGAACCTCTCGCGCCTGGCTTTCCGAGCTGGTCTTTTTCTCCTTCCGCACACCAGCGGTATAGTATGACCCCCATTTTGTCGACAAGCCTTTGCCGGCCACACGACCAGCTGACGTCGGCTTACTGAGCTTATCCTTGTTCTTCATTACATTCAACCCCCTATTTAGAGTGGTGTCCCAAGGGTTGCTCTGAGTCGACCCCGCGCTACTGCTTTCAGTCGCCTGCGGAAGGAATGTGAACCATTTAGAAATTCGGTTTCATTAATTAGAATGCAACCATATGGAGCTAATTACGCGGGGGTGTATTCCTTACCAGAACAAGCTCAAGCTGCCTGGTCTTCGGATCCGTGGTAAGCTCCTTTGTTTTCGGGTCCTTCTTGTACCGGCCCCGACAAAGTTCCTGGTCTGCTTGTCACCGTATGTATCGAAGAGGCGGTAGGCCTTGCTCGCACAGTCCGCCTCCTCCTTGTCCCATATAGGCTCCGCCACTCTGTAACCGCCGGGACCGAGTGTGTGTTCCCCTATGTTCAGCTCCGCATTTGTTTCCCCACTCACTTGATTGGGAGCTTGCGGTGCTCGAGCAATTAATCTTGAAGTCGTTGTAGTCATCTTGGTGATCGAAGGATTTTCTCCTTGATCTTGATAACTCTCACCTTTCTCGATCATTCTCTTCACATTGCTTTTCCAAGTAGACAGGGCCTTGCTCATCTTCGTGAGGGCAGCATTGTTCACTTTATTCCCTTTGAGGCTTGTGTTTTCAAATTCAGCGGGAACTTGTATCGTTCGTGCAGCCGTGAAGAGGAGGTTGCGCAAATTCCCTCGGTCGGGATGCCTCGGGTTCTCGGTGTTGATCGAGGCGGTGCTCGGACAATGCACCCGAGCTGAAGCGAGTACCCTTGACTATTCGTTCGGGCGCCGTTGGATTCCGTTGGAGTCCACTTGATAACTTCCTCCTTGAGGTGCGAGCACGATCAGGCGCCAGTCCTTCCGTTGCCTCTTCGGTTGGCTGCCATCTGTGCGTGCGCCGCCATCATCAGTGGTGGCATCCTCGGCGGCACCATCAGTGGTGGCATCAGTGTGGTCATCCTCGGCAGCACCATCCGTGGTCTCAGGATCGGTGGGGAAGGTGGCGGCCTCATACAAGTGAGGTTGTTCCTCCATCTCCTGGGACAGCTCCCAGAATGCCTTGCCGCCCGAACCCCCGGCCTCATCGTTGTGGGCCATGTTTCTCTCTAAATAGAAACAAAGTTTGGTCAAAAAGTTGGTTATTGTCAAGGAACAAGATCATGGTCTCATCATTTAGGGTTTGTCGACATCGAGGCATCCTAAAATCTAAGCTTTTATCATTGAGGGTTTTTCGACGCCAAGGCACCCTAAAAGCCTAACCTTTCATCATTTCGGTTTTTATCGACAACGAGGCACCCTAAAAGCCATGCATTAGTCACAAGTACGCCGGGGCACTTGATCCTACTTAATTAACTACTAAGATACCCCGGCCCATGCATTAGTCACAAGTACCCCATATGTCCTATTTTTAGCAAAGTCATGCTAAAATTCACGGAAAATTTCAGCATGACCTTTGCTGAAAATAGGACATATGGATACCAATTGCCGGAGCGGAAGTTAATCGACATTCCGGCAAACTCAAGGACCTCTCGGGTACCTGCAAAATCATTATCCCAGGTGGACATGGATGCAATGTCACATGTCACATGGATCCCACACCCACAGGAGCTGGTGAAGCTTCATGGCAGAATATCATATACAAGCACAATTTTGTTCACATTTATATAGCAACAAATATTTATACACTCATATAGCAGCACTAAGTATATTGCACTTAGAAGAAGACTTGCTTTTACATCCCACCCAACTTAACAATCTAGTAGAGTTGTTAGTAAGATCCTAGCTCTCTCTTTTCTTAGAAATAATAAATCGCCAAGCAGGAATGAAAAGATTATTTGATTGAAGAAACCACCATGGCAGCAAATAACTGAACCTTCACTCTGTTTTAACTGAAAAGTATATTTGAAAAAAAAACTTTTACACGTGTGAAAATCTTCTCTACAAATATGAGAAAATAGATATAACTTGGGTCGCCATGTATCTCTGCCATTGATCATCAAAACTAAATCAATATAAGAAAATATGGTGAAAACTAAATCAGACAAGATATTTGAAAACATGAATTAGTCTGCCATTATCCTAAAAAATGGCAGTCAGTATATGCATGGACGCTCATTTTCAAAGATTGTAGCCGATGCTTTCTTGTCTACTTAATGACAACATTAACACTTCAGGGCTCAAGAATTAAATTGTCAGTTTCTTTAGGCATTAGCAACGACCAAACCAGCAATTAGCATACATTCTACAGCACAAAATCTTCATCTATTTAGGCGAAAGATCTAATGTGATTACTAGCTTCCTAGGCATGGTAAGAACTCTGTCATATCATACACAGTAATCAATTTCCATAGCCCGTCCTTGGTTCATGTAAGTCTGAATCTAGTCAGAACTACCCCTCTGCAAGCTTCAGCATAGTCTCCAAGGTTTATCTCAGTTCTCATATCACAAGTGTGACAAAAAGTGGATACAAATTGCACAACAATCGCAAAATAAAATTCAGCTACAATCCCCACATCTGAAACACTTCTTGCTCTTACCACAGAACTTTGAATGTTCACGGAGATAAACATTGATGGGTACTGAAAAATGTACATATTTTTAATCCCTACAAAGGCAAGGAAACTATAATTGCAAAATGAATTGCTGGACTGGGAATTAATACTCATCAATGGGCATTACTGTAATTTTTGTTTTAACTGAACATATGGTATTGTTAATCTTGCCAATCATCAGCTGTTGACATTTGGAGTTTTTATGCAAAAGTGTTCTTCTTTTTCTTTTGGACTGAAATGAGCGTGTCATCAATCACAAGTATCTTTCATGAGTTTTAGCAGAGGAATACTGACTCATCGATCTCAACAGAATGATATATATCATGGTATGGAATAGTAGAGTGGATAGTTAGCCCTGTTGAAACCATTGAACATGACCACAACACAGAATTGATCACTAAACACAACAATTTGCTACTTATGTCAGGATGGAGAATGGGCCATAGATGGCGTCAGTGTTGTGGAAAGACTTGCAGGTCTGCTCGAGCGAAAATTGGGCTGAGCTTTCAAGCTTTGCAAAATTGATATACATGTAGTTTCATGATAGACACAGCAGCAGAAATAAATAAATGTAATTTTGTGATGAGATACTTAAATATGCAAGCCTTGAATAGCAGAAATGATAAGACTAATTCATGTCATCTCCATTGATTTAGTTTTGATGATCAATGGCAGATCAGATGATGTTCGATATAACTAAATCAATATAAGTAATCTACAAATATTTGAAAACAAGATATGGTGAAGCATGAAGAATCAATATGAGAAGGAGGAGGAGGAGGGGAGGAGGAGGGGAGGAGGAGGAGGAGGAGGGGAGCTCACGGGGTGGTGGTGCTCCGCGACAGTGGTGTGGACAGGGCGGGTCGAGGTGGGGCAGCGGCCGGGCGGGTCGAGGTGGCGCTGGGCGCGGGCAGCGTCGAGGCGGAGTCGGGCGGCGTCAGGCGGCGCGAGGTCGCGTCGAGGCGGCATCGGGCGGCGGGTCGCGTCGAGGCGTCGCTGGGCGGCGTCCGGCGAGCGGGGTCGCGTCGAGGCGGCGGGCAGCGTCGAGGTGGCGGGACGGGTTCGTCGAGGGGAGGCGGGCGAGGGAGAGGGAAGGCGAGGAGAGGCGAGGGAGGGAGAGGGCGAGGGCGAGGGCGAGGGTCAGGGCAACGGCGGCGGCGGCGGTGGATCGAGAGGGAGAGGGAACTGGCGAGGGGGAGAGGGAAGGGGGGATCGGGTGAAGAGGGAGAGGGCAGGGGGGATCGGGCACAATACTAATGGTGCACCTCACCGTGGTGCGCCATTAGCATGTCCATACTAATGGCGCACCTCACCGTGGTGCGCCATTAGTATTTTTTTAATTTCAACTCGAGCCAAAAGGTTATGTACTACCAGAACTTATCCACGTCAAGCCCACTCTACTAGCTCGACTGGTCAGCAGCCAGTTCTCACACCAGGAGGTCCTGGGTTCGACTCCCAGTCTCCACAATTTTTTTTAGCATTTAAAAAGCTGTTTGATACTTATTTATGTTTAAATATGTTCAAACTTGTTTAAATAATAACAGTAATATTTTTTTATAAGACAGTAGCATTTAAAAAGCTGTTTGATACTTATTTTTTATAAGGCGGTCTTGTGGGTGCGGGTCGGCGACGGCGGTTGAGTAGGGAATCGAGGTGCGGGGGGTCGGCGGCGGCGGTGGACTGGGGGTGCTCGGGGGGGCCGGATCTGGCGAGGTGGGATAGCGATCGAGATGGAGGGATCGAGGTGGGCTCCACAAATTTTTTTAGCATTTAAAAAGCTGTTTGATACTTATTTGTGTTTAAATATGTTCAAACTTGTTTAAATAATAACAGTAATATTTTTTATTAGACAATAGCATTTAAAAAGCTGTTTGATACTAATTTTTTTATAAGGCGGTCTTGCGCTGGGTGCGGGGGTTTGGCGGCGCGGCGGCGGTGTTGGACTGGGGGGGTGCTCGGCGAGGGGACCGGATCTGCGCGGGGACGGATCTGGCGAGGTGGGATAGCGATCGAGATGGAGGGGATCGAGATCGAGTGTCCATGAAATTTAAAAATATTCATGATAGTTCAAAAGTACCCATGAAATACAATCGAGAAATGAAGGCTACGATTTAAATACAATCGATCTTAGCTAGCTATCTGTTCACAATCTTCTTGCCCTTCTTTTTCGCAAATGGAGTTCTTCGTGGAGCAGACGTCCTTTAGGTAGGGTGGTCCTGCTTCTTCTTGTGGTGTATGCTGCTACTTCATCATCGTCGTCATGTTCGATCCTCGGTCGCCCGACTTGTCGAAGTCTTGCTCATTGGCTACTCCATCCATTCCGATGATCTTCCTTTTGCCTCTCCCGACGACAACACGACCGGGCTTTGGCGGGTCGGTAATGAAGAAGCATTGGTCCACTTGGGAAGCCAGTACCCATGGCTCATTTTTCGCGGTGACGTTTGCGCCATGATCTTGGATTTGGCCGGGTATAACCATGGTGGTGAAATACGGTCTTCTTTTATGACGTTCTTGGCCCATCGACACGGAACATCGGGACCTTCTCTCCGCAGTAGCTCAGCTCCCAGATCTCCTCGATCCTTCCGTAGTATCTGTCCTTGTCGTTACGGTGTAGGATTCCATCGTTACCCCGAGTTCGATAACCATCGCTCTTCATGTCCTTGGCCTCGGTGTAGAATGTGTAGCCGTTGATATCGACGCCTCATAGGTCATCAGGTTGTGCTCGGCGCCGTGACAAGGCGAATATGAGTTGTTCTTCCGCGGAAGAATCCTCATGTAAAGGGTGCGACGAAGCTTATGCTTGAACCAACGCGTGAAACATGAGTTGTGCTCTTTGAGTGTATCTCCGTCCGTCCTCTGTTGGCCTCGGTCATTGTCGTCTTTTTAATAAAGGTTTTGTGCTCTACCACCCAAGGATCGACCACGTCTATGTGTTGTAGCGCGACTAGGTTTGCTCTTTCAAAGTCGGCGAGTCGACCCTCGAAGTCGACATGCATTTCGCGGGCGACCCTCACGGTGACCCCATCCAGCGAGCCTGCCGAGGTGCTGTTGACGGGCAGACCAACGGGTTCTCGATGCCTAGATAATTCGTGCAGTAGGAGATGCACTCTTGATCGAAAAGCCCTGGCTATGCTTCCTTCGGGCGTGACATGTTGCGAACGTATCCTTTGATGATACCATTCATCCTTTCGAGCGGCATCATGCTGTGCAGGAACGTCGGCCCGAGTTGGATGATATCCTCCACTATATGGACCAGCAGATGCACCATAACGTCGAAGAATGCGGGCGGAAGTACATCTCAAGCTCGCATAGTATCACCACGATCTCTTCCTGTAGCCTTCGAGTTGCCTCACGCCAATCGACTTCGAGAGATGACGTCGAAGAAGTTGCATAGGCCAAATAGCGTTCCACGGATGTGCGCGTCCATGATCCCACGGATTGCAATGGAAGTATCTGCGTCATCAAGACGTGACGGTCGTGAGACTTCATCCCGCTGAACTTCGCTTCGCTGGGTCTAGGTATCGCTTATCTTCCCAGCGTAACCAGAAGGAAGTTTTACTCCTAGGAGGCAGGTGAAAACTGCTCGATCTCCTCCTCGACTTAGAGTGAAGCACGCGAGGGTAGTCATTTCGGTCTTCTTGGCCTTTTGCCTTTGCGGACGACTTTACGTGTCCTGCTTCGCCTCATCATCATCATCATCATCATCATCATATATAGCGTGAAGCTCCTGCCGATGCCCATTGATTTCAAGTCTGCCCTTGCTTTGGCCCATCTTTGGTCCTCTCGGCATGTTGAGCAGGGTACCAAGCAGACTCTCGCACACGTTCTTCGTGATATGCATGACATCAAGGCTGTGAGGCACACGGTGGATCTTCGAGACGGCAAGTCCCGAAAACAGACCTCGTTTTCCATACCTTCAGCAGCTGCTCTGGCGCCTTCGCTTCTTTCCGGCTCGGCGCCTTTTGCTTCTTTCGGCGGTGGGCAGTCTTTCCAATTTTTCAACAGCTTGTCTATTTCCTCGCCGCTCCTCGTACACGGTGTTTTGGGTTCGGTTTCACCATCGAACAGATCCTTGCGTTTCCTCCACGGGTCATCGTCGCGAAGCCACCTTCGATGTCCCATGAACACGGTTTCAAGACCGGGATCTCTATCTAGCTGGCGATCGTTGTGTCATCCATGCACCTTACGCATCCAGAAAATCCGTGGACTACCTGCCCCGCGAGATATCCGTAATCGAGATAGTCGTGCACCGTCGTGAGCAGTGCGGCTCTCATAGGGAAATATTCTTTCTCTGCGGCGCCCCACGTATTGGCTGGCGTTTTCCACAGCGTGTCAAGCTCCTCTTTCAGCAGCCCGGATACAGATTGATGTCGTTCCTGGTTGTTTCGCCCTTCAATTAGCATACTCATGTGAATGTACTTCCTCTTCATGCACAACCAGGGGGAAGGTTGTACATCCACACAAACACAGGCCAGGTGCTATGTGTGCTTCTTCTCGGCTGCCAAACGGATTGACTCCATCGGTGCTCGCGCCCAGCCACGATGTTCCTTGGATCGTTCCCAAATTCGAGTCTTGAAGTTCAACGCTTGCCACTGGCTCGCATCCTTAGGGTGACTCAGCATCTTGTCTTTTTTATCTATCTCCGGATCATTTGCGTCATCTTCTCGCTTCTTCTCCTCCCTATCCGCGTGCCAACGCAGGAGCTTTGCTACCTTAGGGTCCATGAAATAGCGCTGCAGACGAGGAGTGATCGGAAAGTACCACACCACTTTTCGAGGAGCTTTCTTCCTCTTCTTGTATCGAGTGACGCGCACACGGACATATGGTAGACTCGCGTGCTCGTCCCGATAAATGATGCAATTGTTCATGCACACATGGTATTTCACGTGCGGTAAATCGAGAGGACACACGATTTTCTTCGCCTCCTCCAAACTGGTCGGGCACTTGTTCCCCTTGGGAAGACGTTCGTGCCAGAATGACATGTTCTCGTCGAAGCATGCGTCGGTCATTTTGTGTTTTACCTTCATCTCCAGAGCCATGAGCGTTACTTTCAGGCGGGTATCCTCGGGCCTGCATCCTTCATACAATGGAGTAACCGCGTCTAACTCAAGTTGATCCATCTTGGCTTTCTCTCGGGCGGCAGCTCTTGCGTTATCCGTCTGCTTGAGAAGCAGCTCTTGAATATGAGGGTCCTGCACCCAGCCCATCGATGGTCCAGCGTCGTCGCTCCGCCGCATCATCATCTTCATGATCATGCCCGTCGCCTGCTCGGCATCTTCCTCATCATCATGTCCTGCATCTTCTACATGATGACTGTGTACAACATCACAGTCGTGATCATCTCCCGGGATTCTTCGTCTTCTCGCCCGCCCGAGCCGCGGTGGTTGTCTTGCTGCCCTTCCTCATTTCTTGCCGGCCCGCATGGACGACTTCGTAGTCATCTTCATCACCTTGCCACCGATAGCCATCCATGAAACCACGCAACAGCAGGTGGTCCCGCACCTGCCCGGAATCCGGGTCCACAATAAGGCTCTTCAGCTTGCATCTTCGACACAGACATCTTATCTCCGTCTCGTTCTTTTGAAGCATCTCGGCCTTCGCGGACCTCAAAAACTTATTCACGATGCCTTCGGTCATCGTGCGGACCATGGTCGCCATGGGTAGAGCAAAACGATATTTTAGAACCAAACAAAAATTTGGCATGACTTTCCTAAAAATAGGACCAAAAGAATGCTTAATGCCAAAATTCTCTTGAAACGGAAATGAATCAACATTCCGCAAAATATTGGCAACTATCACATTTCAAATACGGTACACCTCCAAACACAAACACATATGCAACACCACAAACATATGCAACACCACGAACATACATAGATCTAGCTAGGCCGTAAAAAGTGCATGTGCACATTGTTGTAGGAGAACAACCTAAATATAGCTTCCCCTTACTTACCTATTAAAACAAGGTAATTTAACCACTTAATTTGAATGAATCTATGGTGGAAATGAGGTGAAAAGAGGAGGCACCGAGACAAGGAGGAGGTGGAGAGAATGAAGTGGGGAGAAAGTGAGTGTGTGGGTAGGAGAGGCTGTCCCAAATATCTTGTTGCTGCCCACTTACTAATGGCGCACCTCTTGCATGGTGCGCCATTAGTAGTTACAACTACTAATGGCGCACTTAAGCTGGATGCGCCATTAGTATGTTTGGATAGGCGCACTAGTTCAAAAAAATTCTATACTAATGGCGCACCTCGCCTGGTGCGCCATTAGTAGTTACAACTACTAATGGCGCACTTGGGCAGGATGCGCCATTAGTATGTTTGGATAGGCGCACTAGTTCAAAAAAATTTCTATACTAATGGCGCACCCACTGCCTGGTGCGCCATTAGTAGTTACAACTACTAATGGCGCACTTGGGCAGGATGCGCCATTAGTATGTTTGGACAGGCGCACTAGTTAATTTTTTTGATACTAATGGCGCACCCATTGCAAGGTGCGCCATTAGTAGTTTAAACTCTAATGGCGCATCAGATGGTGGTGCGCCATTAGTATATACTAATGGCGCACCATCTTTCTGGTGCGCCATTAGTGTCAATCCCATCTATAGCCCTTTTTCTAGTAGTGCCAATGGAATACCGTGAAGTGAAACAATTCTGGACATGTAGAGAGTTGCAAGCTGACTAGCAGTGATCGTTTCCTTGACCGCCAGAAAATGAGCAACTTTAGAAAGCCGGTCAATGACGACAAGAATAGCATCATTACCTTTCTGCGATTTGGGAAATCCAGTGACGAAGTCCATTTCAACATGGTCCCATTTCCATTCAGGAATAGAGATAGGTTGCAGAGTTCCAGCAGGCCTTTGATGTTCTGCTTTGATACGACGGCAAACGTCACATTCAGCAACATAGCGTGCAATGTCTTGCTTCATATTAGACCACCAGAATCTCTGACGAATGTCTTGATACATCTTTGTACTACCAGGGTGGATACATAGAGGCGTATCATGAGCTTCTTTCATAACCTTCTGAGTCATATTCAGGTTTTCCTTCTTACACGGCACCACTAGGCGGCCTTTGAAGTACAAGGCGCCATCATCAGCAATAGTGAAGAATGAGGGATTTCCCTTTTTGAGGTCTTGCTTAATCTTGTAGACTTCAGAGTCAAATCCCTGCATTGTCTTTATGGTGCCCACGAGATCGGGTTCAACAGCCAGGGTATAGAGGGAACCCTGGGAAACAACACGGAGATTCATCTTGCGGAACTCCGGAGGAGGGGGAGCGAGTGCACCCGGAGGAACAATATGGAGGTTCAGCTTTCTGAATTCTTCAACAAGTGGGGCTGAACTTTGTGAACCTGAAGGTGGTTGCAGTAAGACTTGCGGCTCAAGGCATCAGCCATTACATTAGCCTTGCCTGGCGTATAGGAAATACCCAAATCAAAGTCTGCAACAGTCTCCATCCATCTCTGCTGACGGAGGTTCAGGTCTGGCTGAGTAAACAGATACTTCAGACTTTGGTGGTCGGTGAAGATCTCGCAACGATTACCGAGAAGGTAATGTCGCCACTGCTTCAGTGCATGAATGACAGCAGCAAGCTCGAGGTCGTGAACTGGGTAGTTCTCTTCGTGAGGGCGCAATTGTCGAGAGGCATAAGCAACCACTTTGCGCTCTTGCATTAGGACACCGCCTAATCCCTGACGGGAAGCGTCGCAGTAAATGACAAAGTCCTTCTTAGTATCAGGAGGAGCTAGCACTGGGGCAGAAGTCAACTTGTCTTTGAGTGCCTGGAAACTTTCCTGACACTTATCTGTCCATTGGAATTTGACGCCCTTATGCAACAGGTTAGTCAGAGGCCTGGCAATCTTGGAGAAGTTCTCGACGAATCGACGGCAATAGCTGGCGAGACCGAGAAAACTTCTGACTTGCTTAACATTCTTCGGAGGAGTCCAATCAAGAATAGCCTGAACTCTTTCAGGGTTGACGGCAATACCATCCTTAGAGATGACATGCCCAAGATAGGTTACTTCGGGAAGCCAGAATTCACACTTGGAGAACTTGGCATAGAGTTGATGCTCTCGTAGCTTTTCCAGCACAAGACGAAGATGTTCAGCATGTTCTTCTTCATTCATGGAAAATATCAGGATATCATCCAGATAAACCACGACGAACTTGTCGAGGTAATCCATGAATATATAGTTCATTAGGCGAGAGAAGGTAGCTGGAGCATTGGTTAAGCCGAAAGACATGACGGTGTACTCGTATGAACCATAACGAGTCACGAATGCGGTCTTGGGGATATCCTCCTCACGAACACGGATCTGGTGGTAACCCAACCTCAAGTCGAGTTTCGAGAACACTGACGAACCAGCCAGTTGATCATACAGATCATTGATCCGAGGAAGAGGATACTTATTCTGAATGGTAGCTTGATTTATGGGACGGTAGTCTTGGACCAATCGGTTTGTCCCATCCTTCTTCTTGACAAAGAGAGAAGGTGCTCCCCAAGGAGAGAAACTTGGGCAAATGAAACCACTTTGAAGAGATTTGTCGATTTCCTCCTTTAGCTCAAGGAGTTCATGCGGCGGCATCTTGTAGGGTCGCTTGGCTATAGGAGTGGTGCCTGGTTTCAAGTCGATGACGAATTCGACAACTCTAGCAGGGGGAATCCCTGGAAGTTCTTCAGGAAAAACGTCCTAGAAGTCGCGAATGACAGGAATGTTTTTGATACCCTCGAGTGGTGCAGCGTTCAAAGCATTCAATGCATAGAGCCTTGCCTCGGCATTTTGCACCAGATGAGCTTGGTAAGTGACTATTTCATCTGAAGGGTGTAGCAGATGGACGGTCTTCGTGGCGCAAACTATGGAAGCAGTATGCGCCTTTAACCAATTCATTCCCAGAATGAGGTCAATGCTACAAGACTTCAGCACGATGGGAGAGACAAGGAATTCCAGTCCTTCGATTTCAACGGGGACATCGTTGCAAATCATTGAGGTTCGACATTGGCCCGCAGGGGTGTGTACTAATAGTGAAGCATTCATGTCTTCACTTTTAATGCCATGCATGAATGCAAAATCTTCAGACATGAATGAATGCGATGCCCCTGTATCAAATAAAACACATGCGGGTACTGAATTTACGAGAAGTGTACCCATCACAGTAGCAGGTTGGTCTTGAGCTTCGTTCAGATCAATGTGGTTGGCCTGAACTCGACCATAAGACTTGGCAGTGTTGTTGCGGGGCTGGGTGTTTCCACGGTCAGTCGCTGGAAGGGCCAGCTGATTCTGGTTCTGGTTGCATTCTCTAGCACGGTGCCCTGGTTGTCCGCACCTGAAGCACAAGCCATTATTGGGGGTGGGAACAGGAGCTTGGGGTGGTGGAGCTGGAAGCTTTGGCTGCTTAGTTGTAGGTAGACGAGGTGCAGCATAGCTCTGCCTTGGAGCAGGTGCATTCGGCTGGTACATACTGTTGGGAATCCATATCTTGCGCTTCTGCGAGGACGGGCCCGAAGATGAGCCCGTGTCACGGTTGCGCCTGTTAGAGCTCTGGTATTCCTGCAGACCAGTTTCGACATTGATAGTTTTGTTCACCAAGGTGGCGAAATCAGCAAAGTCGTGCACTAGAAGTGCGAGCTTGATGTCAGCTTGAAGGCCGTCACGGAACTTCTCCTGTCTGCGTGCATCATTTGCAATGTCCTCTTCAGCATAGCGAGACAAGTCCAGGAACTCTCGCTGATAAGCTTCAACAGTCTTGTTGCCTTGGGTGAGGTTGCGGAACTCACGCTTCTTCCGGTCCATTACCCCTTGTGGGATGAAGCGGGCACGGAAAGCAGCTTGGAAGTCTGGCCAAGTGATGAGTGTTCCAACTGGCAGAGTACGCCTGTGGCTGTCCCACCATTGAGCTGCGGGTCCCTTCAGGAAGAAGGAAGCAAAAGTGACATAGCTGGCAGGGGCTACATCAGCAGACTCCATCTCATAGGTGATGTCACGGAGCCAGTCATCAGCATCCAGCGGCTGGGTTGAGCTGCGGTACACACTGGGGTTCAGGCGTATGAAATCCTGCAGAGTTGTTCCGTTTGGGTGCTGGTTCATATTGGGGCGAGGAAACTGAGCCATCATGTTCTCCATGAACTGGCGATTCATCTCAAGCTGTTGGATCATACCAGCCATGTACTCAGGCGGTGGTGGGAAGTTGCCACCACGACCACGACCAGCTGGCCTAACCATCCTGCTATTATATAACAGGGGTAGTTCAGCAATTGAGAATTTAAGCAAAAGACAGGAATCATTCAGGATGAAACATGCATAATGAAAGCAGCATGATAGGAACTACATAGTAGTCGGCATATCTTACAAAAGGGATCATGCATAGAGTTCGGTACACAGAGTTCAGTACATAGACTAAGACATCATAGGCGGCACGCAGGCTCGCGGCGAATACATCAAACACTAACAAGCAAGTCTACATCAGTCCCACGCGGTACTGCGGAGGTAGCTGTAGCCTGAAAGCTGGTAGTGCGGCAGCGGATAGTCCTCCACGTCAGTGACCTGGGGGCCGCGGATACTCTGGTGCTGAATCCGACGTCCAAGTGGCAGAAGAGGGCCAAGTGCGGGAGAGTAGCCTCCCACGTCTGGCCAACCGACACCCTGGGGCATCACGGTCCTGGCTGGGTAGATCGCAGAACGCGGCAGCTCTCCGGATCGGACATAGGGGTGCAGTAGCGTCAGAGCACGGTAAAGGTGCTGACGGGTGATGTACAACTCGTGGCGAAGAGCTCGGTTAGCTCGATCCAGCCCATCAGCATGCCGAACAAAGTTCTGATGGTAGAAGGGGTCTCTGGTGACAGTGGAGTAGGCAGCGGTGTAGTAACCCTCCTCACCAACATCGACGCGATAGCAATGTGCTCAAGGGGAGGTGTCCAACTCGATACTCGCACGAAGACGTGTCGAGCAGCATAAGCAGCATCGTGGACTGCCATATCGATAGTCACCCCAACACCATGTGCGGTGTGCAGCACAAGAGTGGAGTCATACTCCGAGAGTAGAGGTGGACGATGGCGGCATCTGCTCCTGGTTATAGTCCCGGTACTCCTCAAAGACGGTGTACTCGGGTGCCAGCTATAACCCGATAGGTCATCATCTCGGCTAGCACCGCAGTGATCCCGAGGCACCAATGGCCGTCGTGTGGCGCACGACCTGCCTCGTGGGTTCCATCTGAAAACAAAGACGTTTCAAAGGAGTCAAATGACAGTGTGGAGATTGATCAAATACAATTCCAAGAACAACTATGGCTATATCCAACTTTGGGGTGAATGTGGTCACGGGATCCTAGTGTTAGTTAGTAAAATCGTTTAACCCGAGTAGAAGAGAGTTGAGTCCCGAGTAAAGGTCGAGGAGTAAAAGATCCTAGTACCACCCGATGGCGGCGTGGGCCCGTAAGGCACACAGCCAAGTTAGTAAAAGATTTTGCAATGTCTAGACTCGACTTCGCCAAGGAGTGTGGAAAGGGATTCTACAGCAATGGCTCGATACCAACTTCAGACGCCCCGATTCAATCGTACACTAATCATGCACGCAAATGTGTACGATCAAGATCGTGGACTCACGGAAGATATCACAACACAACTCTACAAATAAAATAAGTCATACAAGCATCATAATACAAGCCGGGGGCCTCGAGGGCTCGAATACAAGTGCTCGATCATAGACGAGTCAGCGGAAGCAACAATATCTGAGTACGGACATAAGTTAAACAAGGTGCCATAAGATGGCTAGCACAAACTGGGATACAGATCGAAGAGGAGCAAGCCTCCCGCACAGGATCCTCCTAGCTACTCCTCGGTCGCCGTCGGCGGGCTGCACGTAGTAGTAGGCACCTCCGAGTAGTAGTCGTCATCGACGGTGGCGTCGCTCTGGGCTCCATCGTCTGTTGCAGCAATCGAATATAGATAGGGAAAAGGGGAACAAGGCAACCGTGAGTACTCATCCAAAGTACTCGCAAGCAAGGAGCTACACTACATATGCATGGATATATGTGTAAAGGGTCATATCAGTGGACTGAACTGCAGAATGCCAGAATAAGAGGGGGATAACTAGTCTTATCGAAGACTACGCTTCTGGTCACCTGTCTTGCAACAGGTAGAAGAGGGCAAACTAAAGTCCTCCAAGTAACATCACATAGCAATAATCCTACCCGGCGATCCCCTCCTCATATCCCTGAGAGAGAGCGACCACCCGTTGTATCTGGCACTTGGAAGGGTGTGTTTTATCAAGTATCCGGTTCTAGTTGTCATAAGCTCAAGGTACAACTCCAAGTCGTCCTGTTACCGAAGATCACGGCTATTCGAATAGATTAACTTCCCTGCAGGGGTGCACCATCTTACCCAGCACGCTTGATCCCATTTGGCCGGACACACTTTCCTGGGTCATGCCCGGCCGCGGAAGATCAACACGTCGCAGCCCCACCTAGGCACAACAGAGAGGCCAACACGCCGGTCTAAACCTAAGCGCGCAGGGGTCTGGGCCCATCGCCCAAAGCACACCTGCACGCTATGCGTCTGTGCCGAAGCAGACCTAGCCTAACAGCGTTCCAGTCCAATCCGGTAGCGCCGCTCCGTCGCCGACGTCTGAAGTGCCGGTGATACCACGACGCCGGGATACCCATAACTACTCCCGCGTAGATGGTTAGTGCGTATAAGCTCGTAGCCAACTCAGATCAAATACCAAGACCTCGTTAAGCGTGTTAAGTATCCGCGAACGCCGAACAGGGCCAGGCCCACCTCTCTCCTAGGCGGTCTCAACCTGCCCTGTCGCTCCGCCACAAAGATCCACTCGCGGGTGCTCCATCAGCCGACCCGACTTTAGTCTCCACATGTATCATGTATAAGTATATAGTATATACCCGTGATCACCTCCCGAGTGATCACGGCCCGATAGTATAGCACGGCAGACGGACAAGAATGTAGGGCCACAGATGAATGTACTAGCATCCTATACTAAGCATATAGGATTGCAGGTAAAAGTAACAACAGTGGTATCAAGGACAGGCTATGCAGCAGTATAGGAGTATCTGAAAGCAGTAACATGCTACACTACTCTAATGCAAGCAGTATAGAGAAGAGTAGGCGATATCTGGTGATCAAGGGGGGGCTTGCCTGGTTGCTCTGGCAAGAGAGAGGGGTCGTCAACACCGTAGTCGAACTGGCCAGCAGCAGTGTCGGTCTCGTAGTCTACCGGAGAGAAGAGGGGGAAGAACAATGAATACGAAGTAAACAGATGCATTTCGATGCATGACATGTCAAGAAGCGATGCTAGGCGTGCCTTAACGTGGTATGAGGTGGTACTGGTTAAGGGGGGAAACATCCGGGAAAGTATTCCCGGTGTTTCGTGTTTTCGGGCAGAGGAGCCGGAGGGGGAAAGTTGCGGGTTCGATAGGTTAGGGGGGTGTGGCAGACGAACGGACTGCGTATCCGAATTCGTCTCGTCGTTCTGAGCAACTTTCATGTTGAAAATATTTTAATCCGAGTTACGGATTAAAAGATATGATTTTCTAAAGATTTTTTTAATTTCTGGAATTTAATTAATTAATTAATTAATTCGAAAAAATGTATTTATGACGTCAGCATGACGTCATGCTGACGTCAGCAGTCAACAAGGTTGACTAGGTCAACCCTGACATGTGGGTCCCGTTAGTCATATACTGTTAACTAATTAACCTAGCTTAGTTTAATTAATGTGAGTTAATTAGGTTAATTAGTCATTAGGTTAATTAATCAGGATTAATTAGATTAATTATTTACTTAATTAATTAATTAATTAGTTTTATTCATTTTTATTTATATTTATTTAAATTTCATTTTCCTTTTCTTTTTATTTCAAAAAACGTTACGTGGGGTGGGGCCCCTTGTCATAAGCGGGGGGTGGACGGTCACCAGTGACCGAGTCAACCAGACCGGGGGGGGGCCTGGGCCCACCGAGGGTGTGCGGTTCCCGGTCGTGCCACGTCGGCGGCCGGCGTTGGGGCTCGGTGGGCGTCCATGGCGGAGCGCCGGAGCTCGCCGGACTTCGTCTTCCGGCTGCCAAAGGCGTGGCGGTGCGTTCGATCGTGTGGAGGACGGCGCGTCCGATGGTGGTAGTGGCGCGGCCGGACTCGGCCGGAAATGGCGCCGGCGAGCGGCGGAGGCGGCGGTAGGGTTCGGGTCTTCGACGGGAGCACGCTACGGGCCGGGTGCTAAGCGCGGCGCGCCGAGCACCACGGGCTTGGCCCCGTGACCATTTGGTCACCGGGGGCACCGCGACGAGTTCCTCGGCGGGCGTTCAGTCGGCGGCTCGCCGGGCCGCGGCTCTGGCGAGGAGAAAGAGAGGAGGCCGGGAGCACGCCCGTGCTCCGTGGCGGGGAAGGAGAGGAAGGCGGTCTGCGCGGCGGAGCCGGCGACGGGAGTCGGCGACGTTCGGGAGGGAGACGAGGGAGAGAGGGATCCACGGGGGAGCTCACGGGGCGCAGGGTCTATGTAGCGAGCTCGGGGCGGTCGGTGGCGACCGGCGAGGAGGAGGGCGGGGAGGCGGCCGACGGTGACGGGCGGATCCGGCGAGGCGGGTGGAAATCGGCCCCAGGCGACGAGGGGGGGGCGTGGGGCGACGGTGGGGGTCGATCCGGCAGCGGCGAGGGGCGCAGGGGAGAGGGGCGACGCGGTGGCGTCTGGTGGCGGCAGGGACAAAGGCGGCCATGACGGAAGGGAGGCGGGTGGTTTGGTCCTGATCCGATCTGGATCGGGAGGGGAGCGAGTGGGGCGAGTGGGGTGCGTGGGGATTAGGGTTTCGGGGAATATGGAGGGGAGTGGCGGCTGGGCACAGGGGTGGGATTGGGCTGTGGCGGCCGGCCGGGCCGCTGGCCCAGATTGGCCAGGGGGGGTGGGTTTTCTCTTTCTCTCCCCTTTTGTTTTATTTTGTTTTTCTTATTTTTCTTTTGCTGTTTTAGTTTATTTAAAATATTTAGGCCCGTTACAAAAATGTGTGCACCCCACCATAATTTTTGACAACCCCCGAACATTTTAGTTTTAGTTTTTGCAAACTTTTATTGTTTGCCTATGCTTTCAATTTTGAATTCGAACCGGGTTGAATCCACGTGAGTTTAATCACAGTGATGTGGCATCATTAGCAGGGATTACTGTAGCTTAATTACCCGGGTGTTACAATGTGCAAGTTGTCGCTGGATTTCAACCCCTTCGATTGATATGAGCCTTGGTTTAAGGTGTACTAGATCATCGATGGCGCGCGTTGCCGCGCCCGTCCATTATGGCAATAGAATGACAGGTATATCATGGCACAAAAATAAAATTTAAAAATAGATGTTTTTCTGAACCACTAATATAAAAAATAGATGTTAGTATCAACAATAACCATACATCTGAAGTAAAAGTGTCTAGCAAATAGTATTTTAACCAATATCATAAGAATAGTCTCTTCATTTCCAAAATAATAGCAACATAGATAATTTAACAATACACATTGCTGGAAACAAACCGAAAGATAGAAGATTTTTTTGATTGGGAAACAGCTTTAAGCAACAAGCGGAAACAATATTATCATTGAAGAACTTGAGATAAAATTCATCAAAAGTACCAAGTTAAAATCATGTATATTATATTGCAATATTGTGCAAAAATCAAAATGTAGGTATCGCTATCCTAGACTACACCATTGTGTGATGCTATCCTTCACTTGGTTAAATAATGAAGAAAATTCCAATGCCATCCTTCACTTTTGATGACATCCTTCACCGAATGAAGATGTAATGTGCTGAAGTCATGCATAGAAGTTCTACTGACTAAAAGAATCTTCATATGGTATGCCATTAGAAAGGGCCATATCTCATGACACGGCTAGTAAATTCTACCTTTTTCACAAGCCCAAACAGTTCAACTTTGTTCACAACATAACAATGAAGGTGATAAGTAGCATGTACAATGTAATAGCTCTTACTCATTTGCTGCACAAAATTTAAGAAAAATAGATATCATATAGAGTTGAGAACACAAAGAGAAAAATGACTAATGGAAATCAAAGAATTGTATAATCAGTAAATATATCAGGATTGTTTTGAAGCAAACGGTGCAGCATACCGTTGGCTAATCCGGTGGATTTCTACAATACATAGTGCGATGAGCACTCACACTCCCAACAAATGAGTACACTACAACTGTTTCTAACAGGCCAAACCACTGGTTCCATGAAAACTTCTATCATTTAGAGCAAATTATGAGATTGGTCACGAACTGAAGGCTAAATAGCCTTAAACCGAGACAAAGAAAATCGTCTCAAATTGGTAATGATAAAATCGAGGAGATGCTTGAGAATATGGGACGCAACATTTAACTAATTAGCTTTCCAAACTATGCATGAACCTTTTCAAGGCATGTTTCCTTAGAGCTCAGCCTTTTATCTAAAAATCTCATTTCTATCTTCACATGCAAAAAACTGATAGATAAACCTCAGAATGTGAAAAAAAATTATATTAGCAGAAGAAAGTTTTAGTGCAACCAGAACAGGCGATATAGAAAATTGCAGAAAAATTACAATAAATAATGATCTGATAGGGGTAGTAAAAACATAAGCCCAGGCCAAAATTTAATATTTGTATAAGGGAAAGGAGGAAATAAAGACATGTCAAATATTGGCCCAAAGGGATTTCGGCAAATAATACTGCGCCAATGAAGTAGTAACTATTTATTCATGGACTATAAGATAGTCACAGATGCGAGGATACATGTTTAAAATTTATGATTTGCTACTCTTCCCCAACGCTTAATTTAAATATACAAAAACTAATAACTAATTAATGGATAGATGGAACTAAATGTTAACAACACAAGCAGGTGAATGTCAATAAATGAAAGTACCTAGTAGAAGCAAAGGTTGTTGTTCTCGTTCTTAATCGTGTGCAGTTTGCGTCTCTTGAGAAGCAAGCATGTTATTGATAAAAGGACACACCAGCCAGAAGTGTGTTGGCATAAAAATATTCAGTTGTCGGTCCCTTATTTCACTGCATAGTAAAAAAATACATTGTTGTAGTGGCAAAAAAAATGAAGTCTAGCCTCTCCAGGAAAAGGAAGCAACATTAAGGACATATGCAAATAAGCAAAGGTTGAAGATAAGAAATCGGTTGGCACAAGTGAAGAACCAAAGGCTATAAGAATAAATATGGGCCAATAAAAGGAACACCATGTTGCTAGCTTCAAGAAGGTAATAACAGATAATGTTGCTGACAGGTTATTTACAAACCCATATTGCAACAAAGTAGTCTGCTTAGATGTAAACAATCCTTTCTTGAACAACATTCTACAGCGTGTGCAGTTCAGAATTCTTATTGAATTTAAACTTAAATACTTCTAAATTAGAAAGTCCGGCTTAATTCTAAACTTGTAATTTCAAGTCTATATTAACCGCTTCACCAAATATACAGTTTATGATTGAACTGTTTTCTTTTGAGAGACTTGCCTGAACATTACGGGTGCAGTACATTGTCCCTTTTCAATTTGTTTCTATACAAATTTGGGACTTTCATTGTACTGCTCTTATCATTACATAAATGCATCTTATGAGGTTTTGGGGGATGCAGGGTGGCGAATCGTACCAAGGAGGACAAGTTGCAGGTGGCGGTGTCGCCTCAGATCTGGTGCACTGCGCACCGTGCTTGGATGCTAAATAATGTCCATTCAGTTTGGTTATTTGCTTCAAATTAGGAACCAATGTATAAAGTTTCTTCAACTGATATATAAATGAAGAATAAAATATAAGCATTTTTTTAACTATCCTGCTTTTATAAAAAGCAAAATTTCCAGCGTCGACATGATCTCTATTGTATTGTCTCAGCCCATGATCTCTACTGTATTTGCCAACATCATGTCCAGCCGCAGTGAATAAAAAAATCAAACAATACAGATAACAATCTCAAGAAGGTAAGGGGGCTTATCATGTTGACTTGGACGGATAGTTCGCTGCTAGTTGGCCGAAAAGCTCTTGCTAGAAATTGAAATCAAAGGGAGTAAAGAAGGAGATGGATTTGGGGATGCACACCTTGCAAACGATCTGGCCGGACTCTGACTTCATTGTATAGTTCGATGCCACGCTGACGAGCTCACTCCGCTGGCTTCTGCCGACGCAGTGGAAATGGCCGGCCCAGCGTCGCCTCTCCCGCTCGCGGGTCCTTGTCTCCAGTGCCAATGCTTGACCTCCAACTATCTCCTCGCAACGGCCCCCTCCCTCCTCGATCTCCTCTACCCTCCTTCGTCTTCCATTTCTTTTTAAGGATACCCTGTCTTAATTAAGGAGAGGGTTCCATGGAGAATAAAATAGGGAGCTAACACTGATAAGATGGACATTTTTTTTTGAAATCCCATTAAGATGTTCTTTGTACCTGGTGAACCCATATCTTTAGGATATAATTGACAGATTAAGAACAGGGTGTATGAGAGGACATACTCTGCATACCTCAAAGAAGCTGCAGTGTAGTTGCACTTTCATTCTGGTTGCACATTTTGATGACATGAACAACCTCCTGATGCTAGCGTTAACAGTGCCACAATGAATTGTATATTTTCTTCTCCCTGAACAGAATCACCACCAGTCAGGATGTATGTATAGAGTTGAGTTGGGTCAGAAATCACAGGAAGTCTGTACAGATTACAATATTATCATTGGATCAATGAAATTCAGTTACTAAAGTATGAAAACTCCGGTTCAAATTTCTTGGATATTGACATCATAAATTACAAAAGGAGCTCTTGGGAAAATTCAGTCATAACTAAAGAAGAGATCTCAATACAGAAACGAATCTTAGTGTCTTTGGACAGATTCTTAATGCAGGAATCAATCTCTTCCCATCTCTTCTCTCGAACGATGATCTAAGAAATATGAGCACTTGTACATCCCATAAAGAGATGGAAAGGAGGGGAGGGGGCGTTCAAAAGGGACCCACCAGTACAAACCAAAGCCAGATCTAGGCTCTGACGGGCAAAGAAGACACGGCATCCATGAAAGAAAGGAGGTGGAAACAGAAAGGGCTCCTCGTCGCTGCCGCTGCAAGGAACGTCGTTCATACTCTCCTCTCCTACTGCGGGAGTCTGGCGTGAGATTGGATGGCGCCGAAGGACTGCAGGAGCGGCGGCTTTGGCGAGGTTAGAGCGAAAGGGACGGGGACGAACAACAGCCACGGGGATGGGGGTGGAGGGACCCTTTGGTAGGGTTTGAGGCCCAGTAGGCCAGTAGGCCCAATTGAACGTGAGACACTCAAAAAAGCCACCGGAGCAGCGGCCCGAAAAGGCCAGTGCAGCTTGACGCACGAGTTAGCCTGCGGACGAGATTTAGATGGGACTAACAGCGAATCCGATGGCCAAAAATGATTAAAAGTGACGATCTAACGGCTAAAAATACTGATGGCTTGAGAGGGCTGGAAGGGTGCTCAGTTTTAATATATCTAAATAATCCAATTCCTACAGTAATATTAAAAAACAAATGCGGTTAGGATATACTATGAATTTGGAGGGTCGACGTAATTAATTGATGTGTTGGGTCCAGGTTTATCTTGCCTCTGAAAATTGGTCATGGACGCTGCTGACATCCAGTCTCGTATAGCCCTAAGCGCATTTTCTGGAGGGGGCGGGGGTACCGAACCAGCAACCCATGGGTCCCTCCCAAAGTTGCACTGTGCCAGGTCAATCTTCACAGGTGCTCCGTCTGTTGTTGCGCCAAACAAGATCGCTGTGGGTGCTGGACGGATCTCGGCATAATAAGTGACAAGGACGGCTGTTAGATCATCATACATTGACAGGATGCTGCTAGCGATGTCCATAACTATAGAATCTTGGGCTATTGGTCTCTGCTTTTGGCAAAGGTCATCTTCTACAATGGAGGCTGGTAAACAAAGTCTCTTAGATGGACCGGACTGCATACTTGATGATAGGCTTCCATCCCTTTTCCTAGAAACTGAACTAGTAGCAGACACTTGACCTGAAAAATTATGTAAGCTATGAGGTGGGGATGCATATGAAAAATGGTTGGGATTGTGATAACTGGGATTGTATCAAAAAACACACCTTCTGGCATTCCTGGTGCAGGAAGGCGTGGTCCAATCTTGGTGACTAGTGGAGTGCTTAGCTGTTCAGTTGATGGAGTTGGGGGCGGTTCGTGTATGGTTTTGTCTTCGCTCTTGAGGACACACATTTTCCGTCCGTGTGCTTTACAGCATGTACACATTTCTCCGAGGCACGCCATTAGCTTGTCAGTGAATGTGAACATGTTTGATTGGAACGCTTGCCGCATTTCCGATATGTTTGCCAGGCCGCGTGCATTTTGTTCCCGGAGGAGAATGCCAAGTTTCTGTGCTGACTATAGATTTTAGTACAAAGAAAATGGAAAATCATGTTAGCAAGTTCCGACCTTTTCAGTATCAGGAGTGCAACAAAAATTTGGTTGACAAAGGAAACAAAAATATAACAAAACCAACAAAAATGTGGATGGTACTTACTATGGTGGGGTACCGCGATCGTATATAGTTTGAAAACTCTTGCAGGCCATTCTTCGTGTAAGTAGATCGCAACATTGGCGAGCATGGAGTACTTGCTCTTTTCGGGGTGAAAGCTGGTTTGGCAATCTTTCCTGTGCCTACAACATTTACATGTGACTCAATACCCCTTGCAGGCGTATCATCCCTGACCTGATTTCCGTAAACATAGTTAGTCCTGGATGAGAAAATGAAGGAAATTTGTCTTGTGGGTTGCGTATGCCGTTGGAAAATTGAAGAATAAGTTCAAACGTACCTTGCCACCGCTGAAAGTGACTTCACCACCTGGGATGTTTACTGTGATTTGCTCGACCATCTTTTTCATTGACTCATAATCGTACAAGACTATTCTTGGTGTTACTCCGTGTTGCTTGTTTAGTAGACCGAGCTCTAAGTTGTCGAGAACAAACACCTGTTTTGCAGCAAAACATATGGGCATGAATGAATCCTGTTTTAAAAATGTAAAAAATGAATTTGTTTGCTAAAGAAATTACTTGCCTACAGGAACAGATGGCATCCAACTATATATATAGTTGGGTTCCTCTTTGAAACATCGGTTTTGAACTTCCTAACTGCTTGTAACAAATTCTTCAGCACATATGCCCCCCAGTTCCAATCTTTGATCTTGTTGACATCATTCAGTGCAGCCCAAAAATCTACTGATATGTAGTCATGTTTGACGGTCGGAGCAAGCACATGTCCAATGATGAAAATCACAAAGGCAATTTTGAAACAATGCTTCTCTGTTTCCGTTGATTTTTCTGTTATGGGTGCAAGCAAGATTGATTCAGCAGCTTTTAGGCTGTGTGTGCCTTTCTCACTGAATGATGCTGCTACACGCGTGTACTCGATACAAGCTTCAGATGGTTCAACGCCTTCACCTTGAATGGTTAGATTGCCACATGGGATGCCAAATACATAATTTATATTCTTGTCAACCAAATCCAACACCCCCTGTGACTCCAGGTTCAAGGAGCATGAATCTAAATCAACTCTATCCATCAAGTACGCACTGTATTTCAGATTAATCTTTTGCCATGACTTCAACTCTAACATTCCTCCAAAACCGATTTCGCTAACTAACTGCCTCTTAAATTCGCTAAACTGAGCAATTACTGAAGCAGCCTTTAGCAAAGATAACCGTCAGGTGAAGCATGGTGTTCCAGCTACCCCCGTTGAACAGCCTGAACCATCACCTTCGCTATTCCAATCTTCAACAGATTTGTCACAATTTTCTACACGGTTTATAACCATCGCAGCTTGTATCCCACTAAAAAGGCCTGACATTTTTATCACTCCCCTAAAAAAATGCTGTGACGATTTAGATTGAGGACGAACGAGCAAGAACACAAGAAAGAATGAACACGTCGGCGGCGAAAAACTAAGTGGGGATTGGCGTTCGTTACCTCTTCCTTGCGGAGCAGATCGCCGGCGGCTGGCGTCGCGCAGCGCCGGCAGATGAGGGGGCTCGCCGTAGTAGCACGGCTCGGCGGCGAGGCACAGGCTGCCCCACCTAGATGCGTCGGAGCTGAGGTTCCGGTGAGGAAAACAGAGTGAGAAAGAACTAGGTTGGGTGGGGGAGGGAGATGACAACAGGGTGAGGTTGATGTGAGGGAATAGAAAATTTGAAGACGTGACACGACTCTAAAAGTGGGACACAGAGGGCGGCGTGTAGCTGTACCACATCGCCCAGAAACACTTGCTGCAGTTGCTGCACCCAATACAGTACTAATTAGGGGACATGTTTTCATTAGAGCGCATGTGTACCGTGGTCAAGTAGAATGGTCAAGTGCGTGTTTAACTAAATGCTTCTAAAACTTCAAGTGTAAAGACGAGAAAATGTTGAAATGTTGGGGTAATCTGCTGACTACTGCTAATTCAGGTCATTAGGCATAATGTGGCGAGCGGGAGAACTGCCTTCCGTTCGGAAAACACTACCAACGTCATTAACGATGAGACAAAAAGGTGCACTACAGCACTAGTGTCTGTTTTATCTGGTCAGGGATTCGCCACGAAGGGACTTGTGCCTCCATTGCCTACGCAGTGGACAAGGGTCGACCACGACGTGCACATTCAGTTGGAGTGGACACGGCTCGACCACGACGTGCACGTCCCGCTGGTACGGATGAGAGAATGGCATGGTGCATCGGTGCTGCAAAGTCAAAACATGTGCGTACATGTCAGAAAGGTTGTAAGACACCCTAGGGGCTTTGCATGTGCATGGGCCAGCGCTGGATCAATACAAGCAGAAAAAATATCAAATACAGCCACTATACAATGGCAGCGGGAATCTAGATGGTGGTCGGGCGGCAGGGATAGCGGCCTGCCTGATGCTCAGCCTCCATTAGCATTTTTCGTCCGGAGATCTCCTTTTCAGAAGTAGGATAACTCGAGAACCTAAAACCAGAAAACTACGAGAAATGCACCATTTCCTTCCCATCCGGTTTGTTGCATATTTGTTTGCTCCTTGCTTTGCATGTGGGAGGACTAGTACGAGCTTTGTTTGTTTATTTTTTTCCCGGTTTTTTTTTGCAGACACGGCTTTGGAGATTCAGATGATTTACGTACCAGACAATTCATGCATATATGAAGTCCTACTTGTAGGTGAGCCTAGCAGTGCTATCCTTATGTGCAGTATGGCACGGACAACTACAAATCAGGCAATGGGGACACGTAAGTTGGTCGTAAAGGTCGTCGGTGCTCACCAGAGCCGTATATGAGCATGTGCAACAGGAGCGACCGAGCAGGGCCCAAAACACCAGAGGGCCCCCTTTTTTTTGTTAATCAGCGTGTTAATTAAAGCATTAGGTACTAGAGTAAAGAATCACACACAAAAAAGTGTTCTAGAGTAAAGAATGGTTAGAAATATTTTACACGAAGCCACACTACGCATTTCTCTCTAATCACGATCCATCAGCTCCTCTCAGCTCTCTCTCAATCTTACAGCTCTTCCAACATAGCATAGTACAGCTAAAAAAAGCAAATTAGGTACATGCTATCTACAAGTCTTTTAAACTTCTGCTTTTAACTGGTGTATTTTTTATGGAAAACTACACTGGCTGACAAAAAATATTATCGTTTCTTTCGTACTTGGGGCCTAATTTTGATTTGCACGGGGCCACTGATTTCCTCGGTACGGCACTGGTGCTCACGGCCTGGCACACAGCAAGAGGGGTTTACCAAGTGCATTTGTTGTGCTTTCGTTTGATTTTCATCAGTTCTGCACGAGTGTCAAGGAGAATGATGAGAACCCGGTATGGAACGAGACCTTCTGCTTCAACGTGTTGGATCGACCCAAGATTCATGAGCTAGTTCTTCAAGTCTGTGTGTATGACACCAATACGTCTGTTCAAGGCGAACTGTCTGATTGGCAAGGTCAAAGTAAATGGGGCCTCATTCCGGCCCTCTGACGCTGGACCAAAAAATTATCCGCTGAGGCTTGGGATGATATATCGAATGCCGGAAATGGTGGGTCTGATTGCGAGTAGAGGAAAATTGGGTCTGAATTTATACATCAAGGATGAGCCCTCCATCAGAGCTTATACTCACCGCCTATGGCCTTGTATGTGGAGATCGTAAGTTCTCATGTCCTCAAGCCCATGGACAGGCAAGGCTCTGCAAGTACTTTTGTTGAGGTCACCTTTGTTTATGTCCGGTTCCGCACGGCTATCAGGGTCAGGGATTGTTACCTGGTGTGGAACGAGTGGTTCTACTTCAATGTATGGGGCCCATCTTCTCTTCGTAATCTTGATATTAAAGCATACGTCTACCATGTCCACAGTTCATCCAAACGTTCCAACACCTTACTTGGCAAGGTCAAAATTTCTGGGACCAAATGCAGGCATCTCCACGGAGACAAGGCAACTTATCCATTGCAGAAGCTTATGGCGTTGTCGTATGTGCAAGGGGCTTTGAGTCTAAAAATATGCACCATTGATAACCCTTTCATGGGAATTTCAAACCCTGCTCCGATTATGGATGGTGTAATATTGCAGAATCAGAGTTCAAGACCACATCATTTTGCATTAGAATATTTGAAAAAAATCACAAATAACTTCTCCGAAGAGAGAATACTTGGCCAAGGTGGTTCTGGTACGGTATATAAGGTAACATTACGTTGTAACATTTCCTGTATTTGTTTACTTTGAAATTTTTTCTGCCTTTCAAATTTCAAATATATGTAACTAGATTCGATATAAGAAGGCATGTGTGTATAAATAAAATAATTTTAAACAGGGTGTGGTTCAAAATGGAGATATTATTGCCGTGAAGAAGATCTTGCCTTCATTCATGCCGGGCGAGCAAAAGCAATTTGAGAACGAGATCAGTCATCTCACGATGCTTGACCACTCCAATATAGTGCGGGTTGTAGGCTACTGCTATGAAGTAAAGAAAGAACTTATAGAATATGACGGGAGAAATGTTTTTGCAGATATGGAGGAAAAGTTAGTTTGCTTCGAGTATCTACCCAATGGAAGTCTTAATAACTATATATCAGGTATGCCATTTAATATGAAGTTCAAGAAACCTTAAGCATATCTCTACAAAATTGTATTTTATTCGCATGTTTTAGGAACAGTGACGGAGGCAGGATCGTCCAAATTCCGATGTTGAGGAGGGTCATCTTAAGGAAAACACAAAAAACGTAATTATTGTACACATGCATAATAGCCATGATATCATCATATTGGGACGGCCCTGCCGCCCTGGCCCCTGCTGGCCACCCCTGCCTCTGCCTCTGATTAAGAGTTACAATGGATAGATATATGGTTCTGCCATTAGTCTATACTAGTCATCGACCCGTGCTTCTGCACGGGCTAGATATAGTTCCTCTTAACGTTTTTATGTAATTCTATAGTGTTTCAATAATGAAATTTTGAAATGAAAGAGTCAACTATATGTACAAATAAGCAATAAAATTTATATTCTTGTATATTAGAAGCAAATGTTAATTTTTTTTATTAAATTATTGTTCAAATTAGTTAAAAATGGAATTAATTCAAAATATAAGACCTTTTATATTTGAAATGATGTCCAGTTTGTATATATTAGAAGATTCCTTTGCAATGAGATTTGCAACTTCAATGTATTTTTTGACAATCAATATCAGCATTTTTGAAGAAAAATAATATTTACTTCAAATTGTCGAAGAGAAATGCAGAAAATCCTAATATGCTTCTGTTGTCCGAAAATTTCTTGCCAAAATAATAGAAGTAATGTCCTGCCTTTGATAAACATCAAGGGTAGGCACAGCTTCATACAATTATTGTGGTACTCATGGTTATTTTCTTATATTTTCCCTAATTTTTTACTTAACTGCAAACATATCTAACTTGTATCAAACTAAAGAATAGAGTATATCGTAATACTTAAATTTTTTGAACAATTTATTTTTAATTTAAATGGACGTGGTTAATTAGGTGATTTCCAAAAAAAAGGAATTAGGTGATTTTACATATTAAATTAATTAGCTGGGTCTTTATTATGCATCGTTTAGTTCATTTTTTAAAGGGAACATGCACGTGTGTTGGCATCGGGGCGTTGACTCGCAGAACTTGAACGCTTGAATAGTTTTTGTTTCATTGTACGTACCCTTTTCTTTTAAGCTTGAAGGAAGCACGTGTATTTTTTTGGGTTGGAACTTGGTGGTGGTTCCGCGCGCGAGGACTCCTTTTTAATACGTCGCTGAGGACTCTTACATCTATCTGGTCCTTTAATATTCATATACGTGCCTTTCTTATTTTTTTTACGGAACCTGTGTTTTTCTAAGAATCGGGATGTGCACACTTTTTTTCTGGGGCTTGAACGCCATGGACTCTTGCCTGTACATTGTCGTACTTATTTTTTTTCCACCAGAGCAACGTAAATTGTAGTTACCGTGTCAGGTTGTCCTTATTTTCTCCCCATAGAGGAACGTAAATCGTATGGTTGAGATAAATAATTATATAGATCGAATGGTTAAGGTATTTTTAATGATGTGGATTAACATGGTGACTTGTATGGTGCCTCCAATTAGTAAATATAAGATATTATTGAAAAATGAGAAGAAGTAAAATTTGTTAGTATTATCTAGAGAACAACAATCATATAATTTCAGGTAACATATGCGTCTAAATGCTCTTAATAATTGGTGTTGCAAATGCAGATGAATCTACTGGACTTGATTGGAGCACACGCTATAATATAATCGAGGGGATCTGCAAGGGTTTAATTTACCTTCACGTGCAAAATGATAAGCTTATTATTCACTTTGACCTTAAACCTGCGAACATATTGCTCGGTGAAGGTATGATTCCAAAAATTGCAGACTTCGGTCTGTCAAGACTGCATGATCAACAACAGTCAATTTACACAACATCCCGTCTTGGAACACGGTGAGTTATTACAACTTTGTAGACCATTACTCTATAGTCATAAGCAAGATGTGTTTTCTCCTCTGTCTATTTAACACTTTCGAGTTATATTAATGTTGTGATTCAGTGGTTACATGTCATGGGAGTTTGTGGATGAAGGAAAAATTACACTACAATTAGACATATTCAGTTTGGGTGTAATAATTTTGGAGGTAGTAACAGGACATAGGCACTACCCGGACGTTATTACAGAAACATCTTCGGATGATTTTCTCAAGCTTGTAAGAAAAGTTTGTCTTACATTTCAATATGGAGGTCTTTGTTTCACAAAGATTATGTTGTATTTTAACCTCTTGAAGACTAACAGTCTAGATGATTTTTTTTAAATCCACAGACGCTTGAGAAATGGAGAAGTGTACAAAGGTCACCGGAGCATGATTCCCGAAACCAGACTACGAACAAATAAAGAGATGCCTACAGGTCGGTCTATTGTGTGTGAATCATGACCACACCAAGAGACCTCCGATAACGAAGGTTATCAATATGCTCCAAGGATCAGAAATTATTGACTCCAACATCAGCAATGAGGAAGCAGCATAATCGGCAGGCCATGTATAAATGATCACTTGACAGTTGTGCGTTGTTGAGTGTTTGTATTGTCTAGCTCTGTTATTCTCTCCATGCTAGAGATTGTATTTTGACATTTGTGCATCTTGTATCTGAAGATCTTGCATTCGTATGCAAGTGTGGTTAACCCACCCTTGTAAGAGACCATGCAAGTTGCCAAGATACACGAAACGATTAAATAATAACTGCCGGAGACTGTCATTGACCTCTCTGCGTCCGGCATCTTGAAGGCTGCCGGAGACCGGCATTGACCTCTCTGCGTCCGGCATTTTCAAGGGTCCTCCTCCCAGGGGCGGAGCCAACGTACTGCCATTAGGTTCAGCTGAACCCAACAAACGCGAAAGAAAAAATTGTCGTTAATTCAGGCGAAGTGGGAATCAAACTCTGCACGCCAAAGTCAACAACTTTGTGCCTTGACCACTAGACCAAACTCAGTTTTGTCGATTACTACTAGGAAATAACCCTACTTGATCCATCACTAAGTATAAAAAATTAACATATAACCGTATTATATACCCTAGATAAATTATTTGAATAAAGAAAAGGTAAATTTAAAAACAAATTCAAGAATTAAAAAAATGTTCATCCATTTGGAAAAAGTTCTTTGAAGTTGAAAAAAGTTCATCAAATTTTAAAAAAGTACACCGCTTGAAGAAAGTTCATTGAATTTGAAAATAGTTCATTGATTTTGAAAAATAATTTGAAAAAAGTTCATCGATTCTGAAAGGAAGTTCATCGAATCTGAAAGAAAGTTCATTGATTTTGCAGAAAATTATTTAAAATTCATTTCATTTTAAAAAAGATCACAAAACTGAAAAAAATCATCAATTTTTGAAAGTTCACAAAACTTAAAAAGTTCATCTAATTTTACAAAGAAGTTCATCCAAGTTGGAAAAAGTTCATTGAATATGAAAGAATTCATATTTTTGTAAAAATCATCAAATTTGAAGAAAAGTCATCGAATTTGAAAAAAAATCATCATCTTTTGAAATAGTTTACTAAAATTTAAAAAGTTCATTGATTTTGAAAACAAAATTTCATCAAATGTGGAAAAAGTTCAGCACTTAGGAAAAGTAAAAAAAAATGAAAATTGATGAGAGAAGAAACTAGGAAGAAGAAAAACAAAAAAGAAACGAAAACAAAAATGGAAAAAGGAAAACGAAGAAAAGAAAAAGGAGAAGGAAGGAATTAAATAAGGAAAAATTTGATGCTTAGCAAATTCCGCTCCGTAGTGGGAAGGTTTATATGAACAAACCCCGACGAGTGTGGTCGCTGGTTCGATTTGCTGCGAGCACAATTTCTTTTGCGGATTAAAATACAAAGTAATGGGCTGGCCCAGCATGGGGCGCTGCAGGCGTCAGTTTGCGAAATGCATACAAACGGGCGCATGCAACACTAAATAGGAAACACCGACTTATTTTTGCATGAACCATGACCTCCTGGAGCATATGATAGCCACGTCAGAACCTTCTGCTCGCGCTTGGTTATTCTCAATGATGGATGTGTTGAATTACGATGAGTTGACAAGGATGACAATCACTTTATGGGCTATTGGGTATGGGAGGAGAAAACTCATTCACGAACAACGTATAAACAAAAGTCCATATGCTACGGACAATTTCGCTTAACTTCATAGCTGAATTGGATCAGTTGAGTGCGCGGCCAGAACCTCCACTACAGACGGCTCCTGCACAAGCAAACCAAAATTTCAAGTGGATCCCGCCGGTTCAGAGCTCCATAAAGATTAATGTTGACACTGCAATTTCCACCAACCATAATATTGGTATGGCTGTTGTTGTGTGCCGGGACAGTAATGTTGCTTATTTGGGCTCTTCCATGCTGGTCATTCATGGTTTGTTGGATCCACTGACACTAGAAGCTATTGTGTGTAGGGAAGGCCTTTCTTTGGCGCAAGATCTTGGGATTGCAATCCCTACATGTCGCTTCAGATTGCAAACAGGTAGTATATCATATACATCAGAGAGTTGGAGGGGACTACAACATTATCGTTAGAGAGATTTTAGATACTTCTCATTCTTTTGCATCTTGTAATTTCTTTTTTGAACCTCGAGCTGCGAATCATAAAGCTCACAGGCTAGCTAGGTTTGGTGTTTATCTTACTGTTGGGAGGCATCTTTGGTTATTCGCCATGACCCAGTTGTAATTCCTGCAAACATTTAAGCTAATCAATAAAGCTTAGCAAGCTTTTCTCAAAAAAAAAAAAAAATTGGCATGAACACAACAAAAAAATAAGCCTAACCCCATCAAGCTGCAAAGCCCACGTGAAAAGGCCTATAAGCCCATGTAAAAATTGTCTCTCGTGCCCACTACCAGGCCTATTTGTTACGGCAATGGGAGCTCATGTCTGAACCTCGTTGGCGTCAAGAAGTGCAGCTTTCGCTGAAGGTAGGTGCAGATGGGCCGACCCATTTAGAGGTCAGGAGTTCGAGCGCGTTAAAAAGATTGCCAAAAATTACACCGCGCCAGCGAGGGGCCGAACCTGCAACGTCCCCGCTCGGGAAGTCTTGAACTAACCAATCGAGCTGATATGTTCTACTGGTTTTCAAGCAGCGCGGGAGCTTAAAGTACAAGAAAGCTTTTGAAAAAAATTGAATAATTCATGAAAATCGAGAACAAAAAAAGAAAATGATGAACAAAATTTGACAAACGTGAAACCCTTTTTAAAACCATGAACAAATTTTGAATTTAAACAAACTTCTCAAACATGAACAATTATTGAACAGTTGAACAAAAAATTCAAAATTCCAAAAAGATGAACAATTTTTGAAGTATACATTGAGCATTTCTTTATTATACACCGAACATTTTGAATACACACTGAACTTTTTTTATTATACGCTGAACAAATTTAAATACATACTGAACATTTTTGTATACGCCTAAACAAAATTTAAAATATACATTGAACATTTCTGCAATGTATGCTGAACAAATTTTGAATTGTGAACAAAATTTAAAAACCATGATTTTTCTGAAATATTGAAGGAAATAAGGAATTTCAAACTTTTTTGAAAACGAAAAAAGAGAAAATAAAAAGAGGAAAAAAAATAAAAAGAAACAGAAAAAAAATAAAAAAACAGGAACAAAAAAGAATAAAAGGAACATGAAAATCGCAAAACCGGCAAAAAGAAAAAAAACGGTTTAGCCCAAAACCGTTTGCCAGGCACTACTCTAACTGGCGAAGTGTGCCGGCCTGTCGCGCGCAGCAACTCCCGTGCTTCAGCGAAGCCGCGTCTCTTGGACGCACGCGCGCTTCAGATAGGATTAAAAACTTCTCTTTCAATTCTAAACAAAGAGAAAGCTCATGCGGCTGCTCAACGAGGAGGTTCATGCTCGTTAACTTACACTTACTTTTAGCACTTCTCTATCAGTTCTCTCTCATCGTGGGCCAAGCTGTTCTTTTTCACAGATAAGAATATCCTGCTCTTAGCACCGGTTTTCACTTCGTGTAGCAGCTTCTTCTTCTTTTGTATCTACTAAAACACTTCATCCATGAGAACAAAGTTTTGATCAATGATATATTCCAAAAGTAAGAGCAACTCTATTAATCTACATACCTTCTCTCCGGCCACCATGTTTTCTCCAAATGGTGAAGGCGGAATCTCTGCCCTTAAAATAAGGGCGAAGGATACATACAATATGCCGGGTCTAAAGTGAAGTAGTACAGGCACATGAAATCATAGAAAAACTTAGAGAGTCTCCATAATCTAGACTTCTCGGTTTCTTAAACGGTGTCTATCTTACTAAGATACTGGTGCAACTTAAGGTGCTGGTGCTCCACCCCGCTCTAAGAAGTATGACTGTGATTTGCCAATACCCAAATGGGTAGTGTACTGCTCGCTCCCCTTCTTCTTAATTCAGACTTGTTTGCGCACACAACCTTCCTATAACTTTCTGACCTGGATCCGACCAAAGAAGGAAGATGTATGGCCTCCCTCAAAGAAAAAAGGAAGTATGGGAGTTTACCGGTAGGCAATGACCACAACCGAAGTAAAGTGCTCATCTCAAAGAAATAAGGTGGTGGGGCCTTCGAAGAGTGAATAAGTTCGTTCACAGTGATGTGTAATCTCTTCAAATCGAGAGAAGAGGTGTCAAAAATAAATGCTTTTAGGCAGGCTTACTTGCTTAGTATGTATTTTTTATACAATCAAAGACCAAGGTCGTACGGATAGCAATTCTGGATCATAGGCATAGCAGCACATAGGTATTCTCTCTTCTTTCTCAATTCAAGGATGACACTATCTTAATTCTTGTGAAAAGGCAGAAGCAAGTGAAAGGGTAGCTTTATTATATGAGTTCTAAAAATAAGGGCGAAAAATGTCATGTATGATAGTGGTCAAAAGCCTTCCATAGAAGGGAATAGAAACCTGACTAGAAATTCATAGCTGACTAGGAATGAACGAGCTGGTCAGGCTATGAATGAAGACTACTACTCTTCAGGAAGAAGGTACTAATAGCTCTCTCAGAGGTTCAGTCAAGCTGCTCACTCTTAGTCTGGCGGGGCATATTAGATATAGTAGTGGTGTTTTGAAAGCTTCTTATTTTTTCTAATACTATAGTAGGAGTAGGTCAGGTACAACTTCTTATACTAGGGATGCTTTTTTGAATCATTGAAAAAGCTTTCAATAGTCTTAGTAAGTTTCAGAAAGGAGAATACCAAGGTTGAATCGAAGATAAAAGTCAAGCAGGTCACACCGCCGATGAGTTGTGTAGGAAGGATTTCTTGCCAAGCTCTTGCAGAATTTGGACTTATTATTTTGACTTATGGCTATGAGAAGACCCTTTTCTAGATCATGCTTTTGAAGGAAATATGCCCTAGAGGCAATAATAAATGTTATTATTTATTTCCTTATATCATGATAAATGTTTATTATTCATGCTAGAATTGTATTAACCGGAAACATAATACATGTGTGAATACATAAACCTACAGAGTGTCACTAGTATGCCTCTATTTGACTAGCTCGTTAATCAAAGATGGTTATGTTTCCTAACCATGAACAAGGAGTTGTTATTTGATTAACGGGATCACATCATTGGTTGAATGATCTGATTGACATGACCCATTCCATTAGCATAGCACCTGATCGTATAGTTTGTTGCTAGTGCTTTTCTTCATGACTTATACATGTTCCTATGACTATGAGATTATGCAACTCCCGCTTGCCCGAGGAACACTTTGGTGCTACCAAACGTCACAACGAATCGGGTGATTATAAAGGTACATTACAGGTGTCTCCGAAGGTACATGTTGGGTTGGCATATTTCGAGATTAGGATTTGTCACTCCGATTGTCGGAGAGGTATCTCTGGGCCCTCTCGGTAATGCACATCACATAAGCCTTGCAAGCATTGCAACTAAATGTGTTAGTTGTGAGATGATGTATTACGGAACGAGAAAAGAGACTTGCCAAGAACGAGATTGAACTAGGTATTGATACCGACGATCGAATCTCGGCAAGTAACATACCGATGACAAAGGGAACAACGATGTTGTTATGCGGGTCGACCGATAAAGATCTTCGAGAATATGTAGGAGCCAATATGGGCATCCAGGTCCCGCTATTGGTTATTGACCAGAGAGGTGTCTCGGTCATGTCTACATAGTTCTCGAACCCGTAGGGTCCGCACGCTTAACGCTTCGATGACGGTCATAATGAGTTTATAAGTATTGATGCACCAAGGTTGTTCGAGTCCCGGATGTGATCACGGATATGACGAGGAGTCTCAAATGGTCGAGACATAAAGATTGATATATTGAAGCCTACATTTGGACATCGGAAAGGTTCCGAGTGAAATCGAATTTATCGAGTACCGGAGGTTACCGAACCCCGGGAACTACATGGGCCCATAGTGGGCCTTGGAGGAAAGGAGAAGGGCCAGCCCTAGGTGGTCGCCGCTTCTTCCCTAGTCCTATTA
Organism: Aegilops longissima; assembly: GCA_021605205.1. Classification (NCBI taxonomy): domain Eukaryota; kingdom Viridiplantae; phylum Streptophyta; class Magnoliopsida; order Poales; family Poaceae; genus Aegilops; species Aegilops longissima. The sequence continues at coordinate 839,937,660 of CM038677.1, forward strand.
GGACTAGGAAAGGTGGGCCGCCCCTCTCTCTCTCTCTCCTCCGGAATCCTATTCCAACTAGGATTGGGGGAGTCCTACCTGAGGAGTAGGACTCCCTTGCGCCTCCTCCTCTTGGCCGCCACCTCCCCTTGGCTCCTTTATATACGGGGCAGGAGCACCCCAAAACACACAAGTTGATTTCCTTAGCCGTGTGCGGTGCCCCTTCCACCATATTCCACTTCGGTCATATCGTCATGAGCTTAGGCGAAGCCCCGCTGGAGAAGTCATATCGTCGCGGAGCTTAGGCGAAGCCCCGCGCCGGTGGAGCATCATCATCGCCACCACGCCGTCGTTGACGGAACTCATCCCCGACACTTTGCTGGATCGGAGTCCGGGATCGCCATCGGGCTGAACGTGTGCGAACTCGGAGGTGCCGACGCTCGGTGCTTGGATCGGTCGGGTCGTGAAGACGCACGACTACATCAACGCGTTGTTATAACGCTCGCTTTCGGTCACGAGGGTACGTGGACGGACACTCTTCCCGCCGCTGCTATGCCATCACCATGGTCTTGCGTGATCGTAGGAAATTTTTGAAATTACTACGCTCCCCAACAGTGGCATCCGAGCCTGGTTTTATGCGTTGATGTCATATGCACGAGTAGAACACAAGTGAGTTGTGGGCGATACAAGTCATACTACCTACCAGCATGTCATACTTTGGTTCAGCGGTATTGTGAGATGAAGCGGCCCGACCGACATTACGCAGACGCTTACGCGAGACTGGTTTCACCGCTGTGAGCACTCGTTGCTTAAAGGTGATGGCGGGTGTCTGCTCTCTCACTTTAGTTGAATCGTGTGGCTACGCCCGTCCTTGAGAAGGTTAAACGGAGTCTATTTGACGAAGTATCGCTGTGGTTTTGATGCGAGGTAAGAACGGTTCTTGCTCAGCCCGTAGCAGCCACGTAAAACTTGCAACAACAAAGTAGAGGACGCCTAACTTGTTTTTGCAGGGCATGTTGTGATGTGATATGGTCAAGACGTGATGCTATATCTTATTGTATGAGATGATCATGTTTTGTAACCGAAGTTATCGGCAATCGGCAGGAGCCATATGGTTGTCGCTTATTGTATGAAATGCAACGCCATGTAATTGCTTTACTTTATCACTAAGCAGTAGCGATAGTCGAGAAGCAATAGTTGGCTAGACGACAACGATGCTACGATGGAGATCAAGGTGTCGCGCCGGTGACGATGGTGATCATGACGGTGCTTCGAGATGGAGATCACAAGCACAAGATGATGATGGCCATATCATATCACTTATATTGATTGCATGTGATGTTAATCCTTTATGCATCTTATTTTGCTTTGATTGACGGTAGCATTATAAGATGATCCTTACTAAATTATCAAGAAGTGTTCTCCCGAGTATGCACCGCTGCGAAAGTTCTTCGTGCTGAGACACCACGTGATGATCGGGTGTGATAGGTTCTACGCTCAAATACAACGGTGCAAAACAGTTGCACACGCAGAATACTCAGGTTATACTTGACGAGCTATGCATATAAGATATGACCTCGAACACGGAGACCGAAGGTCGAGCGTGAATCATATAGTAGATATGATCAACATATTGATGTTCACCATTGAAACTACTCCATCACACGTGATGATCGGTCATGGTGTAGTTGATATGGATCACGCAATCACTTAGAGAATCGGAGGATATTTTTCTAAGTGGGAGTTCTTAAGTAATATGATTAATTGAACTTTAATTTATCATGAACTTAGTCCTGGTAGTATTTTGCAAATTATGTTGTAGATCAATAGCTCGCGTTGTTGCTTCCCTGTGTTTTTATATGTGTTCCTAGAGAAAATTGTATTGAAAGATGTTAGTAGCAATGATGCGGATTGGATCCGTGATCTGAGGTTTATCCTCATTGCTGCGCAGAAGAATTATGTCCTTAATGCACCGCTAGGTGACAGACCTATTGCAGGAGCAGATGCGACGTTATGAACGCTTGGCTAGCTCAATATGATGACTACTTGATAGTTTAGTGCACCATGCTTAACGGCTTAGAATCGGGCTTCAAAGACGTTTTGAACGTCATGGACCATATGAGATGTTCCAGGAATTGAAGTTAATATTTCAAGCAAATACCGAGTTGAGAGATATGAAGTCTCCAACAAGTTCTATAGCTAAAAGATGGAGGAGAATCGCTCAACTAGTGAGCATGTGCTCAGATTGTCCGAGTACTTCAATCGCTTGAATCAAGTGGGAGTTAATCTTCCAGATAAGATAGTGATTGACAGAATTTTCTAGTCACCATCACTAAAGTTACTAGAACTTCGTGATGAACTATAATATGCAAGGGATGACGAAAACAATTCCCAAGCTCTTCGCGATGCTAAAATCGGCGAAGGTAGAAATCAAGAAAACATCAAGTGTTGATGGTTGACGAGACCACTAGTCTCAAGAAAAGGGCAAAGGGAAGAAGGGAACTTCAAGGAAAAAGCAAGCAAGTTGTTGCTCGAGTGAAGAAGCCCAAGTCTAGACCTAAGCCCGAGACTAAGTGCTTTTGCTGCAATGGAACTGGTCACCGAAGCGGAACTACCCCAAGTATTTGGCGGATAAGAAGGATGGCAAAGTGAACAAAGGTATATTTGATATACAGATTATTGATGTGTATTTTACTAGTGTTCATAGCAACCCTCAGTATTTGATACTGGTTCAGTTGCTAAGAGTAGTAATCAAACGGAGTTTCGAATGAACAGAAACTAGTTGAAGGGAAGTGACGATGAGTGTTGGAAGTAGTTCCAAGATTGATATGATCATCATCGTACACTCCCTATACTTTCGGGATTAGTGTGGAACCTAAATAAGTGTTATTTGGTGTTGAGCATAAATATGATTTGATCATGTTTATTGCAATACGGTTATTCATTTAAGTAAGAGAATAAAATGTTGTTCTGTTTACATGAATAAAACCTTATATGGTTACACACCCAATGAAAATGGTTCATTGGATCTCGATCATAGTGATACACATATTCATAATATTGAAACCAAAAGATGCAAAGTTAATAATGATAGTGCAACTTATTTGTGGCACTGCCGTTTAGGTCATATTGGTGTAAAGCGCATGAAGAAAACTCCATGCCGATGGACTTTGGAATCACTTGATTATGAATCATTTGATGCTTGCGAACCGTGCCTTTTGGGCAAGATGACTAAAACTCCGTTCTCCGGAACAATGGAACAAGCTACTGACTTATTGGGAATAATACATACCGATGTATGCGATCCAATGAGTGTTGATGCTCGTGGCAAGTATCGTTATTTTCTGACCTTCACAAGATGATTTGAGCAGATATGGGTATATCTACTTGATGAAACATAAGTCTGAAATAGTTGAAAGGTTCAAAAATTTCAGAGTGAAGTGGAAAATCATCGCAACAAGAAAATAAAGTTTCTGCGATCTGATCGTGGAGACGAATATTTGAGTTACGAGTTTGGTCTTCAATGAAAACAATGTGGAATAGTTTCACAGCTCACGCCACCTGGAACACCACAACGTTATGGTGTGTCCGAACGTCAGAATCGCATTTTATTTTGATATGGTGCGATCTATGACGTATCTTACCGATTTACCACTATCGCTTTGGGGTTATGCATTAGAGACAGCTGCATTCACGCTTAATAGGGCAACCATCTAAACCGCTGAGATGACACCGTATGAACTATGGTTTAGCATAAACCTAAGCTGTCATTTCTTAAAGTTTGGAGTTGTGATGCTTATGTGAAAAGTTTTCACCGATAAGCTCGAACCCAAATCGAGAAATGCGCCTTCATAGAATACCCAAAGGCAACTATTGGGTACACCTTCTATCACAGATCCGAAGGCAAGTTTTTCGTTGTTAAAATGGATCCTTTCTAGAGAAGAAGTTTCTCTCGAAAGAAGTGAGTGGGAGGAAAGTAGAACTTGATGAGGTAATTGTACCTTCTCCTTATTGGAAAGTAGTTCATCACGAAATCAGTTCCAGTGATTCCTACACCAATTAGTGAGGAAGTTAATGATGATGGTCATGAAACTTCAGATCAAGTTGCTACCAAACCTCGTGAGGTCTTCCAGAGTAAGATCCGCACCAGGGTGGTGCGGTAATCATATTTGGAAGTCATGTTACTAGAACATGATGAAACCTACGAACTATGAGGAAGCGATGATGAGCTCAGATTCCGCGAAATGGTTTGAGACCATGAAATCTGAGATGGGATCCATGTATGAGAACAAAGTATGGACTTTGGTTGACTTGCCCGATGATCGGCAAGCCATTGAGAATAAATGGATCTTCAAGAGGAAGACGGACACCGATAGTAGTGTTACTATCTACAAAGCTCGACTTGTCGCAAAAAGGTTTTTGACAAGTTCAAGGTGTTGACTACAATGAGATTTTCTCAATTGTAGCGATGCTTAAGTCTGTCTCGAATCATGTTAGCAATTGCCACATTTTATGAAATCTGGCAAATGGATGTCAAAACTACATTCTTTAATGGATTTATTAAAGAAGAGTTGTATATGATGCAACCAGAAGGTTTTGTCAATCCTAAAGGAGCTAACAAAATGTGCAAGCTCCAATGATCCATCTATGGACTGGTGCAAGCATCTCGAGTTGAATAAACGCTTTGATAGTGTGATCAAAGATATGGTTTTATACAGACTTTTGGAGAAGCCTGTATTTACAAGAAAGTGAGTGGGAGCACTACAGCATTTCTGATAAGTATATGTGAATGACATATTGTTGATCAGAAATAATGTAGAATTATTCTGCAAAGCATAAAGGAGTGTTTGAAAGGAGTTTTTCAAAGAAAGACCTCGGTGAAGCTGCTTACATATTGAGCATCAAGATCTATAGAGATAGGTCAAGACGCTTGATAAGTTTTTCAATAAATACATACCTTGACAAGATTTTGAAGTAGTTCAAAATGGAACAGTCAAAGAAAGAGTTCTTGCCTGTGTTACAAGGAGTGAGATTGAGTAAGACTCAAAACCCGACCACGGCAGAAGATAGAAAGAGAATGAAAGTCATTCCCTATGCATCAGCCATAGGTTCTATAAAGTATGTCATGTTGTGTACAGATCTATTGCATACCCTACCACCGAGATTGGCAAGGAGTGCAATAGAGATCTAGGAGTAGATCAATGGACAGCGGTCAAAATTATCCTTAGTAGAATAAGGATATGTTTCTCGATTATGGAAGTGAAAAAGGTTCGCCGTAAAAGGTTACGCCGATGCAAGTTTTAACACTAATCTAGATGACTCGAGTCTCAATCTAGATACATATTGAAAGTGGGAGCAATTAGCTAGAGTAGCTCCGTGCAAGAGCATTGTAGACATAGAAATTTGCAAAATACTTACGGCTCTGAATGTGATGCAGACCCGCTGACTAAAATTATCTCACAAGCAAAACATGATCACACCTTAGTACTCTTTGGGTGTTAATCACATAGCGATGTGAACTAGATTATCGACTCTAGTAAACCCTTTGGGTGTTGGTCACATGTCGATGTGAACTATGGGTGTTAACCACATATAGATGTGAACTATTGATGTTAAATCACATGGCGATGTGAACTAGATTATTGACTCTAGTGCAAGTGGGAGACTGAAGGAAATATGCCCTAGAGGCAATAATAAATGTTATTATTTATTTCCTTATATCATGATAAATGTTTATTATTCATGCTAGAATTGTATTAACCGGAAACATAATACATGTGTGAATACATAAACCTACAGAGTGTCACTAGTATGCCTCTACTTGACTAGCTCGTTAATCAAAGATGGTTATGTTTCCTAACCATGAACAAGGAGTTGTTATTTGATTAACGGGATCACATCATTGGTTGAATGATCTGATTGACATGACCCATTCCATTAGCATAGCACCTGATCGTATAGTTTGTTGCTAGTGCTTTTCTTCATGACTTATACATGTTCCTATGACTATGAGATTATGCAACTCCCGTTTGCCCGAGGAACACTTTTGGTGCTACCAAACGTCACAACGAATCGGGTGATTATAAAGGTACATTACAGGTGTCTCCAAGGTACATGTTGGGTTGGCATATTTCGAGATTAGGATTTGTCACTCCGATTGTCGGAGAGGTATCTCTGGCCCTCTCGGTAATGCACATCACATAAGCCTTGCAAGCATTGCAACTAAATGTGTTAGTTGTGAGATGATGTATTACGGAACGAGAAAAGAGACTTGCCAAGAACGAGATTGAACTAGGTATTGATACCGACGATCGAATCTCGGGCAAGTAACATACCGATGACAAAGGGAACAACGATGTTGTTATGCGGTCGACCGATAAAGATCTTCGAGAATATGTAGGAGCCAATATGGGCATCCAGGTCCCGCTTATTGGTTATTGACCGAGAGGTGTCTCGGTCATGTCTACATAGTTCTCGAACCCGTAGGGTCCGCACGCTTAACGCTTCGATGACAGTCATAATGAGTTTATAAGTATTGATGCACCAAGGTTGTTCGAGTCCCGGATGTGATCACGGATATGACGAGGAGTCTCAAATGGTCGAGACATAAAGATTGATATATTGAAGCCTACATTTGGACATCGGAAAGGTTCCGAGTGAAATCGAATTTATCGGAGTACCGGAGGTTACCGAACCCCTGAACTACATGGGCCCATAGTGGGCCTTGGAGGAAAGGAGAAGGGCCAGCCCTAGGTGGTCGCTGCGCTTCTTCCCTAGTCCTATTAGGACTAGGAAAGGTGGGCCGCCCCCCTCTCTCTCTCCCCCGGGAATCCTATTCCAACTAGGATTGGGGGAGTCCTACTCCGGAGGAGTAGGACTCCCTTGGTGCGCCTCCTCCTCTTGGCCGGCCACCTCCCCCTTGGCTCCTTTATATACGGGGGCAGGGAGCACCCCAAAACACACAAGTTGATTTCCTTAGCCGTGTGCGGTGCCCCCTTCCACCATATTCCACTTCGTCATATCGTCGCGGAGCTTAGGCGAAGCCTCGCGGGAGAAGTCATATCGTCGCGGAGCTTAGGCGAAGCCCTGCGCCGGTGGAGCATCATCATCGTCACCACGCCGTCGGTTGACGGAACTCATCCCGACACTTTGCTGGATCGAGTCCGGGATCGCCATCGGGCTGAACGTGTGCAGAACTCGGAGGTGCCGACGCTCGGTGCTTGGATCGGTCGGGTCGTGAAGACGCACGACTACATCAACAGCGTTGTTATAACGCTTCGCTTTCGGTCTCACGAGGTACGTGGACGGACACTCTTCCCGCTCGTTGCTATGCCATCACCATGGTCTTGCGTGATCGTAGGAAATTTTTTGAAATTACTACGTTCCCCAACAGCTTTTAGATCTACGAATTACGAGAGAGATCTCTGAAAGTATAAGCGAGATGCTCTTACACCAAAAAGATAGTATAAGCTAGTACTCAGTAGCTTACTCCTACTACTCACCAGCCGAGCGCTTACTCCCATCTACTACTTCTTATTAAAGCTGCAAGTTCAGAGGGGAATTTTGCAAGCTAGGAGGAATAGAAAATCCTAACTATGAAACAATCAATCAGTCCACTAAGTCTGTTAAGTAAGAGTTATACGAAATACTCTGATTCAATGTATGTGTGACTCAATCCCAAAGGTCAATCCAGCCAGCCAATTTTCAACAACAAAGGAGTTCACCGTGGAAAGATAAAGTCTAATGACAGACATTGGTAATTTTCTCACTGGGCCAGCCAGTAGAATTAGTCAATGAAAAAGCAAGCAAGGAGATGTCCTCACAGGACATTTATCTTATTTGTGAAATCCTTTCTATGTTTCCGAGACCCGGAAACTTGTCAAGTAAGTAGGGATTTCTTTCTCCCCATCCATGGTTTCTTTTAATTTTTCATAGGCGTCTGGTGCATGCATACAAGTCCGGTGCATGGTTTCTTTTACTTCTTATCCTCGGAACGTCAGGTTGGTCGGAAATAAAGCGCGGTGTGGCTGGCATCAGCATCTCTTGTTAAGTTCGCACGCACAAGGGTGGTGGGTTGGTCTCTTTACATGTCCCACGAGGCTTTGATCTTTCCATGTATTGGCGCATAGAGATTTGACCATGGCATACTTTGACTACTATCTAGTGATCCACTCTTAGGTATTGGCGCATAGAGATATCCTCTTAGGTATCTAAGGATAACTTTGACCGCTATTAAGTGATCCACTCCTTGCTAAACTCATAGCAAGGAACACAACTGGTCTAATACATAGCATGGTATACTTTATAGAACCTATGACTAAGGCATAGGGAATGACTTTCATTCTCTTTCTATCTTCTGCCATGGTCAGGTTTTGAGTATTACTCAATTTTACACCTTGTAATACAAGCAAGAACTCCTGCTTTGACTGATCCATTTTAAACTCTTTCAAAAACTTGTCAAGGTATATACTCATTGAAAAATCTTATCAAGCGTCTTGATCTATCTTTATAGATCGTTACGCCCAATATGTAAGCAGCTTTACTAAGGTATTTCTTTGAAAAACTCCTTTCAAGCTCTCCTTTATGCTTTCCAGAAAATTTTACATCATTTCTGATCAACAATATGTCATTGACATATACTTATCAGAAAGGTCGTAGTGCTCCCACTCACTTTCTTGTAAATACATGCTTCATCGCAAGTCTGTATAAAACTATATGCTTTGATCAACTCATCAAAGCGTATATTCCAACTCCGAGATGCTTGCACCAGTCCACAGATGGATCACTGGAGCTCGCACACTTGGTTAGCACCTTTAGGATTGACAAAACCTTCTGGATGTATCATATACAACTCTTCTTAGAGATATCCATTTTAAGGAATGCAGTTTTGACATCCATTTGCCAGATTTCATAAAATGTGGCAATTGCTAACATGATTTGGACGGACTTAAGCATCACTACAGTTGAGAAAATCTCATTGTAGTCAACATCTTGAACTTGTCGAAAACCTTTCCGCGACAAGTCGATCTTTTTAGATAGTAACACTACCATTAGCATCCATCTTCCTCTTAAAGATCCATTTATTCTCTATGGGTCGCCGATCATCGGGCAGATCCACCAAAGTCCACACTTTGTTCTCATACATGGATCCTATCTCAGATTTCATGGCCTCAAGCCATTTATCGGAATCTGGGCTCATCATAGATTCTTCATAGTTCGTAGGTTTGTCATGGTCAAGTAACATGACCTCTAGAACAGGATTACCGTAACACTCTGGTGCAGATCGTGCTCTACCAGACCTACGAGGTTCTGTAGCAACTTGATCTGTAGTTTCATGATCTTTATCATTAGCATCCGCTCCAGTTGGTGTAGGTGAAGGAAATATGCCCTAGAGGCAATAATAAAGTTATTATTTATTTCCTTATATCATGATAAATGTTTATTATTCATGCTAGAATTGTATTAACCGGAAACATAATACATGTGTGAATATATAGACAAACAGTATGTCACTAGTATGCCTCTACTTGACTAGCTTGTTAATCAAAGATGGTTATGTTTCCTAACCATGAACAAGGAGTTGTTGTTTGATTAACAAGGTCACATCATTAGTTGAATGATCTGATTGACATGACCCATTCCGTTAGCTTAACACTTGATCGCTTAGTATGTTAATGCTTTCTTCATGACCCATACATGTTCCTGTAACTATGAGATTATGCAACTCCGTTTATCGGAGGAACACTTTGGTACTACCAAACGCCACAACGAATCGGGTGATTATAAAGGAGTACTACAGGTGTCTCCAAAGGTACTTGTTGGGTTGGCGATTTCGAGATTAGGTTTTGTCACTCCGATTGTCGGAGAGGTATCTCTAGGCCTTCTCGGTAATACACATCACATAAAGCCTTGCAAGCATTGCAACTAAAGAGTTAGTTGTGAGATGATGTATTACGGAACGAGTAAAGAGACTTTCCGAACGAGATTAAACTAGGTATTGGATACCGACGATCGAATCTCGGAAAGTAACATACCGATGACAAAGGGAACAACGATGTTGTTATGCGGTTTGACCGATAAAGATCTTCGTAGAATATGTAGGAACCAATATGAGCATCCAGGTTCCGCTATTGGTTATTGACCGAGAATAGTTCTAGGTCATGTCTACATAGTTCTCGAACCGTAGGGTCCGCACGCTTAAGGTTTCAATGACGGTTATTATGAGTTTATGTATTTTGATGTACCAAGGAGTTCGGAGTCCCGGATGTGATCACGGACATGACGAGGAGTCTCAAATGGTCGAGACATAAAGATTGATATATTGGATGGTTATATTCGACACCGGAAAGGTTCCGGAAGTTTCGGAGAAAACCGAGTGCCGAGGGGTTACCGGAACCCCCGGGAAGTTATGGGCCTTATTGGGCCAAGAGGGAGAGAGAGGGCTGCACCAAGAGGTGGTGCGCCCCCTCCATGGGGAGTCCGATTGACTAGGAGGGGGGCAGCCCCCTTCCCTCTCCCTCTCCTCTCTTTCCTTCCCCTTCCTCTTCCTAGTAGGACTAGGAAAGGGAGTCCTACTCTACTAGGAGGAGGACTCCCCTCCCTTGGTGCGCCCCAAGGCTGGCCGCCCTCCCCTTGCTCCTTTATATACGGGGCAGGGGGCACCCTAGGACACACAAGTTGATCTACGGATCGTTCCTTAGCCGTGTGCGGTGCCCCTCCACCATATTCCACCTCGGTCATATTGTAGCGGTGCTTAGGCGAAGCCTCGCGACGGTAGAACATCAAGATCGCCACCACGCCGTCAGGTCGACGGAACTCCTTCCCGACGCTTTGCTGGATCGGAGCTCGGGATCGCCATCGAGCTGAACGTGTGCCAAGAACTCGGAGGTACCGGAGTAACGGTGCTTGGATCGGTCGGATCGTGAAGACGTCGACTACATCAACAGCGTAATATAACGCCCGCTTTCGGTCTCACGAGGGTGCGTGGACGGACACTCTCCCCTCTCGTTGCTATGCCATCACCATGGTCTTGCGTGATCGTAGGAAAATTTTGAAATTACTACGTTCCCCAACAGTGGCATCGAGCCTGGTTTTATGCGTTGATGTCATATGCACGAGTAGAACACAAGTGAGTTGTGGGCGATACAAGTCATACTACCTACCAGCATGTCATACTTTGGTTCAGCGGTATTGTGAGATGAAGCGCCCGGACCGACATTACGCCAGACGCTTACGCGAGACTGGTTTCACCGCTGTGAGCACTCGTTGCTTAAAGGTGACTGGCGGGTGTCTGTCTCTCTCACTTTAGTTGAACTGAGTGTGGCTACGCCCGGTCCTTGAGAAGGTTAAACGGAGTCTATTTGACGAAGTATCGCTGTGGTTTTGATGCGAGGTAAGAACGGTTCTTGCTCAGCCCGTAGCAGCCACGTAAAACTTGCAACAACAAAGTAGAGGACGCCTAACTTGTTTTTGCAGGGCATGTTGTGATGTGATATGGTCAAGACGTGATGCTATATTTTATTGTATGAGATGATCATGTTTTGTAACCGAGTTATCGGCAATCGGCAGGAGCCATATGGTTGTCGCTTATTGTATGAAATGCAACGCCATGTAATTGCTTTACTTTATCACTAAGCGGTAGCGATAGTCGAGAAGCAATAGTTGGCGAGACGACAACGATGCTACGATGGAGATCAAGGTGTCGCGCCGGTGACGATGGTGATCATGACGGTGCTTCGGAGATGGAGATCACAAGCACAAGATGATGATGGCCATATCATATCACTTATATTGATTGCATGTGATGTTTATCCTTTATGCATCTTATCTTGCTTTGATTGACGGTAGCATTATAAGATGATCTCTCACTAAAATTATCAAGTAGTGTTCTCCCGAGTATGCACCGCTGCCAAAGTTCGTCGTGCGAGACACCACGTGATGATCGGTGTGATAAGCTCTCACGTCCATCTACAACGGGTGCAAGCCAGTTTTGCACACGCAGAATACTCAGGTTATACTTGACGAGCCTAGCATATACAGATATGGCCTCGAACACGGAGACCGAAAGGTCGAACGTGAATCATATAGCAGATATGATCAACATAAGATGTTCACCATTGAAAACTACTCCATCTCACGTGATGATCGGTTATGGTTTAGTTGATTTGGATCACGTGATCACTTAGATAACTAGAGAGATGTCTGTCTAAGTGGGAGTTCTTTAATAATATGATTAATTGAACTTAAATTTATCATGAACTTAGTACCTGATAGTATTTTGCTTGTCTATGTTTACTGTAGATAGATGGCTCGTGCTGTTGTTCCGTTGAATTTTAATGCGTTCCTTGAGAAAGCAAAGTTGAAAGATGATGGTAGCAATTACACGGACTGGGTCCGTAACCTGAGGATAATCCTCATTGCTGCACGTAAAAGTTACGCCTGGAAGCACCGCTGGGTGACAGCCTCTTGCAGATGCCGAGCGAAGTTGTGAACGTCTCGCAAAGCAGAGCTGATGACTACTCTATAGTTCAGTGTGCCATGCTTTACGGCTTAGAACTGGTCTTCAACGACGTTTTGAACGTCATGGAGCATATGAGATGTTCCAGGAGTTGAAGTTGATATTTCAACAGTAATGCCCGGATTGAGAGATATGAAGTCTCCAATAAGTTCTATAGCTGCAAGATGGAGGAGAATAGTTCGTCGGTGAGCACATACTCAAAATGTCCGGGTATTACAATCACTTAAATCAACTGGGAGTTAATCTTCCGGATGATTGTGTCATTGACAGAATTCTTCAATCACCGCCACCAAGCTACAAAGGCTTCGTGATGAACTATAATATGCAAGGGTTAGTAAAGACTATGCTCGAGCTCTTCGCAATGCTAAAAGCTGCGGAGGTAGAAATCAAAAGGAGCATCAAGTGTTGATGGTCAATAAGACCACTAGTTTCAAGAAGAAAGGCAAAGGGAAGAAGAAGGAACTTCAAGAAGAACAGCAAACAAGTTGCTGATCAGAGAAGAAACCCAAGTCTGGACCTAAGCCTGAAATCGAGTGCTTCTACTGCAAGCAGACTGGTCACTGGAAGCGGAACTGCCCCAAGTATTTGGCGGATAAGAAGGATGGCAAAGTGAACAAAGGTATATGTGATATACTTGTTATTGATGTGTACCTTACTAGAGCTCGCAGTAGTACCTGGGTATTTGATACTGGTTCTATTGCTAATATTTGCAACTCGAAACAGGAACTACGGATTAAGCGAACACTGGCAAAGGACGAGGTGACGATGCGCGTGGGAAACGGTTCCAAAGTCGATGTGATCGCAGTCGGCACGCTACCTCTACATCTACCTTCGGGATTAGTTTTAGACCTGAATAATTGTTATTTGGTGCCAGCGTTGAGCATGAACATTATATCTGGATCTTGTTTGATGCGAGACGGTTATTCATTTAAATCAGAGAATAATGGTTGTTCTATTTATATGAATAATATCTTTTATGGTCATGCACCCTTGAAGAGTGGTCTATTTTAATGAATCTCGATAGTAGTGATACACATATTCATAATGTTGAAACCAAAAGATGCAGAGTTGATAATGATAGTGCAACTTATTTGTGGCACTGCCGCTTAGGTCATATCGGTGTAAAACGCATGAAGAAACTCCATCTTGATGGACTTTTGGAGTCACTTGATTATGAATCACTTGGCACTTGTAACCGTGCCTCATGGGCAAGATGACTAAAACACCGTTCTCCGGTACTATGGAGAGAGCAACAGATTTATTGGAAATCATACATACGGATGTATGTGGTCCAATGAATGTTGAAGCTCGTGGCGGATATCGTTATTTTCTCACCTTCACAGATGATTTGAGCAGATATGGGTATATCTACTTAATGAAACATAAGTCTGAAACATTTGAAAAGTTCAAAGAATTTCAGAGTGAAGTTGAAAATCATCGTAATAAGAAAATAAAGTTTCTACGATCTGATCGTGGAGGCGAATATTTGAGTTACGAGTTTGGTCTACATTTGAAACAAAGCGAATAGTTTCGCAACTCACGCCACCCGAACACCACAGAGCAATGGTGTGTCCGAACGTCAGAATCGCACTTTATGGATATGGTGCGATCTATGATGTCTCTTACAGATTTACCGCTATCATTTTGGGGTTATGCTCTTGAGACGGCCGCATTCACGCTAAATAGGACACCGTCAAAACCGCTGAGACGACGCCTTATGAACTATGGTTTAGCAAGAAACCAAAGTTGTCGCTTCTGAAAGTTTGGGGTTGCGATGCTTATGTGAAGAAACTTCAACCTGATAAGCTTGAACCCAAATCGAAAAATGTGTCTTCATAGGATACCCAAAGGAGACAATTGGGTACACCTTCTATCACAGATCCGAAGGCAAAACATTCGTTGTTAAAATGGATCCTTTCTAGAGAAGGAGTTTCTCTCGAAAGAAGTGAGTGGGAGGAAAGTGGAACTTGATGAGGTAATAGTACCAGCTCCCTTATTGAAAGTAGTTCGTCACGTAAATCAGTTTCGTAACACCTACACCAGTTAGTGAGGAAGATAATGATAAAGATCATGAAACTTCAGATCAAGTTGTCACTGAACTCAGAGATCAACCAGAACAAAATCCGCACCAGAGTGGTACGGTAATCCTATTCTGGAAGTCATGCTACTAGATCATGATGAACCTACGAACTATGAAGAAGCGATGGTGAGCCCAGATTCCGCAAAATGGCTTGAAGCCATGAAATCTGAGATGGGATCCATGTATGAGAACAAAGTATGGACTTTGGTAGACTTGCCCGATGATCGGCAAGCTATTGAGAATAAATGGATTTTTAAGAAGAAGACTGACGCTGATGGTAATGTAACTATCTACAAAGCTCGACTTGTTGCAAAAGGTTTTCGACAAGTTCAAGGGGTTGACTACGATGAGACTTTCTCACCCGTAGCGATGCTTAAAGTCCGTCCGAATCATGTTAGCAATTGCCGCATTTTATGATTATGAAATTTGGCAAATGGATGTAAAAACTGCATTCTTGAATGGATTTCTAGAAGAAGAGTTGTATATGATACAACCAGAAGGTTTTGTCGATCCAAAAGGTGCTAACAAAGTGTGCAAGCTCCAACGATCAATTTATGGTCTGGTGCAAGCCTCTCGGAGTTGGAATAAACGCTTTGATAGTGTGATCAAAGCATATGGGTTTATACAGACTTTTGGAGAAGCCTGTATTTACAAGAAAGTGAGTGGGAGCTCAGAGCATTTCTAATATTATATGTGGACGATATATTATTGATTGGAAATGATATAGAATTTCTGGATAGCATAAAAGGATACTTGAATAAAAGTTTTTCAATGAAAGACCTCGTGAAGCTGCTTACATATTAGGCATCAAGATCTATAGAGATAGATCAAGACGCTTGATTGGACTTTCACAAAGCACATACCTTGATAAAGTTTTGAAAAGGTTCAAAATGGATCAGGCAAAGAAAGGTTTTTTACCTGTGTTACAAGGTGTAAGATTGAGTCGACTCAATGCCCCACCACAGCAGAAGATAGAGAGAAAATGAAAGATGTTCCTATGCTTCAGCCATAGGCTCTATCATGTATGCAATGCTGTGTACCGAGACTGACGATGCTTAGCTGTAAGCTTGGCAGGAAGGTACCAAAGTAATCCAGAGTGGATCATGGACAGCGGTCAAGAACATCCTGAAATACCGAAAAGGACTAAGGATATGTTTCTCGATATGGAGGTGACAAAGAGCTAGTCGTAAATGGTTACGCCGATGTAAGCTTTGACACTGATCCGGACGATTCTAAATCGCAAACCGGATACGTGTTTTTATTAAACGGTGGAGCTGTCGGTTGGTGCAGTTCTAAACAAAGCGCCGTGGCGGGATCTACATGTGAAGCGGAGTACATAGCTGCTTCGAAGCAGCAAATGAAGGAGTCTGGATGAAAGAGTTCATTTCCGATCTAGGTGTCATACCTAGTGCATCGGGACCGATGAAGATCTTTCGTGACAATATGGTGCAATTGCCTTGGCAAAGGAATCCAGATTTCACAAGAGGACCAAGCACATCAAGAGACGCTTCAATTCCATTCGGGACCAAGTCCAAGTGGGAGACATAGAGATTTGCAAAATACATACGGATCTGAATGTTGCAGACCGTTGACTAAGCCTCTTCCACGAGCAAAACATGATCAGCACCAAGACTCCATGGGTGTAAGGATCATTACTTTGTAATCTAGATTATTGACTCTAGTGCAAGTGGGAGACTGAAGGAAATATGCCCTAGAGGCAATAATAAAGTTATTATTTATTTCCTTATATCATGATAAATGTTTATTATTCATGCTAGAATTGTATTAACCGGAAACATAATACATGTGTGAATATATAGACAAACAGTATGTCACTAGTATGCCTCTACTTGACTAGCTTGTTAATCAAAGATGGTTATGTTTCCTAACCATGAACAAGGAGTTGTTGTTTGATTAACAAGGTCACATCATTAGTTGAATGATCTGATTGACATGACCCATTCCGTTAGCTTAACACTTGATCGCTTAGTATGTTAATGCTTTCTTCATGACCCATACATGTTCCTGTAACTATGAGATTATGCAACTCCGTTTACGGAGGAACACTTTGGTACTACCAAACGCCACAACGAATCGGGTGATTATAAAGGAGTACTACAGGTGTCTCCAAAGGTACTTGTTGGGTTGGCGATTTCGAGATTAGGTTTTGTCACTCCGATTGTCGGAGAGGTATCTCTAGGCCTTCTCGGTAATACACATCACATAAAGCCTTGCAAGCATTGCAACTAAAGAGTTAGTTGTGAGATGATGTATTACGGAACGAGTAAAGAGACTTTCCGTAACGAGATTAAACTAGGTATTGGATACCGACGATCGAATCTCGGAAAGTAACATACCGATGACAAAGGGAACAACGATGTTGTTATGCGGTTTGACCGATAAAGATCTTCAGAGAATATGTAGGAACCAATATGAGCATCCAGGTTCCGCTATTGGTTATTGACCGAGAATAGTTCTAGGTCATGTCTACATAGTTCTCGAACCGTAGGGTCCGCACGCTTAAGGTTTCAATGACGGTTATTATGAGTTTATGTATTTTGATGTACCAAGGAGTTCGAGTCCCGGATGTGATCACGGACATGACGAGGAGTCTCAAATGGTCGAGACATAAAGATTGATATATTGGATGGTTATATTCGGACACCGGAAAGGTTCCGGAAGTTTCGGAGAAAACGGAGTGCCGGAGGGGTTACGGAACCCCCGGGAAGTTATGGGCCTTATTGGGCCAAGAGGGGAGAGAGGGCTGCACCAAGAGGTGGTGCGCCTCCATGGGGAGTCCGATTGACTAGGAGGGGGCGAGCCCCTTCCTCTCCCTCTCCCTCTCTTTCCTTCCCCTTCCCTCTTCCTAGTAGGACTAGGAAAGGGAGTCCTACTCCTACTAGGAGGAGGACTCCCTCCCTTGGTGCGCCCCAAGGCTGGCGGCCCTCCCCTTGCTCCTTTATATACGGGGCAGGGGGCACCCTAGGACACACAAGTTGATCTACGGATCGTTCCTTAGCTGTGTGCGGTGCCCCCTCCACCATATTCCACCTCGGTCATATTGTAGCGGTGCTTAGGCGAAGCCCGCGACGGTAGAACATCAAGATCGCCACCACGCC
Organism: Aegilops longissima; assembly: GCA_021605205.1. Taxonomy (NCBI): domain Eukaryota; kingdom Viridiplantae; phylum Streptophyta; class Magnoliopsida; order Poales; family Poaceae; genus Aegilops; species Aegilops longissima. Next base: position 839,955,355 of record CM038677.1, read on the forward strand.
GTCAGGTTGACGGAACTCCTTCCCCGACGCTTTGCTGGATCGGAGCTCGGGGATCGTCATCGAGCTGAACGTGTGCCAAGAACTCGGAGGTACCGGAGTAACGGTGCTTGGATCGGTCGGATCGTGAAGACGTACGACTACATCAACCGCGTTAATATAACGCTTCCGCTTTCGGTCTACGAGGGTACGTGGACGGACACTCTCCCCTCTCGTTGCTATGCCATCACCATGGTCTTGCGTGATCGTAGGAAAATTTTTGAAATTACTACGTTCCCCAACAGTAGGCATCATGGGAAAAGATTTCTCGAATGAGCTACCTTCCAAATTGAGAGTAAGTACAATTACCGCATCAAGTTCTACTTTCCTCCCACTCACTTCTTTCGAGAGAAACTCCTTCTCTAGAAATGTTCCGTTCTTAGCAACGAAAGTCTTTCCTTCGGACTTGTGGTAGAAGGTGATACGTCTCCAACGTATCTATAATTTTTTATTGTTCCATGCTATTATATTACCCCTTTTGGATGTTTATGGGCTTTATTTTACACATTTATATCATTTTTGGGACTAACCTACTAACCGGAGGCCCAGCCCATATTGTTGTTTTTTTTTGCCAATTTCATTATTTCGAAGAAAAGGAATATCAAACGGAGTCCAAACGGAATGAAACCTTCGGGAGTGTGATTTTTGGAATGAACGTGATCCAGAGGACTTGGAGTGCAAGTCAAGAAGCAGCCGAGGCCTCCACGAGATAGGAGCCCCCCCCCCCTTTAAGGCGCGCCCCCTGTCTTGTGGGCCCCTCGGGCGTCCACCGACGTACTTCTTCCTCCTATATAAGCCTACGTACCCCGAAAACATCCAGGGAGCCAATGAAACACAATCACCACCACCGTAACCTTCTGTATCCGCGAGATCTCATCTTGGAGCCTTCGGCGGCACTCTGCCGGAGGGGGAATAAACCATGGAGGGCTTCTACATGAACACCATAGCCCCTCCGATGAGTTGTGAGCAGTTTACGACAGCCCTACAGGTCCATAGTTATTAGCTAGATGGCTTCTTCTCTCTTTTTGGATCTCAATACAATGTTCGCTCCCTCTCTTGTGGAGATCTATTCGATGTAAACTCTTTTTGCGGTGTTTTTGTCGAGATCCGATGAATTGTGGGTTTATGATCAAGTTTATCTATGAATAAAATTTGAATCTTCTCTGAATTCTTTTATGTATGATTGAGTTATCTTTGCAAGTCTCTTCGAATTATCAGTTTGGTTTGGCCTACTAGATTGATCTTTCTTGCCATGGGAGAAGTGCTTAGCTTTGGATTCAATCTTGCGGTGTCCTTACCCAGTGACAGAAAGGGTTGCAAGGCACATATTGTATTGTTGCCATCGAGGATAAAAAGATGGGGTTTATATCATATTGCTTGAGTTTATCCCTCTACATCATGTCATCTTGCTTAATGCGTTACTCTGTTCTTATGAACTTAATACTCTAGATGCAGGCAGGAGTCGGTCGATGTGTGGAGTAATAGTAATAGATGCAGGCAGGAGTCGGTCTACTTGTCACGGACGTGATGCCTATATACATGATCATGCCTAGATAATCTCATAATTATTCGTTTTTCTATCAATTGCTCGACAGTAATTTGTTCACCCACCGTAATACTTATGCTATCTTGAGAGAAGCCACTAGTGAAACCTATGGCCCCGGGGTCTATCTCTTATCATATTTGCTTCCAATCTACTTTTATTTGCATCTTTACTTTTTGCATCTATATTATAAAATATCAAAAATATATTTATCTTATCATACTATCTCTATTAGATCTCACTTTCGCAAGTGGGCGTGAAGGGATTGGCAACCCCTTTATTGCGTTGGTTGCGAGTTCTTTGTTTGTTTGTGTAGGTGCGTGGGACTTTTGAGGAGCCTCCAACTAGATTGATACCTTGGTTCTAAAAAACTTAGGGAAATACTTACGCTACTATTTCTGCATCACCCTTTCCTCTTCAAGGAAAACCAACACAAGCTCAAGACGTAGCAAGAAGGATTTCTGGCTTCGTTGCCGGAGAGGTCTTCGCTCAAGTCAAGACATACCAAGTACCCATCACAAACCCATCTCCCTCACATTTACATTATTTGCCATTTGCCTCTCGTTTTCCTCTCCCCCACTTCACCCTTGCCGTTTTATTCGCCCTCTCTTTCCCAATCTCCTCCTCTCTTTTCGCTTGCCTTTTTCTGTTTGCTTGTGTGTTGGATTACTTGTTGCCATGGCGCAAGATAATACCAAATTGTGTGATTTCTCGAATACCAATAATAATGATTTCCTTAGTACTCCGATTGCTCCTCTTAATGATGTTGAGTCTTGTGAAATCAATACTGCTTTGCTGAATCTTGTTATGAAAGATCAATTCGCCGGCCTTCCTAGCGAAGATGACACTACTCGTCTAAACAACTTTGTTGATTTGTGTGATATGCAAAAGAAGAAAGATACGGATAACAATATTGTTAAATTGAAGTTATTTCCGTTTTCACTTAGAGATCGTGCTAAAGTTTGGTTTTCGTCTTTGCCTAAAAATAGTATTGATTCTTGGAACAAGTACAAAGATGCTTTTATATCTAAGTATTTTGCTCCCGCTAAGATTTTTACTCTTAGGAACGATATTATGAATTTTAAACAACTTGATCATGAGCATGTTGCCAAATCTTGAGAAAGAATGAAATTGATGCTTCACAATTGCCCTACTCATGGTTTGATACAAAATTTTTATGCCGGTTTGAACTTTGCTTCTAGAAATCTCTTAGACTCGGCCGCAGGAGGCACGTTTATGGAAATCACGTTAGGAGATGCTACAAAACTTCTTGATAATATTATGGCTAATTATTCTCAATGGCACACCAAAAGATCTTCTAGTAAAAAAGTGCATGCTATAGAAGAAATCAATGTTTTGAGTGGAAAGATGGATGAACTTATGACATTTGCTACTAAAAATACTCCTCTTGATACCAATGATATGCCTTTGTCTACTTTTATTGAGAATAATAATGAATCTATGGATGTGAATTTTCTTGGTAGGAATAGTTTTGGAAACAATGCTTATAGAGGAAACTTTAATCCTAGACCGTTCCCTAGTAATTCCTCTAATAATTATGTAAATTCCTACAATAATTCTTATGGTAATTTTAATAAGATGCCCTCTGATTTTGAGAATAGTGTGAAAGAATTTATGATTTCCCAAAAGAATTTTAATGCTTTTCTTGAAGAAAAATTGCTCAAAGTTGATGATTTGGCTAGGAAGGTTGATAGACTTTCGCTTGATATTGATTCTCTTAAACTTAGATCTTCTCCTCCTAAGCATGATATCAATGAGTCTCCCAAAGTCATGAGAATTTCCATTGATGAGTGCATGGAAAGAACCGCTAGATTGCGTGCTAAGAAAGATTGCTTTGTGAAGGCGTGTTCTTCTAGTTTCCATGAAAATAATGATGAGGATCTTAAAGTTATTGATGCGTCTCCTATTAGATCTATGTTTTGCAATATGAATCTTGATAATTATGCGACTGATGATGAGTCAACTTCACCTAGAAGGCGTCCCAAGAATTCGGAGTTTTTAGATCTTGATGCTAAATTTGGTAAAAGTGGGATTGGAGAGGTCACAACTTTAAATAGCATTGAACCCACTATCTCGGATTTCAAGGAATTTGATTATGATAATTGTTCTTTATAAGGTTGTATTTCCTTGTTGCAATCCGTTGTTAATTCTCCTCATGCTTATAGTCAGAATAAAGCTTTTACCAAACATATTGTTGATGCCTTGATGCAATCTTATGATGAAAAACTTAATTAGGAAGTTTCTATACCTAGAAAACTTAATGATGAGTGGGAACCTACTATAAAGATTAGAATTAAATATCATGAGTGTTTTGCTTTATGTGATTTGGGTGCTAGTGTTTCCACGATTCCGAAAACTTTATTTGATATTCTAGGTTTCCATGATCTTGATGATTGCTCTTTAAATTTGCACCTTGCGTATTCCACCATTAAAAAGCCAATGGGAAGGATCAATGATGTTCTCATTGTTGCAAATGGAAATTTGGTGACCGTAGATTTTATCGTTCTTGATATAGATTGCAATCTTTCTTGCCCTATTATTCTTGGTAAACCTTTCCTTAGAACGATTGGCGCGATTATTGATATGAAGGAAGGGAATATTAGATTCCAATTTCCATTAAGTAAAGGCATGGAGCACTTTCCAAGAAAGAAAGTCAAATTACCTTATGAATCTATCATGCGGGCTACTTATGAATTTAGTGCCAAAGATGGCACTCGTTAGATCTATCTTCGCTTTTATGCCTAGCTAGGGGCGTTAAACGATAGCGCTAATTGGGAGGCAACCCAATTTTCTTTATGTTTTTTGTTTTTGTTCCTGTTTAGTAATAAATCTTGCATCTACCTTCTGTTTATATGTGTTTTTATCTTTTAATTAGTGTTTGTGCCAAGTAGAACCTATAGGATAACCTATGATGATAGTTGATTTGATTCTGCTGAAAAACAGAAACTTTGTGCGCACGCATTTAGTTTTGTTAAATCACAGAAACGTGATTTTGCGTTGATTATTTTTTCTGCTGGTCAATAAACAACTTTTCCAGGACTTCCTATTTTGGTAGGATTTTTAGAGTTCCAGAAGTTTGCATTAGTTACAGATTGCTACAGACTGTTCTGTTTTTGACAGATTCTGTTTTTCGTGTGTTGTTTGCTTATTTCGATGCATCTATGGCTAGTAAAATAGTTTATAAAACATAGAGAAGTTGGATTACAGTAGGTTTAACACCAAAATAAATAAATAATGAGTTCATTACAGTACCTTATGTGGTGGTTTTGTTTTCTTTCACTAACGAACTTATAAGATTTCCTGTTGAGTTTTGTGTTGTGAAGTTTTCAAGTTTTGGGTAAAGCTTTTATGGACTATGGAATAAGGAGTGGCAAGAGCCTAAGCTTGGGGATGCCAAAGGCACCCTAAGATATTCAAGGATAGCCAAAAGCCTAAGCTTGGGGATGCCCCGGGAAGGCATCCCCTCTTTCGTCTTCGTTCATTGGTAACTTTACTTGGAGCTATATTTTTATTCGCCACATGATATGTGTTTTGCATGGAGCGTCGTGTATTATATTAGTCTTTGCTTTTTAGTTTACCACAATCATCCTTGTTGTACACACCTTTTGGGAGAAGCCTACTTGATTAGAATTTGCTAGAATACTCTATGTGCTTCACTTATATGTTTTGAGCTTGATAGTTTTTGCTCTAGTGCTTCACTTATATCTTTTAGAGCACGGTGGTGACTTAATTTTGAATAAATTGCTAGTCTATCATGCTTCACTTATATTATTTTGAGAGTCTTTTAGAACAGCATGGTATTTTCTTTGGTTATAAAATTGGTCCTAGAATGGTAGGCATCCAAGTTGGGTATAATAAAAACTATCATAGGAAGTGAATTGGATGCTATGATCAGTTTGATACTTGATAATTCTTTTGAGATAGGGAGGTAGTGATATTAAAGTCATGCTAGTTGGGTGATTATGAATTTAAAGAATGCTTGTGTTGAAGTTAGCAAGTCCCGTAGCATGCACGTATGGTTAAAGTTGTGTAACAAATTTGAAACATGAAGTGTACCTGGCTTGAAGCGACCCGACCCCAAATCGGTCAAGTCTCTGTGTAGCTGTACCATCCCAAGATCATGCTGGCACACACAGTACATTGATGAGAAGATTCAAAGTTCAATCACACCTGAATTTATTACACGATTCTCATATCGAGTCTTTATTACAATAGAATAAATTCGGCCGAAGGCCAACTCATGAGAAATAAACTAAATAAAGCTGCGGAAGCGTAGACGAACAGCGAGTCCATCTGACTCCATAGGGCAATCGCCAAGCGTGGATCGTAGCCTCACTCCTGATCGGAAAACTCCTCTGCAACATAAGACGTTGCAGCCGTGTAGGTCAGCATTTTGAATATGCCGGCAAGTCAAAGAGAGAACAACGATAAAAATTACTAACACTATATGCAATTTGGCTGTGGGGCTCTAAGTTTCATTGTTTTGCGAAAAAGCCAGTTTTTCCCTACAACAAGGATTTGTTTGTAAATACTACAAAATGTTGGTAGTTATTGAGATGGTTCCGCCAACCAATGTCTCATTCCCAATTATTAAATAACCCCCTCAATTAATTTATTAAGTTCGGTGTTGAGATATCCGAAATACTCCAAGTTCCAGAGGCTCAATTTGTCCGTCACCGGGGACACGGCTAACCGATTAGATCTTCACTCTACAGAGGTTTATGACTTTACCCGCAAGAATCGCTCCTCCTTTAAGTCTTCGCACTTCCGGTGTTTGAAGACGGACGAACGAAACAGGGTCTTCCGAAGAGTTCCTCTGGGCCACTGCCGGTACCCATCCAATCCTACCGTTCTTCTACATCTCGTAGCACCGTCCGGCCAGAGTCACGCCCAGGGTCGACCAAGCCAGAGCCCATAATGGCTTGCGGCTACACAGGTAAGCTTCCGGTCAATGGGGTATCCATCCGTCTCTTCGTGGCTGGGTGAAGCTTTCCGCAAGATGTCATGGCGCTTCTCCATGCATCCCGGCCAGCCGCTGGTTTCTCCAGGGTGCCCGTCAACCGTCCTCCATCCAGTAGTGAATTTTGAAGTCCATCTTGAGCTTGAAGTCATGGGGTTGTCATCATCTTGACTCTCACATCTCCCTTATGAATCACTCAACCAACCCGTCTCACGAGCATAGCAAACTAAACTACTTCGCCCTGGGCCATGGTAACAAGGGAATTGGTTTCATCCTACCTCATGATACTACTCAAGAACATAACTTAAAATTCTCCTACTGCATGCATGGTGGGAGGTATAATTCTAATGCAATAAAATCATAGGTATTGTAAAAGAAAACATGATCAAATGACTTGCCTGGCTGACGGTCTTCGAAAGCTAGGGACTCGTGATAGCAGGCTTCGCACTCCGGAAATTCTACCGAAACAAACAACAATCATATAAGCATAAAAACATACAATCACTTAACATAACAGCATGCTAACATAAAACACACAAAACAATCGAACCAAAAACCAAAGAAAATTCAAAGAAATCGAAGCCAACAACTAACAAGAAAATAAAATAAACTTTTTATTTTCTGTAAATAAAAGTTCATGTTCTAAAACTACAGAAACTAATCTAAAATAAACTATAACATAGGTAAAATAAAATTATTTACTAAATAGAACAATAGGAAAGCAGTAGCTAGTTAAATAAACAAGAAACACATGATTTTGACTAAAACTATTTTTTTATTAAATCTAAAATACCCAAACAAGTTCCTACTGCTAGGCATGAACTAAACTAAGCTGTAGAAAAAGAATCACTAAAAAATATGATCCTAACACAATTTATGGCAGAAATACTAATCTGTCTAAAACTAAAATAAAACAATTTCTAATAATTTAAACATGGCTAAACATATTTTCTACAGAAACTACAACAAATTTTCAAACTAACAAAAAAAGAATCAACTAAAAATATTAAGTAACCTAAGAGATATGGATTTTACAAAACTGGAAATATTCTGTTAAAATCAGAAACGAAAAATATAACTAAAAAGAAAAAAACTAGCGCTAACGGGCCTATCTAACGCTCAGGCGATATATAACTAATGCATGCCCGAGAAAATAAACCGATCGGGCCGGTCTAACTAAACCAGGAAATAAACTGGACTAAAAACCAACTAAAACCGATCTAATCTAAATAAAACCTAACCCTTCGCTAGTCTAATCTAAGCCCTAGGTTTCAGATCGGACGGTGGTGGGCGGCTCCGGCGACATACATGGTGGCGACGACGGCGACGGACGACGGCGGCTCGGGCAGCGATTACAAGAGCGTTCGTGGTCGGGGCGGCGGCGGTGACGCTGGGAGATCTGGCGGAGCGAGGCGAGGTCGAGGGTGGCGGTTGCAGCGGTCGGGGACGACGGGGACGAGTGGAACGAGCTCGGCCGGGCTCCTGGTGCTCTGCAACTCCGGCGACGGGCGGTGATGCTCAAGGCGGCGACTCCGGCGATCCCTGAGCGGAGAGAGGATCTCAAAGAGGTGCGGGAGGAAGTGGCCGTTCGGGTGGGGTAGCTTGGAGGCCGAGGGGTGGCTCACCGGTGGCGGAAACGGCGGTGAACCGAGGCGGCGGCGGCGAGATGCGTTCGACGAGGGTGCGAGCTGCGGTGAGTTTTGGGCGTAGGGTTTTAGGGGTTTCGGGGGAGGAGGGGCGTAGGGTTTTATAGGGCATCAAATTGGGGCAGGGGGCGACTCGGGATCGTGATCCCGTGAAGATCGCGGCGACGGGCGGCGGCGGTGGCGCTGGGCGCGCGAGACGACGGGCGAGGGAAAGAGAAGGGTGGGGCGGTGGCGTCAGAGGAGGAGGAGGGGGTTCGGTCGGGCGACCGAGGGGGAGAGGAATCGGGCGCGGGGCGCTGGGGCAGGCCGGCTCGGCGCTGGTGGGCTGCGCCTGGCCCGCTGGCTGGGCTGCGCTCGGCGCTGGCTGGGCCGGTTGGCCTGGCTGGCGCCTGGTTTTTTTTTTTTCTTTTTCCTTTTTTTTGAATTAGAGAGAAGAGAGAATATATAAAAATATATATTATTTTTATATAGGACATATATATATATCAAAATTCTCAGGGGAATTTATCCTACAATTCGGACATTTTTCCAGGGGCAAAACTCAAACTAAAAAAAACATTTTCTAGAAATCCCAAATAAAATCAAATTTGAATTCAATCTTTTTGGCAAAACTTTTCTTCTGACATTTTTGGAGTGTCATGTTTACTCCTCTCATACTTTTCTCAAGTATTTGTCAGGCATTGTTTTGAAGTAAATTCAACTGCCAATTTGAATTCAAATTCCAACAAACTCAAAAGCCTCTGAAATAATTCAAATGTCACTCAATTCAAACAATAATGCATAGATGCTTAGCTATAATTGTAAAACATTCCAAATGGGAAATTTGGGATGTTACAAACCTACCCACCTTAAGATGAATCTCGCCCTCGAGATTCGGGTTGGCTAGCAAATAGGTGCGGGTGGTCTCGGCGGAGGTCTTCTTCTCGCTCCCAGGTGACTTCCTCCTCGGAATGATGACTCCACAGCACCTTGCAAAACTTGATGATCTTGCTGCGGGTGACTCTGTTCGCAGTCTCGAGAATTCGGACGGGTTTCTCCTCATAAGTCAGATCACTGTCGAGCTATATGGCCTCTAGGGGCACTGTGTCTCTCAACGGAATATCAGCCATCTCGGCATGGCATTTCTTCAGCTGAGAAACATGGAAGACATCATGAACTCCGGACAATCCCTCCGGCAATTCCAACTTGTAAGCAACTTCTCCACGACGTTCGAGGATTTTGTAGGGGCCAATGAACCGGGGTGCTAACTTTCCTTTAACACCGAACCTCTTGATTCCACGAAGGGGACACACGAAGATATGCCCGGTCTCCCGCTTCAGTATGTTACTTCCTTGCGCCATCGTCGGCATAACTCTTCTGCCTCGACTGAGCTACCTTGAGCTTATCTCGAATCAGCTTGACTTTCTCTTCGGTATGTCTGATAAGATCGGGACCGAAAAGTTTTCGATCTCCAACACCATCCCACAGCAATGGTGTGTTCTGCACCTCCTTCCGTATAGAGCTTCAAAAGGGGCCATCTTCAGACTGGTCTGATAACTGTTATTGTACGAGAACTCCGCGTATGGCAAATTATCATCCCAGCTAGACCCATAGTCTAGCGCACAAGCTCTCAACATGTCCTCCAGGATCTGGTTGACTCTCTCGGTCTGTCCATGCTCTGCGGATGAAAAGCTATCTTGAACTCCAGCCTCGCACTCCAAAGTTTCATGCAACTGATTCCAAAACTTTGAGGTAAATTGTGTTCCTCTATCGACACGATACTCCTCGAACTCCATGCGACATACGATCCTGGTCATGTATATCTTGGCTAACTTAGCGCTGGTATAGGTAGTCTTCACGGGAATGAAATGAGCTACCTTGGTAAATCGATCAACCACTACCCAGATGGAATCATAACCTGAACGGGTCCTGGGTAATCCTGTGATAAAATCCATTCCAAGTTTTTCCCATTTCCACTCGGGAATCGGCAAGGGTTGAAGTAACCCAGCTGGCTTCTGATGTTCCGCCTTTACTCGCTGGCAAACATCGCATATTGCTACGTACTCAGCAATATCCTTCTTCATACCTGTCCACCAGAAACTTTCCTTCAAATCCAGATACATCTTGGTGTTACCGGGGTGAATCGAGTACGGTGAATCATGAGCCTCCTGAAGAATTAGCTTCCTGAGTTCGGGATCATTGGGTACATAAATACGATCCTCGTACCATATAGCTCCGTATTCATCCCCACGAAACCCTTTAGCTTTGCCTTCATTCATCCTTTTCTTTATCTCATCAATTTCCTTGTCCGACTTCTGGGCTTCACGAATTCTTTCGGCCAAAGTGGACTGAACTTCCAGAGCTGCAACATATCCTCTCGGAACTATCTCCAGTCGGAGATCTCTGAGGTCATCGACTAACTCCTGGGGTAATCCTCCCGCTATGAGAGTATTCACATAACTCTTACGGCTCAAAGCATCTGCTACAACATTAGCCTTTCCTGGGTGGTAATGCAATCTCATGTCATAGTCCTTGATTAACTCTAGCCATCTCCTCTGCCTGAGGTTCAACTCTTTCTGCGTGAAAATATACTTCAAGCTTTTATGATCTGTGTAAACATCACAACTGTTTCCGATAAGGAAATGCCTCCAGGTCTTGAGTGCATGCACTACGGCTGCTAACTCCAAATCATGTGTGGCGTAATTCATCTCGTGAGGTCGTAGCTGTCTGGAGGTATAAGCTACAACTTTTCCTTCCTGCATGAGTACTCCTCCGAGTCCCTGGCGAGAAGCGCCACAATATACCGTAATCCTTGTGTATGTCCGGCAAAATCAGTACTGGGGCTGTAACCAAACGTTTCTTCAATTCCTGGAAACTGACTTCACAATCCTCGGTCCAGATGTACTTGGCGTCATTCTTCAACAGTTCAGTCATGGGCTTGGCAATCTTCGAGAAATTCTCAATAAACCTCCGATAATATCCTGCGAGTCCGAGAAAACTGCGGATCTCCTTGACTGAGGTGGGTGACGCCAATCGGTGGTGATACAACCTTGGTGGGGTCAATCGCTATTCCTTCTCCTGAAATAACATGTCCGAGGAATCCGACTTCCTTCAGCCAAAATTCACATTTGCTGAACTTGGCATACAACTGATGTTCTCGGAGTTTCTCCAGAACTAGACACAAATGTTCCTTATGCTCTTCCTCGCTCTTGGAGAAAATCAGTATATCATCGATGAACACCACAACAAACTTGTCCAGATATTCCATAAATACCTTGTTCATCAAATTCATGAAGTATGCAGGGGCATTAGTCAATCCGAATGACATGACGGTATACTCATATAAACCATACCTGGTGGTGAATGCTGTTTTAGGTATATCCTTTTCACGGATCTTCAACTGATGATACCCTGATCGAAGATCGATCTTGGAGAATACCTTGGCTCCAACTAGCTGATCAAATAGATCATTAATCATCGGCAGAGGGTACTTGTTCTTGATGGTCACGCGCTCAACGAACGATAATCCACAACCATTCTCGTGGTTCCATCCTTCTTCTCTACCAAAAGAACTAGGGCTCCCCAAGGTGACGAGCTTGGCGAATATATCCCTTCTCCAATAGCTCATTAATTTGCTTCTTGATCTCTTCCAAATCGCTCGGGGCATCCGATAGGGTCTCTTGGATATTGGGGCTGTGCCGGAAATAACTCAATCAGAAATTCAATGTCTCTATCCGGTGGCATTCCTGGTAATTCCTCCGGAAACACATCAGGAAAATCTTGTACTACTGGCACTTCCTCCTGAACAACTCCCGTGAGGGAATTCACCTGATTCTTCATCGGGATACGTCGGATACATACTTGATCCTCTTCGCTCCGGGTGGTGAGCAGAATCGTCTTGCGGGCACAGTCTATGTTTCCTTCAAACTTCGTCAACCAATCCATGCCTAGGATTACATCCAAGGTCTGGGTTTCCAATACTATGAGGTCTGTGGGAAATTTATGGTTTCCGATGTTAAGGGTTGCATGACAGCCTAAGCCTGCCATCATTTCTCCTCCCGCGGAACTGACGTGAAGAGGGCTTCTAAGGGTTCTAGTGGGAAACCCGTACTTTTCCACAACTACCCTTGATATAAATGAATGCGTTGCACCAGAATCAAAGAGTACCAATACTGGACGTGAATTTAATAAAAACTTACCAACCACAGTTTCTGGCTGATCATAGACGTCCTCCACGTCAATGTGGTTCACCTGAGCACGAGGAAAATGGTTGGGCTTCTTTTCTGAGCTTCCATTGCTGTTTCCATTCCTCTGCTTGGCCTCCGGGCAGTCGGTGGCATAGTGCCCTGTTTTCTGGCACTTGAAACAGGTGATGTGACTCAGATCCTTGTGAGCCGGGGCAGGACGATGCTGGTTGCCATTGCCGTTTCCATTGCCTGTCTTGTTGTCGTGGTTGCGGTTGTTCCCATTCCCTCCATGGTTATGTCCTCCATGACTATGTCCTCCATGGGTGTGATGGGTATGCCCTCCCGAGTATGGGGCATACCGGGGCTTCTGCTGAGCTCTAGAGTTGTACTTCCCCTGGCCATACTTCCACTTGCGGCTATCAATCTGCTGCTGCTTGCCTTCAAGTATTTGGCCTTGTCTACCAGCTCCTAGTAGTTGTTGAAGGTAGCCACAATTAGCTGCATTCCCAGCTCGTCATTGAGTCCCTCGAGAAACATTTCCTGCTTTGCGGCATATGTGGCCACATCATCCGGGGCATAGCGAGCTAACTTGCTGAACTCATCCACGTACTGCCCCACAGTACGGTTCCCCTGGCGTAAGTTGCGGAACTCACGCTTCTTCAGACTCATGGCTCCAGTTGAGACATGAGCGGTGCGGAAAGCCTGCTGGAACTGGTCCCACGTGATGGTGGCGATGGGGTAAGTGGCGGTGTAGTTCTCCCACCAAGAGGCTGCAGGTCCATCAAGCTGATGTGCGGCAAAGCGCACCTTCTCTGCATCTGTGCATCCAGCAGTGGCTAACTCCCTTCCGACCTTGCGGAGCCAATCATCGGCCATAATCGGCTCAGTGCTGCTAGAGAACACTGGTGGATTCAGCCTTAGGAAGCGGGTTGTCAACAGGGGGTGGTGGCGGTGGATTGTTGTTGTTGTTGTTGTTGTTGTTGTTGTTGTTGTTGTTGTTGTTGTTGTTGTTGTTCTGGTTCTGGATGAGCATCTGCATAAGGGCACTCTGCTACTGGATCAGCTGGGTGAGCTCCGGCGGAAAGTTGAAACCGGGGTCACGTCTCGGAGGCATCTGGTGTTTTGGAGTGGATGAGAAAATTAGAATAGAACAAGGATCTAATGAGAAAATATCACTACCCATATGAATGCACAATCATAATCACACCAATCATTTATTCAATCATCTCAAACATGGTTCAATCTCGGATTACAAATTCTCACGACTAATCGAAAATAGCGGCCTAATTGATCGACGGAAAAATAAAATAACATGGCGGTCGACTAAATGTCTTCATCAATTATCCTTGCATCCTCTGGTGCAGCGTCCTCCGGTGCGGTGTCCTCTGGTGCGGCGCCTCCTCTTGCGGCATTCTTCGGTGGAGCTCTCTTCATAATCCTGGTCATTGCTCACGAGGGGTCCGTCATCTCCACTCGGAAAAAGGTCTTCTCCCAGGTCCATCTTCTCCTCTAATGCGGCAACATCCATCTTCAGCTTGTCGACTCTCTCCATGAAATCCTTGATTTCTTCTTCATGGTCAAGGAAGTCCGCGCGTGCTTTCTCCTCCAGTTCCAGTTCACGGAACAACAGCCTCCTGTGTACCTTCGAGTTTCGGCGAGTCTGGATTTCGCTTCTGAGGAGACTCTCCAAGTCTTGGACATGTGAGAGAATGGAGTCGTCCTTCACGGTACGGATGATATCTCCATTCCTAGCTCTGCGAGAAATCATGGCGAGGTCTGATGGGTCGAGCTCGGCCCTGTACTCTTCTCGGAGATTTCCAAGTGCACGATAAATCGCCATGTCTCTTCCGAGAATCCAACTGAAATCGGTAAACTCAAAGTCAATGGGCTCTGAATGTCCTCCGAAGGTCCTCCCTGGAATGTGCGCCTTAATCCTGTAGCGGGTATCCGTCGGAAGTGCATTGGTAGGCTTCCCGGTGATTGAGGGCGGAGCAATCTTCAGCTTCTTCACGATCTGAACCAGCTTCTTGCCGAGAGGCATCGTCTCATCTGGTGGCAAAACTCCGTAGCAGAACGGGGTGAACTCGCGCCATCTAGAATGTTGAAAATCGGAGAGAAGTCAGAAATGAACAGGGAGAATTACGGAATGATAAGGACATAAAATAAATAGTCTCTTCCTATGGCTTTCCGATCCTAGGGGTTACGTCCTACGGTCAGCGTGTGCTCTGAATACCATCTCTGAAGCGACCCGACCCAAAATCAGTGAAGTCTCTGTGTAGCTGTACCATCCCAAGATCATGCTGGCACACACAGTACATTGATGAGAAGATTCAAAGTTCAATCACACCTGAATTTATTACATGATTCTCATATCGAGTCTTTATTACAATAGAATAAATTCGGCCGAAGGCCAACTCATGAGAAATAAACTAAATAAAGCTGCGGAAGCGTAGACGAATAGCGAGTCCATCCGACTCCATAGGGCAATCGCCAAGCGTGGATCGTAGCCTCACTCCTGATCGGAAAACTCCTCTGCAACATTAGACGTTGCAGCCGTGTAGGTCAGCATTTTGAATATGCCGGCAAGTCAAAGAGAGAACAACGATAAAAATTACTAACACTATATGCAATTTGGCTGTGGGGCTCTAAGTTTCATTGTTTTGCGAAAAAGCCAGTTTTTTCCAACAACAAGGACTTGTTTGTAAATTCTACAAAATGTTGATAGTTATTGAGATGGTTCCGCCAACCAATGTCTCATTCCCAATTATTAAATAACCCCCTCAATTAATTTATTAAGTTCGGTGTTGAGATATCCGAAATACTCCAAGTTCCAGAGGCTCAATTTGTCCGTCACCGGGGACACGGCTAACCGATTAGATCTTCACTCTGCAGAGGTTTGCACACTTTACCCGCAAGAATCGTTCCCTCCTTTAAATCTTCGCACTTCCTGGTGTTTGAAGACGGACGAACGTAAACAGGTCTTCAAGAGTTCTCTGGGCCACCGCGGTACCCATCCAATCCTACCGTTCTTCTACATCTCGTAGCACCGTCCGGCCAGAGTCACGCCTAGGGTCGACCAAGCCAGAGCCCATAATGGCTTGCGGCTGCACAGGTAAGCTTCCGGTCAATGGGGTATCCATCCGTCTCTTCGTGGCTGGGTGAAGCTTTCCGCAAGATGTCATGGCGCTTCTCCATGCATCCCGGCCAGCCGCTGGTTTCTCCAGGGTGCCCGTCAACCGTCCTCCACCCAGTAGTGAATTTTGAAGTCCATCTTGAGCTTGAAGTCATGGGGTTGTCATCATCTTGACTCTCACATCTCCCTTATGAATCACTCAACCAACCCCGTCTACGAGCATAGCAAAATAAACTACTTCGTCCCGGGCCATGGTAACAAGGGGAATTGGTTTCATCCTACCTCATGATACTACTCAAGAACATAACTTAAAATTCTCCTACTGCATGCATGGTGGGGAGGTATAATTCTAATGCAATAAAATCATAGGTATTGTAAAAGAAAACATGATCAAATGACTTGCCTGGCTGCAGGTCTTCGAAAGCTAGGGACTCGTGATAGCAGGCTTCGCACTCCGGAAATTCTACCGAAACAAACAACAATCATATAAGCATAAAAACATACAATCACTTAACATAACAGCATGCTAACATAAAACACACAAAACAATCGAACCAAAAACCAAAGAAAATTCAAAGAAATCCAAGCCAACAACTAACAAGAAAAGAAAATAAACTTTTTATTTTCTGTAAATAAAAGTTCACGTTCTAAAACTACAGAAACTAATCTAAAATAAACTATAACATAGGTAAAATAAAATTATTTACTAAATAGAACAATAGGAAAGCAGTAGCTAGTTAAATAAACAAGAAACACATGATTTTGACTAAAACTATTTTTTTATTAAATCTAAAATACCCAAACAAGTTCCTACTGCTAGGCATGAACTAAACTAAGCTGTAGAAAAAGAATCACTAAAAAATATAATCCTAACACAATTTATGGCAGAAATACTAATCTGTCTAAAACTAAAATAAAACAATTTCTAATAATTTAAACATGGCTAAACATATTTTCTTCAGAAACTACAACAAATTTGCAAACGAACAAAAAAAGAATCAACTAAAAATATTAAGTAACCTAAAAGATATGGATTTTACAAAACTGGAACTATTCTGTTAAAATCAGAAACGAAAAATATAACTAAAAAGAAAAAAACTAGCGCTAACGGGCCTATCTAACGCTCAGGCGATATATAACTAATGCATGCCTGAGAAAATAAACCGATCGGGCCGGTCTAACTAAACCAGGAAATAAACCGGACTAAAAACCAACTAAAACCGATCTAATCTAAATAAAACCTAACCCTTCGCTAGTCTAATCTAAGCCCTAGGTTTCAGATCGGACGGTGGTGGCGGCTCGGCGACATATCATGTGGCGACGCGGCGACGGACGACGGCGGCTCGGGCGGCGACGGCGCATCGGCTCCGGTGGTCTGGGGCGACGGCGGTGACGTCAGGGAGATGCGGCGGAGCGAGGCGAGGTCGAGGGTGGCGGTTGCAGCGATCGGGGACGACGGAGACGAGTGGAACGAGCTCGGCCGGGCTCCTGGTGCTCTGCAACTCCGGCGACGGGCGGTGATGCTCAAGGCGGCGACTCCGGCGATCCCTGAGCGGAGAGAGGATGTCAAAGAGGTGCGGGAGGAAGTGGCCGTTCGGGTGGGGTAGCTTGGAGGCCGAGGGGTGGCTCACCGGTGGCGGATACGGCGGCGAACCGAGGCGGCGGCGGCGAGATGCGTTCAGCGAGGGTGCGAGCTGCGGTGAGTTTTGAGCGTAGGGTTTTAGGGGTTTCGGGGGAGGAGGGGCGTAGGGTTTTATAGGGCATCAACTTGGGGCAGGGGGCGACTCGGGATCGTGATCCCGTGAAGATCGCGGCGACGGGCGGCGCGGTCGCGCTCGGGCTTGATGAGACGTGGGCGAGGGAAAGAGAAGGGTGGGGCGGGCGTCAGCGAGGGAGGGAGGAGGGGTTGGTCGAGGCGATCGAGGGGAGAGGAATCGAGGCGGGCTGGGGCAGGCCGGCTCGGCCGGCTGGTGGCTGCGCCTGGCCTGGCTGGCTGGCAAGGCGCTGGGCTGGCTGGGCGGTTGGCTTGGTGGCGTCTGGGTTTTTTTTTTTTTTTTCCTTTTTTTGAATTAGAGAGAAGAGAGAATATATAAAAATATATATTATTTTTATATAGGACATATATATCAAAATTCTCAGGGGAATTTATCCTACAATTCGGACATTTTTCCAGGGGCAAAACTCAAACTAAAAAAAAACAATTTCTAGAAATCCCAAATAAAATCAAATTTGAATTCAATCTTTTTGGCAAAACTTTTCTTCTGACATTTTTGGAGTGTCATGTTTACTCCTCTCATACTTTTTCTCAAGTATTTGTCAGGCATTGTTTTGAAGTAAATTCAACTGCCAATTTGAATTCAAATTCCAACAAACTCAAAAGCCTCTGAAATAATTCAAATGTCACTCAATTCAAACAATAATGCATAGATGCTTAGCTATAATTGTAAAACATTCCAAATGGGAAATTTGGGATGTTACATGGCTTGTGCATCCTTATGAGTGGCGGTCGGGGACGAGCGATGGTCTTTTCCTACCAATCTATCCCCCTAGGAGCATGCGCGTAGTGCTTGATTTTGATGAATTCTAAATTTTGCAATAAGTATATGAGTTCTTTTGACTAATGTTGAGTCCATGGATTATCGCACTTTTACCTTTCCGCCATTGCTAGCCTCTTGATGCCGTGCATTGCCCTTTCTCACCTTGAGAGTTGGTGCAAACTTAGCGGTGCATCCAAACCCCGTGATACGATACGCTCTGTCACACATAAACCTCCTTATATCTTCCTCAAAACAGCCACCATACCTACCTATTATGGCATTTCCATAGCCATTCCGAGATATATTGCCGTGCAACTTTCCACCGTTCCGTTTATCATCATGACATATTTTACTTTTGTCATATTGCCATTGCATGATCATGTAGTTGACATCGTATTTGTGGCAAAGCCACCATGCATTATTTTCATACATGTCACTCTTGATTCATTGCACCATCCGATACATCACGGAGGCATTCATATAGAGTCATATCTTGTTCTAGTTTCGAGTTGTAATTCATATGTTGTAATCAATAGAAGTGTGATGATCATCATTA
The DNA here is from genome assembly GCA_021605205.1 of Aegilops longissima. Classification (NCBI taxonomy): domain Eukaryota; kingdom Viridiplantae; phylum Streptophyta; class Magnoliopsida; order Poales; family Poaceae; genus Aegilops; species Aegilops longissima. Next base: position 839,973,953 of record CM038677.1, read on the forward strand.
TTAGAGCATTGCCCAAAGAAAAAAAAGGAAAACAAAGAAGAAAGGCCAAAAAGAAAAAAATAAAGGCCCAAAAAAAAGAAAAAAAGAAAATAAATAAAAAGGGCAATGTTACTATCTCTTTTTCCACACTTGTGCTTCAAAGTAGCACCTTGTTCTTCATGTAATGAGTCTCATATATTGTGCTTCAAAGTAGCACCATGGTTTTCATATAGTGAGTCTCATAAGTTGTATTTTTCATACTAGTGGGAATTTTTCATTATAGAACTTGGCTTGTATATTCCTACGATGGGCTTCCTCAAATGCCTTAGGTCTTCGTGAGCAAGCAAGTTGGATGCACACCCACTAGTTTTCTTTTGTTAAGCATACATTTATAGCTCTAGTGCATCCGTTGCATGGCAATCCCTACTCCTCATGTTGGCATGAATTGATGGGCATCTCCATAGCCCCTTGAATATCCTCGTCAATGTGAGACTTTCTCTTTTTTTTGTCTTCTCCACACAATCCCCATCATCATATTCTATTCCACCCATAGTGCTATATCCATGGCTCACGCTTATGTATTGCGTGAAGGTTGAAAAAGTTTGAGATTATTTAAGTATGAAACAATTGCTTGGCCTGTCATCGGGGGTATAGAAGTTGGGAACATCTTTGTGTGACGAAAATGAAGCATAGCCTAACTATAAGATTTTGTAGGGATGAACTTTCTTTTGCCATGTTATTTTGAGAAGACATGATTACTTTGATTAGTATGCTTAAAGTGTTACTATTTCTTTTATCAATATGAACTTTTATTTTGAATCATTTGGATCTGAACATTCATGCCACAATAAAGAAAATTACATTAAGAATTATGCTAGGTAGCATTCCACATCAAAAATTCTCTTTTTATCATTTACCTACTCGAGGACGAGCAGGAATTAAGCTTGGGGATGCTTGATACGTCTCCAACATATCTATAATTTTTTATTGTTCCATGCTATTATATTACCCCTTTTGGATGTTTATGGGCTTTATTTTACACATATATATCATTTTTGGGACTAACCTACTAACCGGAGGCCCAACCCATATTGTTGTTTTTTTGCCTATTTCAGTATTTCGAAGAAAAGGAATATCAAACGGAGTCCAAACGGAATGAAACCTTCGGGAGCGTGATTTCTGGAACGAACGTGATCCAGAGGACTTGGAGTGCAAGTCAAGAAGCAACCGAGGCCTCCACGAGATAGGAGGGCGCCCCCCTATAGGGCGCGCCCCCCTGTCTTGTGGGCCCCTCGGGCATCCACCGACGTACTTCTTCCTCCTATATAAGCCTACGTACCACGAAAACATCCAGGGAGCCAACGAAACACAATTTCCACCACCGTAACCTTCTATATCCACGAGATCTCATTTTGGAGCCTTCGCCGACACTCTGCCGGAGGCGGAATCGACCACGGAGGGCTTTTACATCAACACCATAGCCCCTTCCATGAGTTGTGAGTAGTTTACCACAGACCTACGGGTCCATAGTTATTAGCTAGATGGCTTCTTCTCTCTTTTTGGATCTCAATACAATGTTCTCCCCCTCTCTTGTGGAGATCTATTCGATGTAAACTCTTTTTGCGGTGTTTTTGTCGAGATCCGATGAATTGTAGGTTTATGATCAAGTTTATCTATGAATAAAATTTGAATCTTCTCTGAATTCTTTTATGTATGATTGAGTTATCTTTGCAAGTCTCTTTGAATTATCAGTTTGGTTTGGCCTACTAGATTTATCTTTCTTACCATGGGAGAAGTTCTTAGCTTTGGGTTCAATCTTGCGGTGTCCTTACCCAGTGACAGAAAGGGCTGCAAGGCACGTATTGTATTGTTGCCATCGAGGATAAAAAGATGGGTTTTATATCATATTGCTTGAGTTTATCCCTCTACATCATGTCATCTTGCTTAATGTGTTACTTGTTCTTATGAACTTAATACTCTAGATGCAGGCAGGAGTCGGTTGTTGTGTGGAGTAATAGTAGTAGATGCAGGCAGGTGTCGGTGTACTTGTCACGGACGTGATTCCTATATACATGATCATGCCTAGATAATCTCATAATTATTCTCTTTTCTATCATTTGCTCGACAGTAATTTGTTCACCCACCGTAATACTTATGCTATCTTGAGAGAAGCCACTAGTGAAACCTATGGCCCTTGGGTCTATCTCTTATCATATTTTCTTCCAATCTACTTTTATTTGCATCTTTACTTTTTGCATCTATATTATAAAATACCAAAAATATATTTATCTTATCATACTATCTCTATTATATCTCACTTTCGCAAGTGGCCGTGAAGGGATTGACAACCCCTTTATTGCTATGGTTGCGAGTTCTTTGTTTGTTTGTGTAGGTGCGTGGGACTTTTGAGGAGCCTCCTACTGGATTGATACCTTGGTTCTCAAAAACTGAGGGAAATACTTACGCTACTATTGCTGCATCACCCTTTCCTCTTCAAGGAAAACCAACGCAAGCTCAAGACGTAGCAGAAGGTGTACCCAATTATCTCCTTAGGGTATCCTATGAAGACGAACTTCTCCGAGTTGGGTTCGAGCTTATCAGGCTGAAGCCTTTTGACATAAGCATCGCATCCCCAAACTTTAAGAAACGACAACTTAGGTTTGTTGCCAAACCATAGTTCATACGGTGTCGTTTCAACGGACTTTGACGGTGCCCTGTTTAATGTGAATGCAGCTGTTTCTAATGCATAACCCCAAAATGATCGTGGTAAATCAGTAAGAGACATCATAGATTGCACTATATCTAATAAAGTGCAATTACGATGTTTGGACACACCATTACGCTGTGGTGTTCCAGGTGGCGTGAGCTGTGAAACTATTCCACATTGTTTTAAATGAAGGCAACCTCGTAACTCAAATATTTACCTCCACGATCAGATCGAAGAAACTTTATTTTCATGTTACGATGATTCTCCACTTCACTATGAAATTCTTGAACTTTTCAAATGTTTCAGACTTGTGGTTCATTAAGTAGATATACCCATATCTTCTCAAATCATCTGTGAAGGTCAGAGAATAGAGATACCCGCCACGAGCCTCAACACTCATCGGACCGCATACATCGGTATGTATTATTTCCAATAATTCATTAGCTTGTACCATTGTTTCAGAGAACGAAGTTTTAGTCATCTTTCCCATGAGGCAAGTGTCGGTGTCAAAACCAGCGGATCTCGGGTAGCGGGTCCCGAACTGTGCGTCTAGGCGGATGGTAATAGGAGACAAGGGACACGATGTTTTTACCCAGGTTCGGGCCCTCTCGATGGAGGTAAAACCCTACTCCTGCTTGATTAATATTGATGATATGGGTAGTACAAGAGTGGATCTACCACGAGATGAGAGAGGCTAAACCCTAGAAGCTAGCCTATGGTATGATTGTTGTTCGTCCTACGGACTAAAACCCTCCGGTTTATATAGACACCGGATAGGGTTAGGGTTACTGAGTCGGTTACAATGGTAGGAGATCTACATATCCAGATCGCCAAGCTTGCCTTCCACGCCAAGGAAAGTTCCATCCGGACATGGGACGAAGTCTTCAATATTGTATCTTCATGGTCCAGGAGTCCGGCCAACGGTGATAGTTCGGCTATCCGGACACCCCTAATCCAGACTCCTCGGTAGCCCTGAACCAGGCTTCAATGACGACGAGTCCGCACGCATATTGTCTTCGGCATTGCAAGGCGGGTTCCTCCTCCGAATACTTAATAGAAGATTTTGAACACAAGGATAGTGTACGGCTCTGCAAAACAAGTTCCACATACTACCGTAGAGAGAATAACTTTTGCAAAGATCTGCTGACGTATCCCGCGGCGTGACATCACACCACGGCCAAGCCTTTACTCGAATCGTTTTTTTACTGTTCCACCTCAGCGCATTTAGCGAGGCAGTTTCCTTGGCACGTCTTATCAGAGCGGAGATCGTGCCCCCTTATTCCGGCATCCTCATCAATACGGGCGTGGGTAACCCAGTCGTGCCCGTTGGCACGCCTCCTCCATCGAAGGCGAGTCCCGAACGGTCACGGGGAGGGCTCTTGGTATTCAACCTCTTTATAACGAGACCAAGGCCCGCTCCTTTCTTTCAATATCAATCGAATCCGCCCCTCGCTTCGAGTTTCAACACCCAAAGTTCCAGATTTAGGCGCTTCGGACCTTCAACGATGTCCGGCTCCGACCTGCACGGCCGGTGGATGTCTTCCTCCGTCACGGAAGAAGATGTGCTAAAGCTGAGAGATGCCAGGTATCTCACCGGTGAAATTTCGCATAGGCTGCCTGCCCAAGGGCAGGTTATTCCCACTCCCGAGCCTGGTGAGAGCGTGGTATTCGTGTCTCACTTCCTTCGGGGTTTAGGCTTCCCGACGGACCCCTTTGTGAGGGGGCTCATGTTTTATTATGGGCTGGATTTCCATGACTTGGATCCGGAGTCCATCCTCCACATATCGTCGTTCATTGTCGTATGTGAAGCCTTCCTCCGCATTACCCCTCACTTTGGATTGTGGCTCAAGACCTTCAAAGTAGAGCCGAAGATGATCAAGGGGCATCAGGCAGAGTGCGGTGGGGCTGTTATAAGCAAGAATGCTGACGCTCCATGGCCCGAGGGCTCTTTTCATGAGGAGCTCAATTTATGGCAACAGGTATGGTTTTATATCACCGCTCCCAGGGGCACCAAATGGGTGGTGCCACCTGCCTTCCGCTCGGGTCCTCCACTGCAGCTGGCGTCATGGGTCAATAACGGGCTCGACTGGGGACCATCCAAGGACGTACCTCTGTTGCAGGGCCGTATTCGAGACCTCCGGGAGAGGGAGATCAATCTGGTCGTAGTAGCGCAGGTCATGCTGATTCGTCACACCCTGCCCTGCAAACGTCGCCCCCTCCGCCTGTGGGAGTTTAATCCGGAGGGACCACGAGCTCTCCAACATTTTATGGGCGTAACGCCCGTGGAGATGTACCAACTGTTCTTCGGATCACAAGCAATGTGTCCGGACTTAACCGAGGACGCAGGTCTGAGCTGCAATCGCCTAGATACCCAAGTAAGTAGTCCTGTACCCGGACATGCTATCAGCATATTTATCATACACTTGCCCTTAAAAGAGCTATCCTTTAAACAGGAGTGGATAGCAAAAGCAAAACTGATCAGGTGTCCGGCCCCCCTCCCTGAGACCATGTCGGATCCTGTATTAACCAAGATGCTAGAGGTTGTGCCTTTTGAAGAAGGCGAAGGGGGAAACAAGGGAACTACCACCTCCGTAAAGGAGGCTATCAAGAAAGGGGGATCGAGAATCCCTCCCTCCAAGGGGAGAAGAGACCGCTTCTGAAGATCCGGAGACCAAAGCCTCGAAGCGGGGGAAGAAATCTTCACCAGAGGGTCCTGCGGCGGGAGATGCCCCGGCCGCACTATTTCCCCAAGGAGATCATCCCTCCAGCGAGCCATAAGTAAAGGGGGGGGGGCATTTTTTTTAAAGAGAGACATCCCTGTTTTATTTCTGAAGGTAACCGAAAGTTTACCTTGTAGTTCGGATCTTATCCCTTCACAGCAGAGCTCGTCTTCAGGGGATCTTGATCTGGAGATGATGGAGAGCGAAACGCCTCCGCCTGCCGTACCGTTATGCGAGGAGTACGACCCTGAGGTGTCGTCGTGGAGGGCTTCTCCCAATCCGGCGGGGCCAGAAGGCAGCCGCATGTCCCCTCAAAGCTCTCCGTGTCTGGCCTTCAAAAAAGTCCACCGGACGAGTCCGGCACCAACGGGTGTACGGTCGGAGGAGCTGAAGGATCTGCTTGGGCGAGCGTCTATCTCGTAAGATCACCGTACGTTAATGGGTACGGTGATTGAAAGGATTTCATCTGCTAAGAGCGGATTGCATGAAGCCGTCGCAAGTTTACTGACGGGTTTTGAGGTACGCAAAATGATGTACCTTCTGACAGTTCTGCATATAAAATGCGCCCTGTATAGATAGTAGCCCCTGAGACTTAGTGCGGTGTCAAAAATGACGGCGCGCCGAGGATCATAACCCCATGTATAATATGCGCTCTTCCTATGTAGGTGGCGAAGCGTCCGGTGGCTAGCTGGGCTGATGAATTTGCCGTACTGAATCGGCAACTTGACGTGGCGGATGCGGACATCACGCTTGTTAATAAGCGGCTTGACGAGTCACAAGGTATGCAACTTCTCCGCAGACACTTGGTAAGGGAGCTTAACACCCATGCCTTACAACATGTATGCTTAATGCAGATGGTGCCGCTGCTATGGAGAACCTTCGGGCGGTGCTCGCCCGAGCCAAGGAGCAAGCCAAAAAAAGTGATGCGGCGGCCTTGAAGGAGGCCGCAGAGCTAAAAGCCGAACAGGCTGCTCACTGCCGAAACAAGAAAGAGATGGCCGAGATGGCCGTGAAATTAAAGAATGCTGCTGACCGTTGCGAGCTTCTTGAAAAAGAAGATTGAGCGAAACAAGAGGACCTGAAAAAGGCCGCCACCGAGGCCAAGGATACTCGCTCTGCGATGAGAGCTATGAAGGAGGAGCTACGTCAGGCCGGAGATATTGCGGCTGGAAAGCCCTTTCTGATGCGGAGAAAATTCACGGATCCTAAGTACGCTCAATTGGACCGGCTGTGGAGTGGGAAGGATGCTTATCTGGACTTGGCGGCGAGTGCCGCAGACGCGGCCGAACACTTCCGAGGTCAAAAGGATCACGGATTGGAAGAGCTTTTTTGGTCGCAGTTCCATAGTCCGGAGCGTCCACTTTCGTTAACCGATCGTTTGGCCGAATGGGCTGAGCTGAATAGGTTATCCGGACTTGCCATGAAGGCTATTGTGACTCATTTGTGGCCGAAAAGGCCCGAGCCGAAGAGTTATTTTGGCTTGTTGCAGCAGTTCCTTGGTGCGGTGCCGCATATCGATGCAATGAAGCGGTCAGCATGCATAGAGGGTGCGCGGATGGCTCTTGCCCGTGTCAAGACATACTGCGCGGAGATGAAGGCCATCGACGTTGCATCCCAAGATTCGGACAGAAGCCGAGTACCTGCCGAGCACTATTTTGAGGAAGTCCTGCCGGGTGCTCGTTTAATAGAGACGCAGTGCTCGAAGGATATTATGCTTTAATGACATGTATGATTTGTGAAAACAATGTTTCAATATAATATAAGAGCTTTTTTATACTTGTGGGTTCAAGTATTAAAACACCTCCTGTGCGGACGTTGATGTATATGTGTATATAACCTGAAAGATGGCAGTCCTTGGCTTCAGCCCCCACGCACATAGTGCGGGGGTCTTTGCAAAAAGGCGCATTTTCACACTTAATCCAACGTCTTGGTCCTGTAAAGGAGGTGATAGCGTAGCAAACTAGGCAACCGGACTATAATGCTTTATCACTTTCACTTAGCCATAGGAGTTCGATGGTGGGGCTACTATATAGCCCCTAGGGGCACCGCGCTCTCCCGAATTCGGGGCGCGTATGTGCCTGGCCGGGAAACGGCCCTTCGTCAATGCGGGGGAATTCTAAGCATTCTGCTGAAGGAAATATGCCCTAGAGGCAATAATAAAGTTATTATTTATTTCCTTATATCATGATAAATGTTTATTATTCATGCTAGAATTGTATTAACCGGAAACATAATACATGTGTGAATATATAGACAAACAGTATGTCACTAGTATGCCTCTACTTGACTAGCTTGTTAATCAAAGATGGTTATGTTTCCTAACCATGAACAAGGAGTTGTTATTTGATTAACAAGGTCACATCATTAGTTGAATGATCTGATTGACATGACCCATTCCGTTAGCTTAACACTTGATCGTTTAGTATGTTAATGCTTTCTTCATGACCCATACATGTTCCTGTAACTATGAGATTATGCAACTCCCGTTTACCGGAGGAACACTTTGGGTACTACCAAACGTCACAACGTAACTAGGTGATTATAAAGGAGTACTACAGGTGTCTCCAAAGGTACTTGTTGGGTTGGCGATTTGAGATTAGGTTTTGTCACTCCGATTGTCGGAGAGGTATCTCAGGCCTTCTCGGTAATGCACATCACTTAAGCCTTGCAAGCATTACAACTAATGAGTTAGTTGTGAGATGATGTATTACGGAACGAGTAAAGAGACTTACCGGTAACGAGATTGAACTAGGTATTGGATACCGACGATCGAATCTCGGGTAAGTAACATACCGATGACAAAGGAACAACGATGTCGTTATGCGGTTTGACCGATAAAGATCTTCAGTAGAATATGTAGGAACCAATATGGGCATCCAGGTTCCGCTATTGGTTATTGACCGAGAATGGTTCTAGGTCATGTCTACATAGTTCTCGAACCCGTAGGGTCCGCACGCTTAACGCTTCGATGACAGTTCATAATGAGTTTATAAGTATTGATGCATCAAGGTTGTTCGAGTCCCGGATGTGATCACGGACATGACGAGGAGTCTCGAAATGGTCGAGACATAAAGATTGATATATTGGAAGCCTATGTTTGGACTTGGAATGGTTCCGAGTGAAAACAGGATGTTATCGGAACACCGGGGTTACGGAACCCCCGGGGTATATGGGCCTTCATGGGCCTCAAGGAGAAGGAGAAGGGCGGCCAGGTGGGCTGCGCCCCCTCCCCTTCCAGTCCGAATAGGACAAGGAGAGGGGCGGCGCCTTCCCTCTTCCCCTCCCAATCCTACTCCAACTAGGAGAGGGGGAGTCCTACTCCCGGTGGGAGTAGGACTCCTCCTTGCGCGCCTCCCCTTGGGCCGCCACCTCCCCTTGTCTCCTTTATATACGGGGCAGGGGCACCCCAACACACAAGTTGATCACGGATCTTTCCTTAGCCGTGTGCGGTGCCCCTTCCACCATATTCCACTTGGTCATATCGTCATGAGCTTAGGCGAAGCCCCGCGCCGAGAAGTCATATCGTCGCGGAGCTTAGGCGAAGCCCCGCGTCGGTGGAGCATCAACATCGTCACCACGCCGTCGTCTTGACGGAACTCATCCCGACACTTTGCTGGATCGAGTCCGGGATCGCCATCGAGCTGAACGTGTGCAGAACTCGGAGGTGCCGACGTTCGGTGCTTGGATCGGTCGGATCGTGGAGACGTCGACTACATCAACAGCGTTGTTATAACGCTTCGCTTTCGTTCTCACGAGGGTACGCGGACGGACTCTCCCTCTCGTTGCTATGCCATCACCATGGTCTTGCGTGATCGTAGGAAATTTTTGAAATTACTACGTTCCCCAACAGTGGCATCCGAGCCTGGTTTTATGCGTTGATGTCATGTGCACGAGTAGAACACAAGTGAGTTGTGGACGATACAAGTCATACTGCCTACCAGCATGTCATACTTTGGTTCAGCGGTATTGTGAGATGAAGCGGCCGGACCGACATTACGCAGACGCTTACGCGAGACTGGTTTCACCGCCCGAGCACTCGTTGCTTAAAGGTGACCGGCGGGTGTCTGTCTCTCTCACTTTAGTTGAATCGAGTGTGGCTACGCCCGGTCCTTGAGAAGGTTAAACGGAGTCTATTTGACGAAGTATCGTTGTGGTTTTGATGCGAGGTAAGAACGGTTCTTGCTCAGCCCGTAGCAGCCACGTAAAACTTGCAACAACAAAGTAGAAGACGCCTAACTTGTTTTTGCAGGGCATGTTGTGATGTGATATGGTCAAGACGTGATGCTATACTTTATTGTATGAGATGATCATGTTTTGTAACCGAGTTATCGGCAATGGCAGGAGCCATATGGTTGTCGCTTATTGTATGAAATGCAACGCCATGTAATTGCTTTACTTTATCACTAAGGAGTAGCGATAGTCGTAGAAGCAATAGTTGGCGAGACGACAACGATGCTACGATGGAGATCAAGGTGTCGCGCCGGTGACGATGGTGATCATGACGGTGCTTGGCGATGGAATCACAAGCACAAGATGATGATGACCATATCATATCACTTATATTGATTGCATGTGATGTTTATCCTTTATGCATCTTATCTTGCTTTGTTTGACGGTAGCATTATAAGATGATCTCTCACTAAAATTATCAAGAAGTGTTCTCCTGAGTATGCACCGCTGCCAAAGTTCGTAGTACCCGGACACCACGTGATGATCGGGTGTGATAAGTTCTCGTCCATCTACAACGGGTGCAAAACAGTTTTGCACGCGAATACTCAGGTTAAACTTGACGAGCCTAGCATATAACAGATATGGCCTCGGAACACGGAGACCGAAAGGTCGAACGTGAATCATATAGTAGATATGATCAACATAGTGATGTTCACCATTGAAACTACTCCGTCTCACGTGATGATCGGACATGGTTTAGTTGATTTGGATCACGTGATCACTTAGATGACTAGAGAGATGTCTGTCTAAGTGGGAGTTTTTAATATGATTAATTGAACTTAAATTTATCATGAACTTAGTACCTGATAGTATTTTGCTTGTCTATGTTTAATGTAGATAGATGGCTCGTGTTGTTGTTCCGTTGAATTTTAATGCGTTCCTTGAGAAAGCAAAGTTGAAAGATGATGGTAGCAATTACACGGACTGGGTCCGTAACTTGAGGATTATCCTCATTGCTGCACGAAAAATTAAATCTGGAAGCACCGCTGGGTGACAGGCTGCTGCAGATCTTGAGCCGAAGTTATGAACGTCCGCAAAGCAGAGCTGATGACTACTCTATAGTTCAGTGTGCCATGCTTTACGGCTTAGAACCGGGTCTTCAACGACGTTTTGAACGTCATGGAGCATATGAGATGTTCCAGGAGTTGAAGTTAATATTTCAAGCAAATGCCCGGATTGAGAGATATGAAGTCTCCAATAAGTTCTATAGCTGCAAGATGGAGGAGAATAGTTACATCGGTGAGCACATACTCAAAATGTCCGGGTATAACAATCACTTAATTCAGCTGGGAGTTAATCTTCCGGATGATAGTGTCATTGATGAATTCTCCAATCACGCCACCAAGCTACAAGAGCTTCGTGATGAACTATAATATGCAAGGGATGACTAAGACAATTCCTGAGTTCTTCACGATGCTAAAAGCATGGAGGTAGAAATCAAGAAAGAGCATCAAGTGTTGATGGTCAACAAGACCACTAGTTTCAAGAAAAGGGCAAAGGGAAGAAGAAGGAAACTTCAAGAAGAACAGCAAGAAAGTTGCTGATCAAGAGAAGAAACCCAAGTCTGGACCTAAGCCTGAAACTGAGTGTTTTACTGCAAGCAGACCGGACTTCGAAGCGGAACTGCCCCAAGTATTTGGCGGATAAAAAGGATGGCAAGGTGAACAAAGGTATATGTGATATACATGTTATTGATGTGTACCTTACTAGAGCTCGTAGTAGCACACTGGTATTTGATACTGGTTCATTGCTAATATTTGCAACTCGAAACAGGGACTACGGAATAGACGAGCACGGCAAAGGACGAGGTGACGATCGCGCGTGGGAAATGGTTCCAAAGTCAATGTGATCGCGGTCGGCACGCTACCTCTACATCTACCTTGGGATTAGTTTTAGACCTAAATAATTGTTATTTGGTGCAGCGTTGAGCATGAACATTATATCTGGATCTTGTTTAATGCGAGACGGTTATTCATTTAAATCAGAGAATAATGGTTGTTCTATTTATATGAGTAATATCTTTTATGGTCATGCACCCTTGAAGAATGGTCTATTCTTGTTGAATCTCGACAGTAGTGATACACATATTCATAATGTTGAAGCCAAAAGATGCAGAGTTGATAATGATAGTGCAACTTATTTGTGGCACTGCCGTTTAGGTCATATCGGTGTAAAACGCATGAAGAAACTCCATACTGATGGGCTTCTGGAATCACTTGATTATGAATCACTTGGTACTTGCGAACCGTGCCTCATGGGCAAGATGACCAAAACGCCGTTCTCCGGAACTATGGAGCGAGCAACTGATTTGTTGGAAATCATACATACTGATGTTTGTGGTCCAATGAATGTTGAGGCCTTGGCGGGTATCGTTATTTTCTCACCTTCACAGATGATTTAAGCAGATATGGGTATATCTACTTAATGAAACACAAATCTGAAACATTTGAAAAGTTCAAAGAATTTCAGAGTGAAGTGGAAAATCATCGTAACAAGAAAATAAAGTTTCTACGATCTGATCGTGGAGGAGAATATTTGAGTTACGAGTTTGGTTTACATTTGAAACAATGTGGAATAGTTTCAACTCACGCCACCCGAACACCACATAGAAATGGTGTGTCCGAACGTCGAATCGTACTTTACTAGATATGGTGCGATCTATGATGTCTATTTCGATTTACCGCTATCGCTTTGGGGTTATGCTTTAGAGACGGCCGATTCACGTTGAATAGGACACCGTCAAAATCCGTTGAGACGACGCCTTATGAACTGTGGTTTGGCAAGAAACCAAAGTTGTCGTTTCTTAAAGTTTGGGGCTGCGATGCTTATGTAAAGAAACTTCAACCAGATAAGCTCGAACCCAAATCGGAAAATGTGTCTTCATAGGATACCCAAAGGAGACTGTTGGGTACACCTTCTATCACAGATCTGAAGGCAAGATTTTCGTTGCTAAATTCGGGTCCTTTCTAGAGAAGGAGTTTCTCTCGAAAGAAGTGAGTGGGAGGAAAGTAGAACTTGATGAGATAATCAGTATCTGCTCCCTTATTGGAAAGTAGTTCATCACAAGAAATGGTTCCTGTGACAACTACACCAATTAGTGAGGAAACTAATGATGATGATCATGAAGCTTCAGATCAAGTTACTCTGAACCTCGAGGTCAACCAGAGTAAAATACGCACCAAAGTGGTACGGTAATCTTATTCGGAAGTCATGTTACTTGACCATGGCGAACCTACAAACTATGAAGAAGCGATGGTGAGCCCAGATTCGCAAAATGGCTGGAAGCCATGAAATCTGAGATGGGATCCATGTATGAGAACAAAGTATGGACTTTGGTTGACTTGCCCGATGATCGGCAAGCCATTGAAAATAAATGGATCTTTAAGAAGAAGACTGGCGCCGATGGTAATGTAACTGTCTACAAAGCTCGACTTGTTGCAAAAGGTTTTCGACAAGTTCAAGGAGTTGACTACGATGAGACTTTCTCACCGTAGCGATGCTTAAGTCTGTCCGAATCATGTTAGCAATTGCCGCATTTTATGATTATGAAATTTGGCAAATGGATGTAAAACTGCATTCTTGAATGGATTTCTAGAAGAAGAGTTGTATATGATGCAACCAGAAGGTTTTGTCGATCCAAAAGGTGCTAACAAAGTGTGCAAGCTCCAACGATCAATTTATGGTCAGTGCAAGCCTCTCGGAGTTGGAATAAGCGCTTTGATAATGTGATCAAAGCATATGGGTTTGTACTGACTTTTGGAGAAGCCTGTATTTACAAGAAAGTGAGTGGGAGCTCAGTAGCATTTCTAATATTATATGTGGACGACATATTATTGATTGGAAATGATATAGAATTTCTGGATAGCATAAAAGGATACTTGAATAAAAGTTTTCAATGAAAGACCTCGGTGAAGCTGCTTACATATTGGGCATCAAGATCTATAGAGATAGATCAAGGCGCTTGATTGACTTTCACAAAGCACATACCTTGATAAAGTTTTGAAAAAGTTCAAAATGGATCAGGCAAAGAAAGGTTTTTACCTGTGTTACAAGGTGTAAGATTGAGTCGACTCAATGCCCGACCACAGCAGAAGATAGAGAGAAAATGAAAGATGTTCCTATGCTTCAGCCATAGGCTCTATCATGTATGCAATGCTGTGTACCGGACCGACGATGCTTAGCTGTAAGCTTGGCAGGAAGGTACCAAAGTAATCCAGAGTGGATCATGGACAGCGGTCAAGAACATCCTGAAATACCCGAAAAGGACTAAGGATATGTTTCTCGATATGGAGGTGACAAAGAGCTAGTCGTAAATGGTTACGTCGATGCAAGCTTTGACACGATCCGGACGATTCTAAATCGCAAACCGGATCGTGTTTTTATTAAGCGGTGGAGCTGTCGGTTGGTGCAGTTCTAAACAAAGCGTCGTGGCGGGATCTACATGTGAAGCGGAGTACATAGCTGCTTCGAAGCAGCGAATGAAGGAGTCTGGATGAAAGAGTTCATTTCCGATCTAGGTGTCATACCTAGTGCATCGGGACCGATGAAGATCTTACGTGACAATTGGTGCAATTGCCTTGGCAAAGGAATCCAGATTTCACAAGAGGACCAAGCACATCAAGAGACGCTTCAATTCCATTCGGGACCAAGTCCAAGTGGGAGACATAGAGATTTGCAAAATACATACGGATCTGAATGTTGCAGACCCGTTGACTAAGCCTCTTCCACGAGCAAAACATGATCAGCACCAAGACTCCATGGGTGTAAGGATCATTACTTTGTAATCTAGATTATTGACTCTAGTGCAAGTGGGAGGCTGAAGGAAATATGCCCTAGAGGCAATAATAAAGTTATTATTTATTTCCTTATATCATGATAAATGTTTATTATTCATGCTAGAATTGTATTAACCGGAAACATAATACATGTGTGAATATATAGACAAACAGTATGTCACTAGTATGCCTCTACTTGACTAGCTTGTTAATCAAAGATGGTTATGTTTCCTAACCATGAACAAGGAGTTGTTATTTGATTAACAAGGTCACATCATTAGTTGAATGATCTGATTGACATGACCCATTCCGTTAGCTTAACACTTGATCGTTTAGTATGTTAATGCTTTCTTCATGACCCATACATGTTCCTGTAACTATGAGATTATGCAACTCCGTTTACGGAGGAACACTTTGGTACTACCAAACGTCACAACGAATCGGGTGATTATAAAGGAGTACTACAGGTGTCTCCAAAGGTACTTGTTGGGTTGGCGTATTTGAGATTAGGTTTTGTCACTCCGATTGTCGGAGAGGTATCTCGAGCCTTCTCGGTAATGCACATCACTTAAGCCTTGCAAGCATTACAACTAATGAGTTAGTTGTGAGATGATGTATTACGGAGCGAGTAAAGAGACTTACGTAACGAGATTGAACTAGGTATTGGATACCGACGATCGAATCTCGGGTAAGTAACATACCGATGACAAAGGGAACAACGATGTCGTTATGCGGTTTGACCGATAAAAGATCTTCAGAGAATATGTAGGAACCAATATGGGCATCCAGGTTCCGCTATTGGTTATTGACCGAGAATGGTTCTAGGTCATGTCTACATAGTTCTCGAACCCGTAGGGTCCGCACGCTTAACGTTCGATGACAGTTCATAATGAGTTTATAAGTATTGATGCGAAGGTTGTTGAGTCCGGATGTGATCACGGACATGACGAGGAGTCTCGAAATGGTCGAGACATAAAGATTGATATATTGGAAGCCTATGTTTGGACTTCGGAATGGTTCCGAGTGAAAACAGGATGTTACCGGAACACCGGGGTTACCGGAACCCCCCGGGGGGTATATGGGCCTTCATGGGCCTCAAGGAGAAGGAGAAGGGCCGGCCAGGTGGGCTGCGCGCCCCCCTCCCCCTTCCAGTCCGAATAGGACAAGGAGAGGGGGGGCGGCGCCCCTTCCCTCTTTCCCCCTCCCCAATCCTACTCCAACTAGGAGAGGGGGAGTCCTACTCCCGGTGGGAGTAGGACTCCTCCTTGGTGCGCCTCCCTTGGGCCGCCACCTCCCCTTGTCTCCTTTATATCTGGGGCAGGGGCACCCCAATACACACAAGTTGATCTACGGATCTTTCCTTAGCCGTGTGCGGTGCCCCTTCCACCATATTCCACTTCGTCATATCGTCATGAGCTTAAGCGAAGCCCCGCGCGGAGAAGTCATATCGTCGCGGAGGTTAGGCGAAGCCCCGCGTCGGTGGAGCATCAACATCGTCCACCACGCCGTCGTCTTGACGGAACTCATCCCGACACTTTGCTGGATCGAGTCCGGGATCGTCATCGAGCTGAGCGTGTGCGAACTCGGAGGTGCCGACGTTCGGTGCTTGGATCGGTCGGATCGTGGAGACGACGACTACATCAACAGCGTTGTTATAACGCTTCGCTTTCGGTCTCACGAGGGTGCGTGGGCGGACACTCTCCCTCTCGTTGCTATGCCATCACCATGGTCTTGCGTGATCGTAGGAAATTTTTTGAAATTACTACGTTCCCCAACATCTGCTAGGTCATCGAGTGGTTGACCAGTCTCGCGCTATATCATGACAGTCAGTTTTCGGCTTTCTCTACTGAGGTGCTCACCTGGCCGAACTGGGGCACAATCGCAGTAGTTCTCCTGGTGCCGCGTTAGCCGATAGAACGGAACGTAAGGCAGCAAAACACATGAGCCGGGCAAACCCAAAATTTGACCAAAGACATGATTCGGAGCTGATGCATATAAGGCCTAACTCGAGACGCCAAAGACTCCCTAAGGTATTCGGTCTTTATGAAAACGGGCAGAATAATGCTCTAAGCCCCTGGTGTCCAGGTACGCGCAAAAAATTCTGGTGCGGCCGGTGCCAAAACGCCAGCCTCCTCCTCGGTTATAGCAAGAAACCGGGGGATGTGTATCAACAAGAGACAGTAAAAAAGGTTTACGCAGGGTCTTAATCTAAAAAGAATCCTTGCAACGGGTCCCTGCTGCACGTCTGCGCATGTGTCTCCGTTGTGCCGTATCCTGGACGGCTGTAGCACGGTGTTCATCTGTAAAAGAGAAGAACTTAGTTGAAAAGAAAAAGGATCGTGCAAAAAAAAGTACTTTATATTAAATAAACAGAGTACGGTTCGAAAGGTGAATATGATTGAGCTTTATTGTCTCTTGTTGTACATGCGTACAGCCCCTTGTACGGGGGTATGCCGCTAGTAGGCGCCGGACTCGTCTAGCCATGTCCGGGGTTCGAATGACCTATTCAGGTGCTTTGATTAGCGGAGCCGGATTGGTGTGGGGCCTTCAAGGCAGTCTCACGTTCTTCCGTGCTCGAGTAACACTTAATATTCCCTTTTAATGAGATGATGTCGCGTGGAGCGGGCATTTTAAGTGTAAGAGATGCATAATGCGGTATTGCGTTAAAGCGGGCGAGAGCTTCACGCCCCAGTAGTTCTTGATAGCTACTTTCAAATGGGGCGATGTGGAAGGTTAACTTTTCGCGGCGGAAGTTGTCGGATGAGCCGAACACAACTTCTAGAAGTAGGGAGCCCGTACAATGGGCATATAGGCCTGGCATTACCCCTTTGAAGGAGGTGTTGCTATGGCGAATTTTGGTTGGGTCTATCACCATTTTGCGGATTGTGTCCAGATATAGCAGGTTTAGATCGCTGCCTCCGTCCATTAGGACTTGTGTAAATTGGAGTCCGTCGATTATAGGTATAATATCAAGGCAGTACATCCCGCGTTCCGGATACTTCCAGAATAGTCCTGATGATCGAAGGTGATTGGTTTTGACAACCATTGTTCGGACTCTGCTGGGATAGACCGTGCGGCGCGTGTTTCTATGGGCGCCGCTCTGTTTTTCCCTTTTGTCACTTGAAGTGAGTTCACTATTTTGACTTTTTGTGGGAAATTCCTTTGTTTTCCGGTGCTCTGCTTGTGGGGTTCGTTATCGTCCTGGCTTGGTGTGTCGAGCCCCTTGTGTTCGGCATTGAGTTTGCCGGACTGCTTGAAGACCCAACAATCTCTGTGGGTATGGTTTGCAGTGCTTCCTGTGAGTCTTGTGGATTTGGCATATTTTGTCCAAGATTTTGTTTAGGTTGGATAGCTCGTCGCTGTCGTCCTTGAGGGGCATTTTTTTATGGTTCTGCCGGGAGCTTCTGAATCCGGCGTTGACTGTCGTGCTCTTCGGGCTGTTTCCCTTTGTCCGGCGCTGATTCTTGTTGCGTCGTGGATTTCCATTTCCATCCCTGACTTCGGATGTACTTGGGTCGCTGGTACTGCATCTTTCCAGCCAACTAACCTCTCCCGCGCAAAAGCGGGTCATGAGGCTTGTTAATGCAGCCATGGTTTAGAAGCCAGTCGGGACCTTCATACTGAGAAGACATTCAAAGAAGATTTCTTTCTCTTCTTTCGTAAGAGCGTAGCTGGCTGGACCTTCATACTGCTTCGGAGGCATGCCCTCTTTTTCGTGCAAGCGTTGCAGGTCCTCTCGTGCCTCAGTGTATCTTTTGTCTTCCCATACACGCCCAAGAAGCCTAGCAGGTTCACAAAGGTTCTTCGTCATGTGCATCACGTTGATCAAGAGCGGACCTCTAGGTATTTCAGAGGGTAGGTCCCAAAATATAGATTTCTTCTTCCACATGGGTGCGTGATTCTCGGTGTCATTCGGAACAGCTAGTCCGCCGGGACCCTTTCCAAAGATTACGTGTAAATCATTGACCATAGCAAGTACGTGATCACCGGTACGCATGGCGGGCTTCTTCCGGTGATCTGCCTCGCCTTTGAAATGCTTGCCTTTCTTTCGACAGTGATGGTTGGTCCGAAGAAATCGACGATGGCCCTGGTACACATTCTTCCTGCACCTTGCCAGGTATATACTATCGGTGTCAAGTAAACAGTGCGTGCATGTGTGGTATCCCTTGTTTGTCTGTCCTGAAAGGTTAATGAGAGCGGGCCAATCGTTGATGGTCACGAACAGCAACGCCTTTAGGTTAAATTCCTCCTGTTTGTGCTCATCCCACGTACGTACACTGTTTCCATTCCACAGCTGTAAAAGTTCTTCAACAAATGGCCTTAGGTATACATCAATGTCGTTGCCGGGTTGCTTAGGGCCTTGGATGAGAACTCGCATCATAATGAACTTCCGCTTCATCCACATCCAAGGAGGAAGGTTATACATACATAGAGTAACGGGCCAGGTGCTGTGATTGCTGCTCTGCTCCCCGAAAGGATTAATGCCATCCGCGCTTAAAGCAAACCATACGTTCCTTGGCTCACTTGCAAACTCATCCCAGTACTTTCTCTCGATTTTTCTCCACTGCGACCCGTCAGCGGGTGCTCTCAACTTCCCGTCTTTCTTACAGACCTCACTGTGCCATCGCATCAACCTCCGTTTCTGAACAGACGTTTCAATCGTGGTATTATAGGAGCATACCACATCACCTTCGCAGGAACCCTCTTCTGGGGGCTCGCCGTCAACATCACCAGGTCATCTCGTCGATCTTATACCGTAATGCACCGCATACGGGCATGCGTTCAGATCCTTATGCGCACCGCATGTAGAGGATGCAGTCATTAGGGCATCCATGTATCTTCTGCACCTCCAATCCTAGAGGGCATCGACCTTCTTTGCTGCGTATGTCTTGTCGGGCAATTCGTTATCCTTTGGAAGCTTCTTCTTCAATATTTTCAGTAGCTTCTCAAATCCTTTATCGAGCACAACATTCTCTGCCTTCCTTTGCAGCAATTCGAGACGGTACCGAGCTTTGTGTTGCCATCTTCGCAATTGTGGTACAACCCTTTTTTGTGGTCCTCTAACATGCGATCGAACTTCAGCTTCTCCTTTTGACTTTCGCATTGCGTCCTTGCATCGACAATGACCCGGCGGAGATCATCATCATCGGGCACATCGTCTGGTTCCTCTTGATCTTGAGCAGCTTCACCCGTTGCAGCATCATCATGCACATCGTCTGGTTCCTCTTGATGTTCAGTAGCATCACCGTATTCGGGGGGCACATAGTTGTTATCGTACTCTTCTTCTTCGCCGTCTTCCATCATAACCCCTATTTCTCCGTGCCTCGTCCAAACATTATAGTGTGGCATGAAACCCTTGTAAAGCAGGTGGGTGTGGAGGATTTTCCGGTCAGAGTAAGACTTCGTATTCCCATATATAGGGCATGGACAACACATTAAACCATTCTGCTTGTTTGCCTCAGCCATTTCGAGAAAATCATGCACGCCCTTAATGTACTCGGAGGTGTGTCTTGAACCGTACATCCATTGCCGGTTCATCTGTGTGCATTATATATAATTAAGTGTGTCAAAAATCATTACAGAACATCATGAATAGATAATTAAGTGACCAAATTAATAGAAGTTCATCATCACATTAAAACCAAAGTACATACATAGTTCTCATCTAACAACATAAAGCTCTGCAGAGCATCTAAATTAATTAAACCATACACTGAAACTATATAAAACATTTCAATGCGATCATAATCGCAACCAATGTAACAACTGATCCAACGAAATAATGATACCAAGCCTCGGTATGAATGGCATATTTTCTAATCTTTCTAATCTTCAAGCGCATTGCATCCATCTTGATCTCGTGATCATCGACGACATCGGCAACATGCAACTCCAATATCATCTTCTCCTCGTCAATTTTTCTAATTTTTTCCTTCAAAAAATTGTTTTCTTCTTCAACTAAATTTAACCTCTCGACAATAGGGTCGGTTGGAATTTCCGGTTCGACAACCTCCTAGATAAATAAAATCTATGTCACGTTGGTCGGCATAATTGTCATAAACAATAAATGAACCAATAGTTATGAAAAGATATATATACCACATCCGAATCATAGGCGGGGACGAGGGCCAGCGAGGCGGATACCAAAACCATCGCACTATATAAGATGCAATAATAAAAGTAAGAAAATTATACAAGTATCTATATAAACATACAAGTAACAATTTTTTCCTTTCAAAAGAAGATAAGAACAAGAGGCTCACCAAGGTGGTGCAGTGGCGAGATCGGTGCAGGCGTCGGCAGTGGTGAAGACGGGACGGGCGTGACGGACTGGTAAACCTAGACAAATATTAAGGAAAATGGAGCTTGGAGGTCGAGCTTGAGAGGAGAAAGCTTAAGTAGTGTGGCTCGGGCATTCCATCGAACACCTCGTGTGCATAGGAGGTGAGCTAGAGCACCACAAAGCTCTCCCCCTCGAGCCACGAAAAAACAGAGCCTTGGGAGTGCTCGTCATGGGCGAGGGTATATATAGGCAAATAATTGGTCGGTTGGTGACTTGAACCGGGACTAAAGGGCAACCTTTGGTCGGTTCGTCCCACCAACGGTACCAATGGTGGTGGGCCAGGCGAGGCCCATTGGTCCCGGTTGTCCCACCAACCGGGACCAAAAGGTCCAGACGAACGGGACCAATGGCCCACGTGGCCCGGCCGGCCCGGGGCTCACTGAACTGGTCAATGCCCCATTGGTCCGGTTCAGATTGAACCGGGACTAATGGGCTGGCCGGGCCTGGACCATTGCCCCCTTTTCTACTAGTGTAAGTCGGCATATCCCGTTGAAAAGATTGAGCTGGAAGTGGCTTTTGGAGACGAATATGATACCAGGGCTGAGAAGCTGACGTTTGAGGTAGTCAAAATCAGGAGCCCATATCACGCTCTGTTTGGACGGCCGGCTTATGCCAAGTTTATGGCACAGCCGTGTTATGTTTATCTGCAGCTCAAGATGCCCGGTTACAAGGGCACCATCATTGTGCATGGGAGTCGAAAGAAGGCCTTGGAATGCGAGGAAGGCGATGCAGCTTATGCTGAATCCGTTTGTGCTGAAGAGGAGCTGAAGTTTGATCAAACTAATGTTGACCCGGCGGATATGACCTCTTTGAAAAAGCCAACCACAGAGCAAGACTCGGCGTTGAAATTTAAGTCGGCCGCCGAGACAAAACTGGTTGACTTCACTCCAGGCGACTCTTCCAAGCAGTTCAGCATTAGTACCAATTTGGATCCCAAATAGGAAAGCGCGCTCATCGAGTTCATCCGTGAGAATCGGGACATCTTTGCATGGAAACCTTCTGATATGCCGGGTGTCCCGAGAGAACTCGCTGAGCACACTCTTAATATTGATCCAAAGTATAAGCCGGTCAGGCAGTTTCTCCGGCGATTCAATGAGGAAAGGCGAAAGGCTATAGGGGAGGAGGTCGCTCGGCTCTTAGCGGCCGGGTTTATCGTGGAAGTTTTTCACCCGGAGTGGTTGGCTAACCCGGTGCTTGTGCTAAAAAAGAACGGCACCTGGCGGATGTGTGTGGACTACACGGACTTAAATAAAGCTTGTCCGGCTGATCCCTTTGCTCTACCCCGCATTGATCAAATCATTGATGCCACAGCGGGTTGCAAGCGGTTGAGTTTTTTGGATGCTTACTCTGGTTATCATCAGATCAAGATGGCAGTTAAGGACCAGGAGAAGACGGCTTTCATTACTCCGTTTGGAGCCTTCTGCTATGTGTCTATGCCGTTTGGGCTCAAGAGTGCCCAGCGGCTTATCGGTGTGTGCGAATTGTCTCCACAATCAGATTGGGCGCAATGTTCATGCTTATGTGGATGACATTGTGGTGAAGTCAGAGAGAAGAAACCTTGATCTCGACTTAAAGGAAACCTTTGATAATCTCCGGGTCTACAAGATGATGCTTAACCCGGACAAGTGTGTATTTGGTGTACTGCAGCAAACTTTTGGGATTCTGGTCTCAAACAGGGCATTGAAGCTAACCCGAGAGAAGATCAAAGCGATTACCTCTCGGCTAAACCGGCGTGAATCAATGATGTTCAGCGATGGCGGGTCGCGTTGCTGCTTTAAGCCGATTCATAAGCTGGCTAGGGAGAAGGCTTTACCATTGTCGATGATGAAGAAAGCGGACACCTTTATGCAGGTGAAGCTGCTGATGCTGCTTTTGAAGATTTAAAGAGACAATTGGCTGAGCTGCCGGTTCTCGCAGCTCCGTTTGATAAAGAGCCATTGCTATTGTATGTTGCTGCTAACTCACGTGCTGTTAGTGTGGCCATTGTGGTGGAGCGTAAGGAGACTGGCAAGGAGCATCCGGTTCAGCGGCTGGTTTATTACATCAGTGAGGTGCTCATAGAGTCCAAGCAAAGGTATCCGCATTGGCAGAAACTGGTTTATGGGGTGTTCATGGCGAGCCGGAAGCTAAAGCAGTACTTCCTGGGTCATCCTATAACTGTGGTAAGTTCAGCCCCCTTGGGAGACATCATCCAGAACAGGGAAGCCACAGGACGGGTTGCCAAGTGTGCCATCGAGCTTGGGCCTCACGGTTTGAAGTATATGCCGCGCACAGCTATCAAGTCTCAAGCCCTAGTGGATTTTATTAATGATTGGACGGAGTTGCAGGCACCAGAGGAGAAGCCGGATAACATGTATTGGACTATTCACTTCGATGGGTCCAGGCAGTTGGAAGGCTCGGGGGCTGGAGTTGTTTTAACTTCCCCCCGAGGTGACAAATTTTGTTATGTGCTCCAACTTATGTTTCCTTGTACTAACAATGTAGCTGAATATGAGGCTTTACTCTATGGCCTCCGGATGGCCAAGGAGATGAATTTGAACCGGGTAAGATGCTTGGGCGATTCAGACCTCGTTGCCCAACAGGTGTCAGGCACGTGGGATTCTAAGGATCC
The DNA here is from genome assembly GCA_021605205.1 of Aegilops longissima. NCBI lineage: Eukaryota > Viridiplantae > Streptophyta > Magnoliopsida > Poales > Poaceae > Aegilops > Aegilops longissima. The sequence goes on from CM038677.1 coordinate 839,997,318, forward strand.
CCTAATGGCGCCTTATCTCGTGAAGTTGATGCGGTGGCTGGGCACTTCAAAGGTTATCAAGTAGAGCACATTGATCGAAGGAAGAATGAGGCGGCTGATGCTTTAAGCCGGCTGGGGTCTCAGCGTAAGCCGGTGCCGCCTAATACTTTCCTTGACATCTTGCATAACCCTTCTGTCGGAGTGCCTATAGAGGAAGAACTTGTAGTGCCAGACCCGGAGGCGCAGCTGGTGGCGGCTCTCCATGCCATCCTGGACTGGACGGTTCCATACTTAGCCTATATGACCCAGGGAGAGTTGCCTGAGGACGAGACCTTGGCAAGACAAATCATCAGGCGGTCCAAATCCATGACGATTGTTCACGACGAGTTGCATCACCGCAGCGTCACTGGGGCGTTTCAGCGTTGTGTATCACCTACGAAGGGTCAGGATATACTTCGTGAGATTCATGAAGGTGATTGCGGTCATCATGCCGGTTCAAAGTCTCTGGTGGCCAAGGCTTTTCGTCATGGCTTTTATTGGCTGACGGCTCATGCTGATGCGGAGGATCTGGTCAGTAAATGTGACGGATGTCAAAAATTCTCACGACAAGCTCATGTGCCAGCTCAAGAATTGAGGATGATTCCAATTACTTGGCCGTTTGTAGTCTGGGGGCTTGATATGGTTGGGCCTTTCAAAAGGTCTAAAGATAAGAAGACCCACCTATTGGTGGCAGTGGATAAATTCACCAGGTGGGTTGAAGCAGAGCCGGTCAGTAAGTGTGATGCAGCCACAGCGGTTCAGTTCATCAAAAAGGTGATCTTTCGTTTTGGTTTTCCGCACAGTATTATAACTGATAATGGTACTAATCTCTCCAAGGGTGCCATGGAAGAGTTACATCAACAAGAGCACATCCGCTTGATGTTTGGCTGTTGCTCACCCCGATCTAATGGTCGAGCAGAAAGAGCTAATCAAGAGATCTTGAAAGGTATCAAACCCCGGCTCTTAGTTCCTTTACAGCGAACTCCGGGTTGTTGGGTGGAGGAGTTACCCTCTGTGCTATGGAGCATCAACACAACGCCTAACAGGTCTACTGGTTATACACCTTTCTTCACGGTGTACGGAGCAGAGGCGGTTCTGCCAAGTGACATCCGGCATGATTCACCACGGGTGGCGGCTTACGTCGAGGCTGATAATGAAAAAGCTCGTCAGGATGCACTTGACTTGTTGGATGAAGAGCGAGACTTGGCGATAGCCCGCTCGACGATTTACCAGCAAGACCTGCGCCGTTATCACAGCCGCCGGGTTAGAAGCAGAACTTTCCAGGAAGGCGATTTAGTGCTCCGGCTCATCCAGGACCAATCTGATATGCACAAGCTGTCCCCTCCTTGGGAAGGACCTTTCATGGTCAGCAAGAATCTCAACAACGGGTCATATTACCTCATTGATGTTCGAGAGCACAAAGACTCACGTAAGTCGGAGGAGGAGACCCGCCGGCCATGGAACATAGCGCATCTCCGGCCCTACTATACTTAAGCCACCGGCTTTCAGAGTATATTTCTTTTTCTTTTTTATCAATGTATATATTATATAAAGCAATAAAGCAGGACCTCTTTCCTTTCCATCCTACAAGGTTTATGTGTCTTCTTTACCAGGTGATGGAAACGACTAACAGGGAGCAGATCATATCTGAATCCGGTTTTCCCTTTGGTCCGGCTTCTGATCATATCTGAATCAAGCCATGGTCACTTGGGGGCTTCCTGTTCAAACATAGGTCGTATTCGAACCAAAGAGAACATAGCTGTCGATACCCAATTGATTCGCACACTGCAAAACCCACTTGGGGGCTTCTTGATTATATTTGAATCATAGCTTAACCTCTTTGGGTCTGACGTGGATCGTATTCGAATCAGCGTCATTAAACAACTCTCATGGTCACTTGGGGGCTTCCTGTTCAAACATAGGTCGTATTCGAACCAAAGAGAACATAGCTGTCGATACCCACTTGATCGGCATCGCCAAAACCATTGGGGGCTATATGATCGTATCCGAATCTTAGCTTAACCCCTTTGGAGCGGTTCTCTGATCGTATTCAATCGAGGCCTTTGAAAATTAGGTTTACCTTATTCTATAAGTATGAATAATATTAAGGGCCAGGTAAACATTATATGTGCCAATTTTCAGAAGTTAAGTGTAACTGTCTGTTTTTTGGGAACAGGTAAGCCGGTAATGTAGGCTTTAAACCGGTTGATACTTATAATGTTTTGGTTCATACTCCGGGTTAATATTATTTTACACGACCCGGATGTGGTGAGATGCCAAAGGAATTTTTGTTTGTATACACAGGGTAAAGCAAAAGCTTTTGGATGTTAAGAAGCAACTCAAGCAAGCCGGCAGTGCACAACAATAGCGGCTTGAGACATTGTTAAGCATCACAAACATGCGCGAAGGCATGACAGAGTTAAGAAGTGTTTCTACCCTATTACAAGACTCCCCGAGTCTGAATAATGAGGCATTATTTTTTCAAAGACTTAGTGCCAGGCGGGTTACTCCTTTGGTGGACTTGACGACTCCGGGTTATCCTTCTCCGCCTCTTCGTCTGCTGCTTTGTCCTGGAAGGTTGACGAGGTCTAGTCAATGCTGCTTAAGGCTTCAAATTCGGCTTCATCATCTATTAAACTGGCCGGGTCAACTTCAGGAGCAAAGGTATGCTTACGAGTTGGAGGGATCAGGATGATATCATCATAATGAGGAGTTGGAATCCTCCGGTTGTCATTGTCATAACCCGGCTGGTACTTCGTAAGATCAATATCGTTGCCGATGACGGTGGCCACAGGACGTACAACTCTCACACAGGTGGTGAAGTCTGATTCATTGAATGCCGAGCCGTCCTCCTTTAAGCTAGGGTATCCAAGAGCGACATCGTTTAAGTCTAGCTCTAGAGCCAACGCTTTGGCGCGGCTTAAGGCGGCTATGGCCCCGGCTCTACCAGATGCTCGCCTTAACTCCTGAATCCGTTGAGGTAACACGGCAAGCCGTTTGAGTACATCCTGCAGGAGATAAGGAGTATCATTTGATAAAGCCACAACGGACAAGGCACGTTGTGACCCGGTGTACAGCTGTTCCACTAGAGTGTACACCGCCTTAAGCTTGATCAGCATATTCTGTTTCAGGTTGGTACTCCTGGGACCTGCGTTTATGCATATAAGATTTAAGCCTGAGATCATATCTGAAACAGTTATCAAATGAATCATGGTGATGTTCAAAGGATACACATAGTCACTTACCAAAAATTGCTGAGACCATTTGGGATATCTAGTTTTTTAAGCCGGACAATTCGGCAGTTGCTTCGGCAAGAGCTGCTTCTGCTGTCTCGGCCCGGGTCACAAGTGAAGATTTTTCATCCGCCCAGGCCTTCTTCTCCGCGTCAAAATCCTTCTTCAACTTTTCTTGCTCAGAGATGCTGAAGGCGAATTTGGAGTCGGCTTTTTGAATCTCAAGGTCTTGGGCCGCCAGCCGGGTCTTCAGATCAGCAATCTGCAATTCAAATTGACTGGTAGAGACCTGCAATAACGCCGGGTTAGAAGTAAGGTTATGGTAAGGTATTGTTCAAGTCTCAAGCATTTTACAAGGAAAGACCCTTGACACTTGGGGGCTAATGTATGCTGAAGAAAATTTTACTTTATAATGTCAGATTATGCATATTAAAGTCTCAAGCACTTTACAAGTAAAGATACTTGACACTTGGGGGCTAATGTGTATCACTTCTTTAAAAGTTGCTATATTACAGCCGGGTTAAATATACTTTCTTGTAAACCGGGTGAGATAACAGTAAGCCGGTATCTAAGTCTACGACATATTTATCTATAAGCAGTAGACTTGGGGGCTGGTACAGTAAGTAAGATTCAGGAGAAATAATATAAGTTATACCTCAGATTTATCCTGTATATGTTTCACCATGTCAATTTCCAGGTCGCGGCTGTTATGCACTTGATTCAGATAGCCTGAGACTATATCGCCAATGCTTAAATGGGCATAATCAGCGATGTCTTGTTTGGTCTTCCGGCTTTTGACAAGTTCTTCCTTAGCGGTACACCTGGCAAGAACGAGGTCGCCTGCTCAACATACTGGCTTTTCAAGTATTCAACTTCCGGTTCAGCCGTCCGGACCGGGCTAGGAATTTCCGGTTTATCGGAGTTATCAAGAGTGTTTTCTTGAGGCGGGTCGGAAGATGGTGTCGGAATTTCATGGGCCGGCTCAGGAGGAGGCTGATGAGTAGAAGCATCAGGGACAGTGGTTCCGGGTTCCGGCTCCATTGCTACCGGGTCTTCAATCGGCTTATTCTTCTTTGCCCTCTTACTGGGCTTCGCCTGCACACTGAATAAAACAAATGGATGAGTACAAAATATGAGTAAGGCAAAGTATGAGGATAATGAGGGTACATTACCCAAGGGCAGTCTTGAAAGCCGGCATGTTGGATTGCATAGACTCGCCAGAAGAAGGAGAGGTATCCTGATAATTGGAGTCGGATGAATTGAGAGGCTGACGAATAAAACCCGCCAAAGGATAAACAGAACGCAAAGCGGAGATGACCTCAGTTCGACGCTTCCTGCTTACGTTAGGTAAGCCGGAACAGAGCTCTACATCCTTAATTGTCCGGTTTTTCCTCCGGTTCTCAAGCTGTTGTTGCTTCAAAAGAAATTGAGGATCTTGATAAGCTAAGGGATGTGAAAATCTTACTTTCCGGGTTACCCGCCGGGTTTTGTGCTTTGGCAAATGCTCTGAGTCGGAGGAAATTATAGTTACCTCTTCACCATGAGCTTGGCTGTTTCCAGTGTCTTCCTGAAAGACGGAAATATCAGTAAAATAGTAACAAGGGAGTTAAAGAGAATAAGAGATTACCTCTTCCTCATCTGAAGAAGAGTCATCCAATTTGAGTAATTCAGAGGCGCTGGGTTTCTTCTTTTTTGAAGTCCCTGTCTTGGTGTTTTTCCTTTCATTTTTCTTGGCTGCTCTGGCTTGTTGGGCGGCCTCGTGGTCATATTTGACTTTCCAGAAGTCATCACTGGCCTGTGGGAAAGATAAGGAATTATAAGTACAAGGAGGTAAAACATATTAAAGAGTATTTATTAAGATTGGTAACTTACCGCGGGAGCCGGGTTATTTTTGCAGAAGGGAAGTAACCCGAAGGTGTTGTTGATAACAGTACCCTCCTTCAGCAGTGACTGGGTTGTAGCATCTGCCACGTCATCTGGTAAGTCGTCAGAACTGTGGCGCATTGGGTCGCTCTGTTCGCCTGTATAGGTGCACATTAAGCCGGAGCGGCGGCTTAATGGGAGTATACGCCAAGTGACCCAGACCCGGACCAAGTCAATGCTGTTTAAACCATTTCCCAGAAGAGCTTGGATCTTCTTAATGGTGGGGTTGAGTGGCAGACGTTCAACAACGGTCAGTTTATCCGCCAACGGATGGTTGGACTCAAGGCGCAGGGCGCGAAAGCCGGGCAGAGGCGGCTCATCAGCTGGAGAAGTATCCTGACAGTAGAACCATGATTGGTTCCAATATTTGGGGTGACTCGGCAGCTCAGCATAAGGAAATAGGCAGTCTCTCCGTCGCTGGATCGAGATACCGCCAAGTTCAAGACTCGGTCCGTTGGCGCGCTCATTCTGCCGGTTCAAGTAAAACAGTTCTCTGAATAAGAGCAGGCTTGGCTCCTCTCCCAGATACACCTCACATAAGACTTGGAAATTGCAAAGATTGGACACGGAATTGGGTCCAATGTCTTGCGTTCTAAGGTCAAAGAAATTTAAAACTTCTCTGAAGAACTTTGAGCCGGGAGGGGCAAATCCCCGGCTCATGTGATCCGTGAAAACTATTACCTCCCCTTCTTTGGGTTGAGGCTTTTCTTCAGATGGGTCAGGGACGCGATAAGACATGACTTCTTTCTTTGGCAAATAGCCAAACTTCACAAAATCAGCCAGTTTGCTTTTGGTGACAGTGGATGGGACCCAGTTGCAGGTTACAGGAGCTTTGGTTGACTTAGGCGCCATGACAACAGATTGTCCTATTACAAAATAAGAAGTTTCGGCTTAATTTTAACCTGGAAGAAAATATTCAAATTACTGAAGATAGCGGCTTAAAGGGGCATAATGACATAAGGATAATTGGGCAGCATTATTTAAGCCGCCACAGGTGTTAACAATAGTTCAACAATTTAAAGACCTGGGAAGGCGCCAAGGTTCACAGATTAAGTGGGATGCGTTTAAACCGGATATTTGAACAGTTATGTTAAAGGCATTTAACATAAGAAGTGTTCCGGGTGATAAAAAAAGATTTCATAAGTTACAACTATTATTTTGGATCAAATGGTTGTCCTGAAGAGAAAAATTTCTAGACCTAAAAACAAGTGCAGAGAAGTTCATACACTCGAAAGAAGCCTTTGAACAAAAGAAAAGGGATCCGTTTGCATATAAATGGGGGTGAAATAGCTACCGCAGCAGTTTTATACCATCTGACGATCAGAAAAGGGCGTCGGGGGTGAGAACTATCAAGGGTTTGTAGCGGGCGGCGATGAACACCGACGAACTCGAAGCAAGATCTAATGCAGATCTAGGCAGGGAAGGAAAAGAAACTTACAGGTCTGGAGGAGCTGCGGAGGTTCGCCGGAGCGTTTCTGGTCCGATTCAGGTTGATGCGGCGGCCTGGGTCGGAGAAGACGAGAAGCTTGACGGCGGCGGCGGCGGAGCTCGAGAGTAGGCAAGAGGAAGGAGACGACTGGAAGGGGGAAAATGAAACCCAGGTCGCGCCTATTTATAAGGAAAGCATAACTGAGACGACGCGGGAAACGAGGAGATAAGAGTTACTATCCAGCGGCCCCGATGCCTCGATTCCCGGAACGGGCAATAAAGACAGAGATCCGTTGGGCCGATACGGCGGAATAAAAGGAAAGATGATGTCATGACGGGTTAACACGGATCCAAAGAATGACGTCATGGAGGGTTAAAGAAAGTCTTTTTGCGCAGTCAGAAGACTGAAGGTTTATGTTTTAAGTTATTTTAAGATTGACATGAACAGGTTCAAATCAATCCGGGGCCTAATGTTGGGGATATAACTATTTGTGTAAGCCGCCCAGGAGGGGCCGGGTTATGTAAAGAGGTTACCAGACAGAAGCCCAAGTCCAAGCATGAAGATGGCGTCTCAACAAAAGGCCTAAGGCCCACAGGCGACTTAAGGCCCGTTGTAGTAAACCGCCATAATGGCAAGACTTGTATCATAAGGTAGACTTGACTAGTCACCGAGTCGAACATTGTTTATAAGCGGCCGGGACTCAGAGGCCATGTAGGCCAACCCGTATATATAAGGGACGACCTGTTTGGCTTAGGGCAAGAAACAACCAATCGAGAACCGGCATAGCGATCTCGCTCCTCGTCATCGAAACCTCAAGCAATACCAACCCAACTAGACGTAGGCTTACCTTCACTGTAAGGAGCCGAACTAGTATAAACCCTCTCGTGTCCTTTGTCACGATTAACCCCTTAGGCTTCCTAGTTGCGATGGCTCCATGACTAAGTCCTTGCAAGAGGACATCTGCCGTGACAATTCCACGACACGACCACCTAGAGGTCGTTCTGGGGGCATTTTACTTTGCGTAAACACATGGACTATGGGTGTTTTGGATAGTTCGGATGGTGAGTTTCATATTAAACTCCATATTCGCAACAAGGCCGACAACTTCACATGGACTCTTGTCGCCGTGTATGGTGTAGCCCAGGATGAGTTCAAGGCTGAGTTCCTCCGTGAATTGGTTAATCTTGCGAAAGATAATCCATATCCCATTCTTATTGGTGGTGATTCCAATTTTCTTCGATTTCTAAATGAGAAAAGCCATGGCAGGTTTGATGATCATTGGCCTTTTCTTTTCAACGCTGTCATCGACAGTCTAGATCTATGAGAGTTTTCCATGATTGGAAGACAGTTCACTTGGGAAAACAGTCTTTCGGAACCGACATATGAGACACTAGATCGCGTTTTAATGGATACCGACTGGGAATCTAAATTTCCTATGGTGTCTGTTCGTGCTCTACCTCGTATCGAGGCTATATCATACCATGCACCCATTCTAACTACGGGTTTGCCATGACCACAACATAGATGCAAGTTCAAGTTCGAACTTGGGCGGTTGCTTTGGGATGGCTTCCATGACATGGTCAAGGAGGTGTAGGAGAAACGAGTGGCCGGGCCTACCCCAATTCACAAATGGGATAGCAAAATGCGTGCATTACGTAAATTTCTTGGTGGTTGGGCTAGGCATATAGTGGATGAATTAGAAGATTTGGCAGAGGTTAGACCTCTATCTGAGCATGATAATGAGATCAAGTGTCATTCAAATGCACAGATAGCTAGCATGCTGAGTGAAGAGGAACTCAAATGGTATCAACATTCTAACTCTCAATTTATCCTAAAAGGTGATGCGAATACTAGATATTTCCATGGAGTCGCCAATGGTAGACACCGGAAGATTATTCATTCCCTAGAATAGGCTGAGGGCACGATTGAGGGTTATGAGCAACTTAAATCTTAAATCACTAATCTCCCTAATAATAAAGCACGGATTGACTTTGTTGGGTTCACCGTCACGATACGCTTTCTTCTCATGTCATAATACGCTTTTACAATTTGTATGGACAAAATCATAATATAAACGAGGTGGTACTAATTTGGGGTAGAAAATCTCCGCCGCCCAACCCCTGCTTGCAGGCGCCCTCTTGCTCACCGATAAGTCGGCGGTAACAGTGGGGCGATGACGCCGCGTGTGCTGGGTGACCTGCGGTGGCAGCCATGGAGGGGATCAGGGGAGGGAGCCAGGGAGGGTGTCGTGGGGCGGGATGGTGGTGGCCGGCACGGCCGCTGGGGTGGGTGCCGCATGTGCTCCTGATTCCTGTTGTGGCCATGTAGCTCATGCGCCTGTACAAGCACCTCAAGACGTCGGAGCCGTTCTCCTTCATTCGCCCGCGCCTGCCGCTGTCATGGTGCTCGTCTCTCGGTGAAGAGAAGCTCCGGCGACTTCTTGTTCTAGCTTGCCGGTCGTGAGCTGCACGTGATGAGCGGTACTGACTGATGATGATCTCTCTTTCGCTCTCGTGCACAACATATGACACAGCAATACCCTGCCTGCGTGTCTACTGCTGCAGCTTCTACTGTTGCTTTATTTTACATAGAACACATGAGCTGGCTGCATCTCACTGGTAGAAAAAGGGCCTATTGTCCCGGTTGGTAAGGGCCTTTAGTCCCGGTTCCTGAACCAGGACTAAAGGGTCGGTACTAATGCTCTGGCCCTTTAGTCCAGGTTCAGTCCAGAACCAGGACAGATGTGCCTCCACGTGGCCTGTGCGCCGAGCCCAGGCAGGAGGGCCTTTGGTCCAGGTTGGTGGCACCAACTGGGACCAATAGGCATCCACGCGTCAGCATTTTTGTGCCTTGGGTTTTTGTTTTTTTGAAAAGGAGGGTTTGGGGTTTTGGGGGGTTAATTTAGGTGTTTTATATATTGTGTTAGCTAGCTAATTAATTGAGAGAAGTGTCCTCTCTTTTGTCCGTGCTTGGTCGACGCTACGTACTATACGTACGTATAGAGAGGACTAGCTAGATACGCTAGCTAGTAAGCAAACGAAGGAAACAGAAGATCGTCATGAACACATATGCATACAGAGAGAAGTGATATCGACCACCTCTCCTTCTCCGAGAGATTGGTCGAACAACAAGTTCTCGTATATCTATCCGACACTACCGGCTACATATATACAATAATTATCTTTTACAAATATAATCTCCTAACATACGGACTCGTGGTCCACATAGTATTCTCCGTCTTCAACGATCACGTGGTCAAGAAAGAATGCCGCCAATTCCTCTTGAATTGCTCGCATGCGATCTGGTGCTAGGATTTCATCCCGCATCCGAAACATCTAATTTTAAGAAGGGGGTCGATACATATATACTCCCTCCGTTCCAAATTACTCGTCGTAGAAATGAATATATCTAGAACTAAAATACATCTAGATACATCCATACCTGCGACAAGTAATTCAGAACGGAGGGAGTATGAATGAATTAAACTCAACACAAATGATGGTAATAAAATAAATTTGTAAATATTGTTATTTACGCACTTCATATTGTTCGTCAGAGTAGCCCCGCTCACAGGTCGTGTGGCGGATGGACTCGCAAACGTAGTATCCACAGAAATCATTCCCTTGTTCCTGACACAACCACTTTACAAGAAATAGAGGTCAATCAAACTGATAAGCAAGAATGCCAAATGGTATTGATGAAACTAGCGCTTGAATCACTAGGAGATGCGTGGAACATGATACTATAGTACTTACTTTCGGGTGTCTAAATTCCAGCTTCTTGGCAGTCCCGAGCTTTTTGGTGAATTTTCTCCAAACCCTGCCATACAAAGAAAACAATTACTTGATATCAGAAATGAACAAAGTTGCTGATATGGTGGATAATGATCGATTTAAATTACTTCTCGAGCATTTGAGTCATGTCCGCATACTCCTTGGGATCTTTTCGTCTCGAGTCTAAGACAGTTACTACTCCCTGCTCAAGCTTAATCTCTAGGAGAATATAGTGGAACCTGCTTGCGCATGCATAACTCATCAATTACATTACTATAACCTGGACTAATAAGGGAAACCGAATATGCCACAAGACAGTAACACTCACTTGAAGTTGTAAGGAAAGAGTATTATATCTTTGTGTTCATTTATTACCAATGATCGTAGCAAGTTGGCCTCGGTATCTTCAGCATGATATTTAACCTCAGTTGCATCTATGAGATATGTGTTAATGAACCCAATATCACCCACTTGTCTTTTCTTCAATTCGGTGATCTTCAATCTGCATAATATAGTGAGGATAATTATAAATACATGCAATGAAAGAGCTGAGCTATATAGAGACTTAATGACAGAAGTAGTATTACTTACGCATGTAGCAGGTGACCGTTGCTTTATCGAGGGCCAATTGATTGAAAAACTGAAAGAACTCCTCAAATGGAACAGGCAACCGTTCAATTCCAATGAGGTCATGCTCCTTTTTAACTCTCACATACAAAGTACTCCTCCCCCAGACTCTCTGCATGTTTTCATGTACCAATCATGCAATCTTCACATCATCGTTGATAGAGATCTTTCATCTTTGACGAGAGGCTTCCCGTACTCGTATCTTTGTATCTGCACCTCCAAGAAATCATAATGTACATCGTCGGACAGGTAATCTCTAAGATTGCTATAACCGGGCACCATCCTCCGATCGACGATGTCGCTAGCAGGCACCTTGAGCGGGGGGCACGATTGCTTCGCTTGTTCGCCGAGCTGGGCAATTTGTTTCCCAGCTCGTCATTCTTTCATCCTTGATCACTAACAGTACTACCTGACCGCTCCGCTTCGGCAAATGCCTTTCCAATAATGTGCTCATAGTTGCCTTTCGGCGGAGACTTGGGTGGTTTTGTCAGGGCAGCCAGAGTGCGCTTCGCTTTCACCGGATCTACCTTCTCCTCCGGAGGTGGATGTCTCTGTGCTTTCAACCCTTGAAACCAGTCCTTCACTTCGGTTCGCATGATCTTCGCGTTCTCCTCCGGGGTCATCTCGTATGGTAACTTCTCTGGAGTCTTCAGAGAAGGACCGAATTTGTATGTCCTCCCGCCTTTGGATGTACTGCTAGACGTTGGCAGAGCAGACGGAGCGGATGTCTTCTTTCATTGCTTACGAGGCGGAGGAGAAGGACTACGACACGCCGGAGCAGCCGGAGCGGTGGTGGGGCTCTTCCGCCCTTGCCGACGAGGCGGAGAAGGAGGAGGCTGGCTGCTCGGGCGCGCCGGCGCAGGCGGAGAAGGAGGCGGAGTGCCGCCACGCGCCGGAGAAGGAGCCGGCCGAGTGCCCTGATCGTCACTAGCCGGAGGAGGAGGCGGTGGAGGAGGTGGAGTGCCCTGACTCGCCGGAGGAGCAGGAGGAGGCGGAGGCGTCCAGTTCGGAAGGTTGATGAGATCCTTCCGCCATAGGCATGGAGTCTTCAGAGCAGAACCTAGCCGAGTCTCCCCTTCACCGGTAGGGTGGTCAAGCTGGAGGTCCTGAAATCCCTCCGTTAATTCATCCACCATCACCCTAGCATATCCTTCTGGAATCGGCCGGCAGTGAAAAGTTGCGCCGGGTTCAGTAAGATAAACAGAGCCAACAGCCGCCTTGACCTTCAAATTCATCCATTGCGTCATAAGGTGGCAATTTTGAGACTCCGTGATAGCATCCACGGGATAGCTGGCAGGAGCCGTCAAGGCATGCTCCGGCTGAAGCAGCTCGGTGGAAGCCACGCTGCTTCTCTGCTGAGATGGCGGGGCAGCTTCGGGGGAAGCTTCGGCAGGTCGTTTGCTGCGATTTGCTTCTCGTTCCTCTATCGCTTGTACCCTTGCATGCAGCGCCTGGAGTTCGGTCTGCTGCACTTTCTTCGGGCCTCGTCTCTTTACCGAAGTTGTGCTCGATCCGGAGGGCTAGAAAAAAGAACAAAGACGAGAGTTAATTAATATGTGTACATACCAAAACAATGAATGCATCAATTAGCTAGTCAACACAGGCTTAACTAATATATATACCTGGCCAGACTCGGTTCGGTCACCGAAGCCGTCCTCACGGTCTACTTGCACCGGCATTGGGTCACCGGAGCCATCATAATCATAGCCAGCTGCTTCTTCACCCTCTCCTTCCAGACCATCGGTGTCGTTGAGAAACATCAACGAGCAGACGGCATCACTTCCTTCTGCGATTATGTCCCTCAACAACGCTTCTTGTGCTTCGTCTCGGGGGGTGTCCATAGTTTCTACAAATATTTACAACATGACAATTATTATTCAAACATGACAGATAGATATATTAGTGGCAAACGTAGAACTAGCTAGCTAATCACAATAAGGAATCATATTAATTAGTGGCCTCGACGCTGCTTCTCTAGGGTTTCGGGTGGCCTCGACAACGCTTCAAGGGTTAGGGGTGGCCTCGAGAACGCTTCAAGGAGGGGGTAATATCGACACCCCCCACGTGTTGAAGCTATCGGGAGGGGGTATATCGACAACGACGACATACGTACATGAGAAAATAATATGCTTGTTTTTTCCTTCTTAAAAATACATGAAGTAGTATTGCTTGTTTTTTTTAAATAATGTTCAAATAGAAATTTTAGAAAAAAAGAATGTGACCTGGACGTCGGCGTTGAACACTACATCTATGTCCCACAAGTGACGTGGGCATCGACGCCCGCTTCACTTGTGGGACATGGATGTAGTGTTCGACACCGACGGCCACATGTATCTCACACCGACGATACTTTCTATTTAATTAGGGTTTCCTCTACCGCTCGGCGACCCTCGACGACCCTCGTTCCCGATAAAAAAAAGAGGAAGAAGAAGAAAAAAAAGAGGAGAAGAAAGAATAGAGGAGAAGAACTCCTCTATTCTTTCTTCTCCTTTTTTTTCTTCTTCCTCTTATTTTTTTATCCTCTTCTTCCTCTCATGTTCGACGACCCTCGACCCCGATAACATTTTTTCCCCGATAACATTTTTTTCTCCGAGAGAGTTAGTGTTCCCGAGTGAACCGGAGGGGGACATTGGTCATATCGGATTCGTCATATTTTGTACGAATGTTCTATATACATACATCCATCGATATCATTCCATACATACATAGACATCTACATTATATATGAACAAAAAAAAATCAAAATTCATCATACATACATCTACAGTATATATGAACAAAAATTATAAACTTTCTCCCCAACTCATACATACATACATATATTTTGCAAAGGAGCGGGGAAGGAAGGAAGGGGGAGGATGGGCGGTAGCTACCTCTCCGGCGGGATCGGGAGGAGACGCAGGCGGCCGGCGCCGGGGCGACGGGCGACGAAGACGGGCTCGGGTCGGCGAGGGCGAGGGTGACGGCGGGGCGCGCTCGGGGGCGGCGGACGGGCTCGGGGGCGCAGGGGGTGCTCGGGGGTGGCGGACGTGTAACGCCCCGGATTCGATGCGCCAGGTGTCCGCCAGTTATTCGCCGTCTGTCGGGGATATACCCCACGGCGTAAACCGGCCGGAAGTATAACCCGGCCGGACTTGGCGATTTACCTGAAGAACCCGCTGACACTTGGCGGTTCACTGGAGACCCGGCGGGTTATGGTTCATTGGTAATCCGGCAGGCGGGTCAGAGGAGCGACAAGACCCGGTGGCCTGACTGGCGGTTCATGAAGGCCGGTTCAACTACGGTGGGCCGGTTTATAAGGAAAGGCATAAAGAATATTTGTCTTACAAGGAGTTACGACCTGGACTTGTACCCGGTTTGTATTAGAGATAGGTTTGTCCTAATCCTAGTAGGACTCCACATGTAACCCGCCCTTCAACTTATATAAGGAGGGCAGGGCTCCCAAAGAGGGACAAGCTACAAGCAAGAAGAAACAATCTCTAGGGCTAGACACAACTCGAGGAGAGCCGGTTGACGGCGACTCCCTCGTGATGATAATGAGATCTAGCCTCAAACAGCATGTAGGGTTTTTACCGGATGATGTTTCCCGGGGCCCGAAGCTGTCTAAATCCCTGTCTGGTGTTGCGTCTCTCGATTCCGCTCAACCCCTGTCAAGCTACCACATAGATGCGTTGGCCTCGCGACTAAGTCCTGACACTAAGGACAACTGACGTGTTAATTCCACGACAGTTGGCGTCCACCGTGGGGCTCGCGCACGGTGGTGTTGAGTTCTTGGAGGGATTTCATCCACGGATCAACGGGCTCGCAATTTTATCAATTGAGGAAGATCCGGCAGGTTCATTGTTTGGTGGTCGAGAACATGAGTAACTTTGAAGCTGGCAGTACAAGGATTGAGATCAAAAGAAGCTAGGGTTCGTGTGTGTTGCCGAACGCGGCCTGTTTGTCCGCCCGTTTGAGGAAGGTTGATTTCGGTCAAAACAGCCAGTATTACGATCCGGCGAGAACGAGACCGACTCCGTTATTTAATTGCTGTTTTACTACGAGAGCTGGTGCGTGTGAAATTTGGATCCATACCAATCGATGTAGGTGGATTCGCTTCAAATCCCGAGGCTGCTGCCTTGCTGCTGTTACCACGCACTACATCCAAAACATCAAATCAGAACCAGTACTAGGTACTGGTGGCCGGCTTAGTACTCATGTGGAGGCATTGGAAAATTTTGATACACCAGTTAATTGGGAATAAACGTCCACGGTTTGGAGGAAAACACGGACAATCAAACAACAATCAAGACGAGGGCACGGACGGATGGTTTAAATCGGATTCTGCACTAAAGTTACACATAGAAGGAAACAGCGACCTGATGTGGATCGGTCAAATCAACCACGACCTGGACTCTGCTAACGCTGCTTGTGCAGCGCCTGGCCTCCTGTCCACCCCATGCCAGCTCCGCATCAACTCGCCAACCCGCGCGTGGTCTACCTCTAAACTGCCATTGCTGGTTCATAAAAAGGAAAACCCAGGCTCCAAGGCCATGGTCTGCAAAATTGAGCATGCATGCGCTTTCCGCTTCATCTACCTGCCTCCGAGGCCTTGAGCCCCCTCCGCCTCCACTGGTCGCCTCCTGCACGTTCGTCGACCGGCTCCGGCGTCCTCTGCTTCTATGACTTGAGTCGCTGCATCTTCACCTATGCGCTGGGCCAAGCCGGCCTGAATCCGCCGCCGGATGGAGTCCGCTCTGTTGCCTTCGAACCGCCGCTCGGCCGCGTCCCCGCCATACTGATGCCTCTCCAAACGCGCCACCG
Source organism: Aegilops longissima (assembly GCA_021605205.1). NCBI lineage: Eukaryota > Viridiplantae > Streptophyta > Magnoliopsida > Poales > Poaceae > Aegilops > Aegilops longissima. The sequence continues at coordinate 840,013,124 of CM038677.1, forward strand.
GTTCAATTGCACTTCGCCGGCAACAAGCCGCCCTGTTTCTTCGCCTGAGCACCAAGGCTGCCGCTGCCATGGCCCGTCCCGCTCCGCACATTACCGGTTCGTTGCTGTCTCCACCGCCGCTCCTGCTGCCGTCCGCGCACGCCGGGTCATACCGCCGAAGGCCTCCGCTACTTCCACTGTGATCCGGCGCCTTTCCGCTGTCCTGACCCATGAAGCACCACCGCCCTTCACCTCGAGAGGCCCGGTCGACTCGCAGCCGCCGTGACCCGCCCCCTGCCCCTCTGCTCCGGTTTGCTCTTTGCAGGGTGGTCTCGCCGGTCTGATTCCTCTGTTGCAAGCCGCATCCTCCACTACAAGCCACCTCACCGGGTTGACTGCAACGCCCGCCTCTGTTATCCCGGCCCGGTGCTGTTTCGGAAACCGGCCTTGATCTTCATCTCAGCGGCGTCTCCGCTCCGTCCGGCTGGCAGCACCGCCCGGGTTGACCCTGCTGCCACACACTGCAGTTCGCCGCCACAGGCGCCGGGCTGGTCTCGCTTATGCTCCTGCACGCTTCTTTGACAGTTGAGGAAAAAGCACATCCGATGAAAATTTTTGTCTCTGTGAACAAGCATACGGTCAAAGTTGGTCTACACGATCCAAATTCGGACTCCGTCTTCAACTCTGCAGTCGAATCGCCGTCCGCCGCGTTGGCGGCTGTTTGAGGCGCCACCGTGACCTGCCCCGTACATGAAGACAATAAACAAAGCGTCTCGCCTCGCTGATTCGGCCTTGCTGCTTCAAACCGGCGCCGTTTCGCTGAAACGCCGTGGCCTTCTTGCCCCCGGGCAGGTCTCCGTCGACACAGCACCCGCCTCACCTCCAGGCCGCCGCTGCGCCTCGAAGTTGCCGACCGCTCATCTTCCGAGTTAACCTGCTACCGTGTCTTCACTGCTGCTCCGGCCTCGTGCATGTCAGGCATTATTTTTATTTCTCCAATGTCAAAGTGTACGGCCGGGGGTTTTGCTGCCCACTTATCTGCCGTATGGATCGGAAGTCGAACCGCCGAAGCCCTTGGAGGCATACAGCCGCGCGAGATATCCGGGTTAAGGACAGCAGCAATGACAGACAGAACGGCAGCACAGTCATGACCTCTCACGTGGAAGCAAAGGGCTCCATTCTGGATTTTTGGTTTTCTGATCTCACGGCTATGACAACAAAAGCTCAGATTAATCCGCTCGACAGGAGTCGTCAGTGACAGCATACTTCGGATATGAGGTTATCTACCAAAAAACAAAAAAAAGGAGGGTCAAACATGACCCGGAGGGACCGTCTGAGCCGACCGGTGCTGTGGGTTAAGCCGCTGCCTCTGTTGCGGTGAACGGATCATTCGTCATCCAAAGCCATTTGTTATCTGCAAACATCAGGTGGTATCCATTTAAGTTTATTAGCACACATTGTTTTTGTCAAAGAGCAATTACTTTGGTCTGTATACTTTTGTGTGCAGGACAATAATTTATTACAAAGGTGGTGCCATGCTGTGCATATGGAGTGTGCGTTAGCATCATCATGCACCAGCGTCTGCACCAGCTTGCTGTTGAACGGGTGTGCACAAACCACCACCCGTACAGCTCGATTCACATCAAATTGCCGGGACCGCGCCTGCGGTTGACCAGCCCGTCTGCGCGGCTTACCGCGCCTGCGATTGATCCGCCCATCCGCGCCGGTTTACAACGCCGCGGCCGACTCGGCCGTCATTAATTTCAGCTTTACCATAGGTGATCATCAACTCCACGGTGAATAACCCCTGGCATGATATATCAGGTGAAATCCATCCAATATATTTTATATTGCATATTGCCTTCTTTAAAAAGAGCAATTACTTTGGCCTGCAAAGTTGTCTAATGCAGGACCCTGAACCGTCATATTGGTGCAAATTTAAAGGCCATTAGAAAATTTCCGGCTTAAAAAGAGGGATTCCGGTTTAAAATCCGGCTCAAGGGGATGATATCTCCCGCAAAGCTTTGAAGCTCTCAAATCCGGTTCAAAATTCCGGTTCAAGAAGGATTTATCTCTTGTAAAAAGTTAAAGGGTGCCAAAGAGGGCCTGCGACCATGATGCACGGTTCAAACATGGGTATCATGCTTTATTGGCTTATCATATTATTGATCACTTGGGGGCTTGGTCGTATCCGAACCATAGCCACACCACTTGATCGGCCTAGTGCCACAACATCACTTGGGGGCTTGGTCGTGTCCGAACCAATGCAACACCTTTTGATAGGCGAAAGCCACCAGATCACTTGGGGACATGGTCAAGTCTGAACCAGTCACGCCTCTTGATCGGCCTAAGGCCATAGAGTCACTTGGGGGCTTGGTCGAACCCGAACCATTGCCACGCCACTTGATCGGCATAATGCCACGGTTTCAGTTGGGGACCTGGCTGACTTGAACCATAGCTACACCTTATTGGGAGCTTGGTCGTGTCCGACCATGGTAACACCATCTGATCGGCTCAGTAAAGCCTCTTTTTGCAAACGGTCTTATCATTGCCTTTGCTTCCATATTCTTTTCATAACTGTTATTTAATTTTTGTTGCGTTTTTAAACCGACATTGTTAATCCGTTTCAAACTGTCAATTACAAATTGGCGAAACACGGTCAAATATTAATCCGGAGACTATCTGCCCGGTTTGATTTTATGTTACCATCTTATTATGGAGTAAACCGGTGTTCATTAACCCGGCTTGACTTTCAACTACAAGTTGTCAGTACATGACTAATTATGATCCGGCGATTATTAACCCGGTCTGGTTTCGACTATAAGTCGCCAGCATTATATATGGTTAATCCGGTGTTTATCACAACCCGGTACGGTTTATCATAAACCGGCACAATATGGAAGGAGTTATCAGTACTCAAAATTTGGGTTATTACCTCTACTACAAAAAGTTGGTAAACCAACGATGTGATTCAATGTCACAGGTATGATATATTTCATATTTGATTATTCTTAAGTGCAGCCTTGGTTATAAACCTGGGTTATATGTTGGGCATTATGACCCGTCCGGCGGTAAACCGCCAGGACACTTTAAACTTGTTGTATGCAGAAACAGGTTGAATAAAGCATGATTATAAATCACCGGCGTTTATTAAACCGGCCTGGCTTTGGACTATAAGTCGCCAGTATATATTTGGATTGCGCCATGGGAATCATGCGCTTATAAATCATTGGATTATATTATTCAAATAGCCAACATGGCTGGATTTTTATGGTTATTAATATTATGATTGAGGTTTTTAAAGTCGCTTTAGCGCAATGGATATGAATATGATTTATTCTGCAATGGAAGGAATAGTCCCAAGTCGCTGCAGTCTCACGACCCGGCACTTGGGGGCTACATTATTCAAAGTTGAGATTATACCAAATATGCAAGTCTCATGTCGCTGCGAGCATGCACCATGACACTTGGGGGCTAATGCAAAGTCATTGTTTGCTCACCATTTTTGAAGACCCGACTCATCATATTATAATGAGCCGGCCCTTGGGGGCTACCAATTGCTCCTGTCAACAATTGAAGGTACAAAGCTTTTTATTCATTATATTGAAGGGTCCACTGCTCAGTTGGTAAAGCACAAGGCTCTTAACCTTGTGGACGTGGATTCAAGTCCCATGATGGGGGTTACATCATATGATGTTATTTTCATTGAAGTATATATTAAGTCCCAGCTCAATATTATCTTACTGAGCCGGCCCTTGGGGGCTACACATCATTGCTCAAATCTACATGATTACACCTACAAAGTCCCTGCTCATTATTGCATAATGACCCGGCCCTTGGGGGCTACACTGGTGGAAGTTTTTATGAGTATAAGACAATTACAAGTCCCAGGTTGCTGCAAGCATGACAACCCGGCACTTGGGGGCTACATAGTATGGAGTATTCAGTTTTTACTAGTCACTGGGATGAACAACATGGATTTCTTTGAAAGTGGCAGTATTTATATTGAAGCAAAGTCTTAAGCCACCACTTTGTTCTGCTCAAAGACTTGGGGGCTACAGGTATTATATTATTATCAAGGAAATATTTTCTAATTCTCTGATTGAGCAAACTAGGTTGACCCGGTGTCACCAATCATTATGGCCCTGTGGCTGCAACCCAGCGTCATTAATAATCATGAACCGGCGTTGGCAAACAATCATGAACCGGTGTCTGCAACAATCATGACCCGGTACCATCAATATTTATAAACCGGTGATCTTGGCAATGATAAACCGGCAAGTTCTACGTCCTTAAACCGGCTGAAGATTGGATGAGCATTTCAAGGACCGATATTGTTTTTAAGCATTGGGAGCTGAATCAAAGGAGTTATTCTTCACAATATATTTTCTATGAGAAACCAATGTCAGCAAGTTGATTATGAAGCTGGCCTATTAAACCGGATTCTCTAGAAGGAGGAAATGACAAGGATTTAAGGATGATCAGATGCCGGTTTACAAGAATTCTTAACCCGGAGCATACTCTGTCAAGTTTGTTCTTGTGTTTATTTCACAGGATCAGTTTAACATGGATAAATCCAAATTAAACTGGGGGCTAATGTCGGGGATATACCCCGCGGCGTAAACCGGCCGGAAGTATAACCCGGCCGGACTTGGCGATTTACCTGAAGAACCCGCTGACACTTGGCGGTTCACTGGCGACCCGGCGGGTTATGGTTCATTGGTAATCCGGCGGGCGGGTCAGAGGAGCGACAAGACCCGGTGGCCCGACTGGCGGTTCATGAAGGCCGGTTCAACTACGGTGGGCCGGTTTATAAGGAAAGGCATAAGGAATATTTGTCTTACAAGGAGTTACGACCTGGACTTGTACCCGGTTTGTATTAGAGATAGGTTTGTCCTAATCCTAGTAGGACTCCACATGTAACCCGCCCCTTCAACTTATATAAGGAAGGGCAGGGATCCCCAAAGAGGGACAAGCTACAAGCAAGAAGAAACAATCTCTAGGGCTAGACACAACTCGAGGAGAGCCGGTTTACGGCGACTCCCTCGTGATGATAATGAGATCTAGCCTCAAACAGCATGTAGGGTTTTTACCGGATGATATTTCCCGGGGCCCGAAGCTGTCTAAATCCCTGTCTGGTGTTGCGTCTCTCGATTCCGCTCAACCCCTCTCAAGCTACCACATAGATGCGTTGGCCTCGCGACTAAGTCCTGACACTAAGGACAACTGACGTGTTAATTCCACGACACCGTCTGTGCCATGTCATTTGCTTGCGTGTTGCACTTTGCCAGGTCATCATATGCATTTCATATCATGTCATCATGTGCATCTCATTTTGCATACGTGTGCGTCTCATGCATCTGAGCATTTTCCCCGTTGTCCGTTTTCCAATCCGGCACTCCTATGTCTCCGGCGCCGCCTTTTACCTCTTTTCGTGTGCAGGTGTTAAACGGTCTCGGAATGGACCGAGGTTTGCCAAGCGACCTTGGTATAGCACCGGTAGACCGCCTGTCAAGTTTCGTGTCATTCGGAGGTCGTTTGGTACTCCAACGGTTAACCGGGTAACCGCAAAAGCCTCTTTTGTATTGCAGCCCAACACCCCTTTCAAAGTGGTCCAAAACACATCTAACTCCCCTCCATGCTCTCGTTCGTTCGATCACGATCGTGTGGGCGAAAACCGCACCTCATTTGGACTCTCCTAGCTCCTTCTACCTATAAATATGTGCCTCCCCCGAAATTTTCGGGTCCAAACCCTAGCCAACCTCCCCCTCCGCTCGCCGGACATGTCCATCCCGCCGCCGAACATGTCCACCGCGTCCCCGACGAATCCGCCGCCGCCACGTCGCCCGCCCCGCCCGTGTCCGCCGCCAGGGCCCTTGCGGCCCATCCGGCCAGGGCCAGCGCCGCCTGCCCGCCTCTCGCTGCTGCGCCGCCCGGCGTGGCAGCGCCGCCGCCCGGTCGCGGCGCCTCCCGCCGCCTCCTCGCCGGCCGTCGACCCGCCGTCCTCGCGGTCGCCGCCCGGCCGTGCCCTCCTCCGCCGCGGGGCTCGCGCCGCCTCCGCGGCCCAGCGCCCGAGCTCCTCCCGAGCCGACCCGCCGCCCCGCTGCACTCCACGCCGGCTGCTGCGCCGAGCCCGCTGCCCCGACGTCGCCGACCTGCCCGACGCCGGCGGATCCGGTCCGGGCCATCTCCCGATGCCGCCATCGACCTCCCGGCCTCTTCCTCTTCGTCTCCGGCGATGAACTCCGTCGAACCTCGCCATCCGTGCCGAAGGTTGACTTTCCCCGAGTCCCCGTTTTCGTCTAAGTCTTTTTCTGTCAGTATTTTGTTGCATTTTCATCATGCCATAACTTTGCACTCGTGGCTCTGTTTCGTGTGTGTAATATGTCAAATTGTTCGACTCGACGAGTAAATCAGTTCTTCTCATTGCATCATTTCCATTTGAGCTCATCTTGATGCCCGAAATGCTGTTAGAAGAGGGCTATGTGATGTTAGTTTCAGATTCTTATCAGAACATGCACTTTTCTCATTTCTCCCATGATTGATGTGTGCACCCTATGAACTTGAGTCCTACATGTGTTTTCTAATATGCCATGCCATATTTACAGTGGTGTATGCCATGTATTTTTGTGATCTCTGTGGTGACTAGCACAAGCATGCAAACTAGGCTTTAGGATGTTGCTGATTTCAGCCCCTATTCTGCTGATATTTTTATTCCATGTAAACTTGATGCTACCGAGAGATCCATGCTTATTTTGAGATACTTCAGTAAGTATGTTTTGTTATAAATGTCTTTCTCTATCCATCCATGCCCTTGTTTGCAATTATGGAGTGCCATAGCTTGAGTCAATCGAGCTCTTCTTTTGCTATAAAATGTTTCCTGGCAGGTTGTTTACATGTTATTCAATTTTGCCAAGGTTGTTGTAGTTGATCCGTGTATGCTATGATGTTGTTCTTGCCATGCTTAGCTTCATAAACATGTCTTCTTACTTTTGGGTGCCTTGCCATGCCATGTATTTCTCTGTGGTGAGTGGTTCAAGCTCACCAACATGCTTACTTATTGTTGTTCCTGCCATGTATGAATCTGTAATATAACTTGCCATGTTTACATGGGTGCCATTATATCTTCTGATCCTTTTTGGCTCATGGTCAGTAAGGGACTTTTGTTCTATGCATTTAGTAGATTCATGCCATGCCTTTGTTTGCCATGTTAAGTTCCTGTAACATGTTGTTTGATAGCTCTAAACATTGCAACCTAATGTTATTTCCTGCTAAGTCTGAAACTGTTATTATTTGCAATCTTGCCATGTCATTTTGAGCATGTTCTAGTGATTTCTGTAGATAGCTCAGTGTTCATGTTTTGTAATGCTTTACCTGTACATCATGCCCATGCCTTTTGTTTTCATGTTGAGATTCTGTAGCATGTTGTTTTGATGCTTGCAATATGCCTAGTTGCTGTTTTGGACAGATTGTTGATATGTCTTGTATAGAGTGTATGTGTTGAACCGTTGCTCCGTTTTGAGTGTGCTCTACATGAAACTTGCTTGTTTTTGCATGTAGCTTCATATTATAATGTTGCATCCTTGTTTTGAGGTGTTTGCTTGATGTTTGGATGCATTTTGCATCAATGCCATGTTTAACTTGTTTTGCTCATATCTTCTAGGCCGTAGCTCCGAATTAAATGAACTTTATATGTAACTTGACTAGAATTTCGTGTAGATCATCGTGGTGCATCTTAACTTATTGTTTAACAACTTGAAAATAAGGTTTATTCAGATCTGGAACAATTTCAAAATTTGCATATGAGGACTTACCGGAATTGTTATATGTTGTTCCCGGCCTCATTTAAACTTGCTTTGAGGTGTTGTTCTTGTTTACATCATCTCTTCCCATGAGTAGCTTCATGTAGCTTTGTCATGCATCATGCTTGTTGTGCATCATGCCTTGTTCATGTGTGGTGCGTTTACCATGTTGTGTGCTTCTTCTTGTTAGTTCCTGTTTCGTTGCGATCGTGAGGATTTGTTTGTCTACGCTTGGTTCGGCTTCATTCGTTCGTCTTCTTCATGGACTCGTTCTTCTTCCTTGCGGGATTTCAGGCAAGATGACCGCTACCCTGGATCTCACTACTATCATTGCTATGCTAGTTGCTTCGTTCTATCGCTATGCTGCCTTACCTACCACTTGCTGCTCAAGCCTCCCAAATTGCCATGTCAGCCTCTAACCTTTTGCACCATTCCTAGCAAACCATTGTTTGGCTATGTTACCGCTTTGCTCAGCCCCTCTTATAGCGTTGTTAGTTGCAGGTGAAGATGAAGTTTGTTCCTTGTTGGAACATGGAGATGTTGTTCCTTGTTGGAACATGTTTACTTGTTGGGATATCACAATATATCTTATTTGATTAATGCATCTATATACTTGGTAAAGGGTGGAAGGCTCGGCCTTATGCCTGGTGTTTTGTTCCACTCTTGCCGCCCTAGTTTCCGTCATATCGGTATTATGTTCCCGGATTTTTGCGTCCCTAACGCGGTCGGGTGATTTATGAGACCCCCTTGACAGTTCGCTTTGAATAAGACTTTTCCAGCAAAGCCCAACATTGGTTTTACCATTTGCCTGACCTATTACCTTTTTCCCTTGGGAGTCGCGCATCCCAAGGGTCATCTTTATTTTAGCCCCCCCGGGCCAATGCTTGTCTAAGTGTTGGCCCGAACTAGAGCCCTGTGCAGCGCCCCCTCAAGGAAACTCGAGGTCTGGTTTTAGTTGTACGGACTGCTCATCTGGTCGTGGCCTGAGACAAGATACGCGCGGCTACTATCAGGGTGTCGGCACGCCGGGAGGTCTTGCTGGTTTTGTTTTATTGCTGTCGAAATGTCTTGTAGCCGGGATTCCGAGACTGATCGGGTCTTCCCGGGGAGAAGGAATATCCTTCGTTGATCGCGAGAGCTTATCATGGGCTAAGTTGGGACACCCCTGTAGGGTTTGAACTTTCGAAAGCCGTGCCCGCGGTTATGTGGCAGATGGGAATTTGTTAATGTCCGGTTGTAGTAAACTTGAAGCAAAATCTTCTAAAATACACCAACCGTGTGCGTAACCGTGAGTGTCTCTTTTCGGGGTTGATCGAGAGGAGAACACGGTTTCTTGGGTTATGTCTGACGTAAGTAGGAGTTCAGGATCGCTTCTTGATCATTACTAGTTGGCGACCGTTCCTTTGCTTCTCTTCTCGCTCTCATTTGCGTATATTAGCCACCATATATGCTTAGCCGGTGCTGCAACCTCACCACTTTACCCCTTCCTTTCCCATTAAGCTTTGCTAGTCTTGATACCCATGGTAATGGGATTGCTGAGTCCTCGTGGCTCACAGATTACTACACCACCAGTTGCAGGTACAGGTTATGCGATGATCATGACGTGAGAGCAATGTTTGCTTGTGTTGGAGTTCTTCTTACGCTTCTTCGATCAGGGATAGGTTCCGGTCGATACTGGGCTAGCAGGTGGATGTCGTTTGAGCTTCGTTTATGTTTCATCCGTAGTAGGATGTTGATCTTGTATATAATGTTGATGTATTCTTGTGGCACTCGTGCCTTATGTATGTATCCCCATCTATTATGTAATGTTGATGTAATGATATCCACCTTGCAAAAGCGTTTCAATATGCGGGTCTATCCTTGGTGGGACCTTCGAGTTCCTTTTGGATAGGGTCGCATATTGGGCGTGACAGGACGGGCGGCCGGCGACGATGGCGAGACAGGGCGCGCTCGGGGGCGGCGGACGGGCTCGGGGGCGCAGGGTGTGCGGCAGGGCACGCTCGGGGGCGGCGGACGGTGTCGGCGTGGGCTCGGGGGCGGGGCAGGGGCAACGGCGGCGACGGCGAGGCGCAGAGAGGGGCAGCCTGGCGGCGTCGTCGGGGCGGGATCGAAGAAACTGAACCAAAATTTTCACAAGTGCTGTATATATAGACCGAGCATTGGTTCCGGTTCGTGGCTCAAACCGGGACCAATGCCCCCTTTAGTCCCGGTTGGTGCCAACAACCGGGACCAAAGGCCTCTTTTCAGCAGCCCAAAGGGCGGGAAGCGGCGGCCTTTGGTCCCGGTTGGTGGCACCAACCGGGACTAAAGGGGGCATTGGTCCCGGTTTGTGCCACGAACCGGGACCAATGCCCCCTTTAGTCCCGGTTGGTGCCACCAACGAGGACCAAAGGCCTTGCGCTGGCGCGGTGGTGGCATTTTTAGTCCCACCTCGCTAGCTGAAGAGCTCACGTACCTGTTTATAAGCCCTGCTATGTGTTCCTTTTCGAACTCCTCTGAACTGCTGGCATACGGGCCTAATCGGACACTTCAATGCCTGTGGGCCTACTGGGCCTGCTGCGGGCCTAAATCCTGGCCCATGGTTGGGTTTCTAGTCGTATTCAGGCCGTGCTGGCCCAGTAGGTGGCATTGTATTTCTTTTTTGCTATTTATTTTTTCATTTCTACTTAGAACTAAATACTTATAGTTTCTTAGTGATTTCTTTTTTCTTTTAGGTCACAAAAATTATAAACTTTCTGTTAGTGCCATTAGTTTTCAAATTTGAAAACACTTTTTTAGTTTTTTAGTTTTCTTTGTTGCTTTATTTACTTTATTTTGTTTCTACTTACAGCAAAATACTTATTGTTGCTATTTTTATTTTTTTTCCATTTTTTGTTTTCTTTTCTGTATTATTTATTTTCTTCTGTTTTTTGCTTTATTTTTAATTCTTTTTTATTTTAGGTCAAAATTATAAACTTTTAATTGTTTTCCAGTTTTTAATTCTTTTGTTTTGTTTCTACTTATAACAAAATTATAAACTTTGTGTTACTGCCATTAGTTTTCAAAAAAAATGAACATAGATGCACTTATAGAGAAAATTCAACCTAAATTCATAGTTTTAAAATGAACTCTGGAAAAGTTGGCATGGCATGTGCATGTACTATACGGACAATGGTATCATACTCGTCTGTTATAAAGTTGGCATGGTATCATCATAATAGTTGCGGGAGAAAGTCTTCACTTTTTCTTCGCTTGTGTCATTTGCTTATTGCGCCGTAACCATGGATAATCTTCATCGTTTATCAGGATGCTTGGGTCAGCCTTGAGTTTGAAGGGAGGAATTTCATGAAACTTTTCATACACTTCAGACATGTCTGTCTTGCCCTCCACTCCTGTGGATGTCCCTTTTCCCGAAAGAACTATGTGGCGCTTTGGCTCATCGTATGATGTATTCGCTTCCTTATCTTTTCTTTTTCTCGGTCTGGTAGACATGTCCTTCAGATAGATAACCTGTGCCACATCATTGGCTAGGACGAACGGTTCGTCAGTGTACCCAAGATTTTTCAGATCCACTGTTGTCATTCCGTATTGTGGGTCTACCTGTACCCCGCCTCCTGACAGATTGACCCATTCGCACTTGAACAAAGGGACCTTAAAATCATGTCCGTAGTCAAGTTCCCATATGTCCACTATGTAACCATAATATGTGTCATTTCCCCTCTCGGTTGCTGCATCAAAGCGGACACCGCTGTTTTGGTTGGTGCTCTTTTGATCTTGGTCAATCGTGTAAAATGTATTCCCATTTATTTCGTATCCTGTGTAAATCAATACAGTCAAAGATGGTCCCCTAGACAACAAGTACAACTCATCTCAAACAGTCTTGTCACCTCTGAGACGTGTTTCCAACCAACTGCTGAAAGTCCTGATGTGTTCACATGTAATCCAGTCCTCGCACTGCTCCGGGTGTTTGGAGCGCAGACTGTTCTTGTGTTCATCAACATACTGGGTCACCAAGGTAGAGTTCTGTAAAACAGTGTAGTGTGCTTGAGACCACGAATATCCGTCCCTGCATATTATTGAGTCCCCTCCAAGCATGCCTTTTCCAGTCAGTCTCCCCTCATACCGCGATTTAGGGAGACCTATCTTCTTAAGGCCAGGAATAAAGTCAACACAAAACCCGATGACATCCTCTGTTTGATGGCCCAAGGAGATGCTTCCTTCTGGCCTAGCGCGGTTACGGATATATTTCTTGAGGACTCCCATGAACCTCTCAAAGGGGAACATATTGTGTAGAAATACGGGCCCTAGAATGACAATCTCGTCGACTAGATGAACTAGGACGTGCGTCATGATATTGAAGAAGGATGGTGGGAACACCAGCTCGAAATTGACAAGACATTGTGCCACATTACTCCTTAGCGTTGGTACGATTTCTGGATCGATCACCTTCTGAGATATTGCATTGAGGAATGCACATAGCTTCACAATGGCTAATCGGACGTTTTCCGGTAGAAGCCCCCTCAATGCAACCGGAAGCAGTTGCGTCATAATCACGTGGCAGTCATGAGACTTTAGGTTTTGGAACTTTTTCTCTGGCATATTTATTATTCCCTTTATATTCGGCACGAAGCCAGTCGGGACCTTCATACTGAGCAGGCATTCATAGAAGATTTCTTTCTCTTCTTTTGTAAGAGCGTAGCTGGCAGGACCTTCATAGTGCTTCGGAGGCATGCCCTCTTTTTCGTGCAAGCGTTGCAGGTCCTCCCGTGCCTCAGGTGTATCTTTTGTGTTCCCATACACGCCCAAGAAGCCTAGAAGGTTCACACAAAGGTTCTTCGTCACGTGCATCACGTTGATCGAAGAGCGGACCTCTAGGTCTTTCCAGTAGGGTAGGTCCCAAAATATAGATTTCTTCTTCCACATGGGTGTGTGTCCCTCAGCGTCATTCGGAACAGCTAGTGCGCCGGGACCCTTTCCAAAGATTACGTGTAAATCATTGACCATAGCAAGTACGTGATCACCGGTACGCATGGCGCGCTTCTTCCTGTGATCTGCCTCGCCTTTGAAATGCTTGCCTTTCTTTCGACATTGATGGTCGGTCGGAAGAAATCGACGATGGCCCAGGTACACATTCTTCCTGCATTTCTCCAGGTATATACTTTCAGTGTCATCTAACCAGTGCGTGCATGCGTGATATCCCTTGTTTGTCTGTCCTGAAAGGTTACTGAGAGCGAGCCAATCGTTCATGGTCACGAAGAGCAACGCCTTTAGGTTAAATTCCTCCTGTCTGTGCACATCCCACGTATGTACACCGTTTCCATTCCACAGCCTTAAAAGTTCTTCAACTAATGGCCTTAGGTACACATCAATGTCGTTGCCGGGTTGCATAGGGCCTTGGATGAGAACTGGCATCACAATGAACTTCCGCTTCATACACATCCAAGGAGGAAGGTTATACATACATAGAGTCACGGGCCAGGTGCTGTGATTGCTGGTCTGCTCCCCTAAAGGATTAATGCCATCCGCGCTTAAAGAAAACCATACGTTCCTTGGGTCCTTTGCAAACTCATCCCAAAGATTTCTCTCGATTTTTCTCCATCTGCGACCCGTCGCGGGTGCTCTCAACTTCCGTCTTTCTTACGGTCCTCACTGTGCCATCACATCAACTTGGCATGCTCTCCGTTTCTGAACAGACGTTTCAACCGTGGTATTATAGGAGCATACCACATCACCTTCGTAGGAACCCTCTTCCCGGGAGGCTCGCCGTCAACATCACGAGGGTCATCTCGTCGATCTTATACCGCAATGCACCGTGATACCGGGCATGCGTTCAGATCCTTGTATGCACCATGTAGAGGATGCAGTCATTAGGGCATGCATGTATCTTCTCCACCTCCAATCCTAGAGGGCATACGACCTTCTTTGTTGTGTATGTACTGTCGGGCAATTCGTTATCCTTTGGAAGCTTCTTCTTCAATATTTTCAATAGCTTCTCAAATTCTTTATCAGGCACAGCATTCTCTGCCTTCCACTGCAGCAATTCTAGTACAGTACCGAGCTTTGTGTTGCCATCTTCGCAATTGGGGTACAACCCTTTTTTGTGTTCCTCTAACATGCGATCGAACTTCAGCTTCTCCTTTCGACTTTCGCATTGCGTCCTTGCATCGACAATGACCCGGTGGAGATCATCATCATCGGGCACATCGTCTGGTTCCTCTTGATCTTCAGCAGCTTCACCCGTTGCAGCATCATCGGGCACATCGTCTGGTTCCTCTTGATCTTCACCAGCTCCCCCCGTTGCAGCATCACCGTATTCAGGGGGCACGTAGTTGTTATCGTACTCTTGTTCTTCGCCGTCTTCCATCATAACCCCTATTTATTCGTGCCTCGTCCAAACATTATAGTGTGGCATGAAACCCTTGTAAAGCAGGTGGGTGTGAAGGATTTTCCGTCGAGTAAGACTTCAGATTCCACATTTAATGCATGGACAACACATAAAACCATTCTGCTTGTTTGCCTCAGCCGCTTCGAGAAACTCATGCACGCCCTTAATGTACTCGGAGGTGTGTCTGTCACCGTACATCCATTGTCGGTTCATCTGCATGCATTATATATAATTAAGTGTGTCAAAAACCATTACAGAACTTCATGAATAGATAAATAAGTTACCAAATTAATAGAAGTTCATCATCACATTAAAACCAAAGTACATACATAGTTCTCATATAACAACATATAGATCTCTAGAGCATCTAATTAATTAAACCATACATTGAAACTATGTAAAACATTTCAATGCGAAAACAAATGCGATCATAATCGCAACGAAGGTAACAATTGATCCAATGGCATAATGATACCAAGCCTCGGTATGAATGGCATATTTTCTAATCTTTCCAATCTTCAAGCGCATTGCATCCATCTTGATCTTGTGATCATCGACGACATCCGCAACATGCAACTCCAATATCATCTTCTCCTCAATTTTTTTTTGCTTCAAGAAATTGTTTTCTTCTTCAACTAAATTTAACCTCTCGACAATAGGGTCGGTTGGAATTTTCGGTTCACATACCTCCTAGATAAATAAAATCTATGTCGTGTTGGTCGGCATAATTTTCATAAACAATAAATGAACCAATAGTTATAAAGATAATATAAACCACATCCGAATCATAGACAGGACGAGGGCCGACGGGGGCGGATACCAAAACCATCGCACTATATAAGATGCAATAATAAAAGTAAGAAAATAATACATGTAAGAATATTTTTCCTTTCAGAAAGAAGATAAGAACAAGAGGCTCACCACGGTTGTGCGGGCGATGAGATCGGCGCTGGTGATCGATTTACGGTGAAGACGGGACGGGCGTGACGGAACGCTAAACCTAGACAAATATTGAGGAAAATGGAGCTTGGAGGTCGAGCTTGGAGAGGAGAAAGCTTAAGTAGTGTGGCTCGGGCATTTCATCGAACACCTCATGTGCATAGGAGGTGAGCTAGAGCACCACAAAGCCCCCTCTCGCCGGCCAGAGAAAAACTGAGCACTGGAGTGCTCTGCTCGCGGGCGAGGGGTATATATAGGCAGCACTATTGGTCCCGGTTCGTGGCATGAACCGGGACTAAAGGGAAGCGATTGGTCCCGGTTCATGCCACCAACCGGGACCAATGATGGTGGGCCAGGAGCCAGGCCCATTGGTCCCGGTTCGTCCCACCAACCGGGACCAAGGTCCAGACGAACCGGGACCATTGGCCCACGTGGCTCGGCCGGCCCCCTGGGCTCACGAACCGGGTCCAATGCCCCCATCGGTCCCGGTTCTAGACTGAACCGGGACTAATGGGCTGACCCGGCCTGGACCATTGCACCCTTTTCTACTAGTGTCTATGACCAAGGTGAGGGAGTCCTGGATTAGGGGGTGTCCGGCTAGCCGGACTACCATCATCAGCCGAACTATCATTTGCCGGACTATCATCATCGACCGGATTCCAAGACTATGAAGATACGAGATTGAAGACTTCCCCCCGTGTCCGGATGGGACTTTCCTTGGCGTGGAAGGCAAGCTTGGCGATACGGATATGTAGATCTCCTACCATTGTAACCGACTCTATGTAACCCTAGCCCTCTCCGGTGTCTATATAAACCGGATGGCTTTAGTCCGTAGGACAACAATCACAACAACCCTTACAATCATACCATAGGCTAGCTTCTAGGGTTTAGCCTCCTTGATCTCGTGGTAGATCCACTCTTGTAAACATCCACAATATCAATATCAATCAAGCAGGACGTAGGGTTTTACCTCCATCAAGAGGGCCCGAACCTGGGTAAACATCGTGTCCCTTGTCCCTGTTACCATCCGCCTAGACGCACAGATTCGGGACCTCCTACCGAGATTCGCGGTTTTGACACCGACATTGGTGCTTTCATTGAGAGTTCCTCGTGTCGCCACCGATAGGCTTGATGGCCTCTTCAATCAACAACGACGCAGTCTGGGTGAGACCTTTCTCCCGGACAGATCTTCGATTCGGGCGGCATCGCATCGGGCCAACTCCCCTGGCCATCTGGAGCAGATCAAAAGCTACGCCCCTGGCCGACAGGTCAGGTTCGGAAGCTTAAACTTCACGGCCGATATCCGCGGGGACTTGATCCTCGATGGATCTGAGCCACAGCCGAGCGCGCCGCGCTGTCACGATGGGCATGACCTAACTCTGCCGCCGGACAGCACCTTGGAGGCCGCACCCGGATCCGCTCCGACTCATAGTCCGGAGCCGATCGCTCGAATCGAGGACGGATGGCTGGACACCGCCTCGGGAGCCGCAATTTCTACGGCGATGGAGCCGAACACTTACCTTGTCCCACATAAAGCCCATGACTCCGAGGTGCCGGACTCCCTGCCGGACTCCGAACCTCCTGCGCCCGAGACAGTCGAATCATGGAATTCACCGCTGCGGACATCCTTCAGCACTCGCCCTTCGGCGACATCATAAACTCATTGAAGCATCTCTCGCTATCCAAAGAGCCCTGGCCGAACTACGGCCAGGATGGTTGGGACGCGGATGATGAAGAAATTCAGATCCCACCCACCACCCACTTCGTAGCCACCGTCGACGATTTAACCGACATACTCGACTACGACTCCGAAGACTTCGACGGTATGGACGACGATGCCGGAGACTACCAAGAACCAGTGCCTACAGGACACTGGAAGACCACCTCGTCATACGACGTATACATGGTGGACACCCCGAAGGAAAGCGATAACGAGGAACAACGGGACACGGCAGAGGATAATCTCGCCGATAAAGAACCAAAACGGCGACGCAAACGCCGCCCCAAGTCCCGCCTCGATCAAAGCAGCCTTCCTAACGACCCAGCAATAGAGCAGGGCAAGCCAGCTGACGACGAACAGGACGAGCCGGATAATCAACCCCTTCACGAAGCAATCAACAGTCCGGCCACAACACCAGAGCATAAGAACATACGCAAAAAACTAGTTGCCACTGCAAGAAGTTTGAAGAAGGCGAAACGGAAGCTCAAAAGAGCAGAAGACACGCTCAGAATGAAGTGGAGCAAAGTATTCAAGACCGCAGACAAATATGGCAATGGCCATCAAACTAAGAGCTACCTGAAGCGCAAGTTGCTGCCAGAATTTGACGAGGAAGCCATCGAGCCTTCACAGTCAAAAAACAAAGAGGCCGCCTGGCCGGATAGACGGCCAGACGACAGGCCCAAAACGACAAACGGGGCTGCACACAAGCCGAATTATAATCCTGGTAAAACGGATGGCCCAACTAGGTCCATCTACGGGCCAAAAAGAGGACCCCAGGAAGTAACATACCACGACAAGTGTTCGAAGACAGCGGCACACCCAAATACAGGGGCGCCGCACACCCGCTATGTTTCACCGATGAGGTGCTGGATCATGAATTTCCAGCAGGGTTTAAACCCATAAACATAGAGGCATACGACGCACAACAGACCTTGAGTCTGGATAGAAGACTACATACTACACATACACATGGCTAGAGGAGATGATCTCCACGCCATAAAATACCTACCCTCAAGCTCAAAGGGCCAGCTCGGCATTGGCTCAAAAGACTCCCGAGAAAACACTGTTGGAAGTTGGGAAGAGCTAGAGGACGCGTTTAGAGCAAACTTTCAAGGACTTATGTCCGCCCTCCGGATCTTGACGACCTGAGTCATATAACCCAACAGCCCGGAGAGTCGGTAGCACAAGAATTCGAACAGGTTCCTTACCAAAAGAACCAAATAGTCGATCGTCCGGACGCAGAAGCCTTAGCAGCTTTTAAACACAACGTCCGAGACGAATGGCTCGCCAGACACCTCGGCCAAGAGAAGCCAAGAACAATGGCCGCGCTAACAATCCTCATGACGCGCTTTTGCGCAAGAGAAGACAGCTGGCTAGCAAGATGCAGCACCAGCGACCCGAGTACATTCGATATCAGAGATGGAAACGGAAAGTCACGGCGCAGGAAAGATCAGCGCCGGAATAAAGAAAAAAGCCCACAGGGCACGGCGGTCAACGCCTGATTCAAAAGCTCGCGGCCAGACAATAAAACACGGCCTCTTAAGGACAACAGAGACGAGTTATCAAATTTAAACAAAATCTTAGATCGGATATGTCAAATCCACAGTACCCCCGGAAGGCCTGCAAACCATACCAACCGAAATTGTTGGGTTTTTAAACAGTCCAGCAGACTTAATGCCGGACACAAGGGGCTCGATACGCCAAGCGAGGACAACGACGAGCCCCACCAGCAGAGCACCAGAAGTCAAAGGACTTTCCCTCGAGAAGTCAAAACAGTAAACTTGCTTCACATGATAAACACGGAAAGCCAAGACGGCACTCGCCAAGACAAGTGTCGGACGATCCACCCCAGTGGACCAAGGTTGGATGTCAAAACCAATCACTTTCGACCATCTGGATTAGTCCAGAAGTATCCGGAGCGCAGGATAGACTGCCCTGATATCGGATCCCATAACAGACGGACTGCAATTAACGCAGGTGTCGATGGACGGCGGCAGTGACTTAAACCTGCTATATCCGGACACAATCCGCAAGTGGGGATAGACATAATTTGTAGCGACCCGACCTCAGACGGTCAAGTCTCTGTGTATTTGTGCCATCCCTGGATCAGTATGCTGGCACACACAGTACATCAATGTATATATCAAAGTGCAATCACATGTATAATTAACGTAAAACTGATATATACCTCATAAGTCACAGCGGAAACCAATAGTCGGGTGTGGAGTCCCATCAACGCCATCGGCAGGTTGAGTGTAGACCGTAACCCTATACCGTACTCTTACTCGTCGGAAGAAAGTATCTGCAACATGATACGTTGCAGCCGTGTAGGTCAGTACATTGAATGTATCGGCAAGATCACAACATGAGAAAACAGATGATAAAACTATACTATATGCAATATGGCTTTGTGGCTCTGTGTCTGAGTTTTGTTTGCGTAAAAGCTGATTTATTTTCCCTACATCAAAGGAATAAATGAAGTCTGTACTATGGAGTTTTCTATCATGACATGGTTCCGCCAACCGATGTCTCATAGCCCAAATTCATCATAAGTTGCCCACAATTAAGTTATCATCCGTGTTGAGAGTTCGAGATAGATCCAAGTCCAGATGCTCAAATTGTCCGTAATCGGGACACGGCTAATCGATTAGGTTTTAACCCTCTGCAGAGGTTTGTACACTTTACCCACAAGATTCGATCCTCTCTTTACGTTCTCGCACTTCGTGGTGTTTGAGAACAAGATGACCAAACATGGTCTTCGAAGAGTTCCTCCGACCACCGTCGGTGCTCATCCAATCCTACCGTAGTTCTACATCTGCTAGCACCGCCCCAGCCAGAGTCACAACTAAGGTCAACCAAGCCGAGCCCATAGTGACTTGCGGTTGCACAGTAAGCTTCGGGCATGAAGTATTCTTCCGTCTCTTTGAGTCTGGGTGAAGCTTTCCGCAAGATGTCATGGCGCTTCTCCATGCATCCCGGCCAGCCGCTGGTTTCTCCAGGGTGCCCATCAACCGTCCTTCACCCAGTAGTGTGTATTGAATTCTTGTCTCGAGTCTTGAAGTCTTGAGGCCTTGAAGATGCAGTCCTTGCAGATTCCATCATGGAGTTGTCGTCATTGACGTAGATCCTCCATTCTCACACCACTCCCGAGCACTCATACCAACCCCGTCTACTATAGCATAGCATTAAAATAAATAACGTCCCGGACTTGGTAACAGGGTGATGGGTTCCTACCTCATGCATACTACTCAACTACAAGGATTCAATATCACTACTGGAGGGTTGTTGCAAAGATGCCACTAAATGCAATAAAACATAGGTATGAAAGCATGGTCAAAGTGAACTTGCCTGGTAATACTTGATGAAGATAACAATGCTGTCAGAAAATGACTTGGTAGAACTAATCGTCACTCCGTTGAAAATATATATTGTCAAACATAGCATTCACATAAGCAAACATCCTAGCAAACAATTTTAGCACTCGAAATAACAATCAAAACAGCAAGGAAAATCGATAATAAAACTCAAACAAAATCAAAAGAAACTTCAAATAAAACTACAAAGAAAAAACTACTAACGAAGATCTATGACTTTGCTACAAACATCTAATATAGTTTTGCCGTAAGTAAAAAACTTAACAACAATTAAAATACTAAACTAATAAATTAACAGAAAATAAAATGTAAAATAACTAATTTAACAGAAAGTATTTTTTTCCATAAAATTTTATTTGCAAAAGAAACAAATAAAAAGCTTTTATAAAACTCTAACTATGACCTAAACAAGTTTTCATACAAAACTAAGTAAAATAAAATTTTAAAATAATAAAAAAATTCTTTTGTTGACTAACAGAAACTAAACTAATTTTTTAAGAGTGACAAAAATAAATAATTTGAAACTAATAAAACAATAAAGAAATGGCTAAAACAGAACTATAAGTAAAACAGTATTGTTTTGCTAAAATCCTAATTTAAATTAACCTGAAAATAAAATACTAAATACTACTGGATAAACAAAGGTCCTAGAGACCAGGAGCAAAAAGAATCGGTCGAAAATAATATTCCTAACTCAAAATATCTCAAATCTAGTGATTTGAGAAAATTCATCTAAACACAAATTTAAACTGCTCAAATATGAAATACAATTGAACTAACAGAAACTTCAGCAAATTTGTGACACATAGCAATTGGAATCACTCAAAATACTAAAAACTCTAAAAGATATGAATTTTCTAATATTGCTATTTTCTGACAAAATGAATTACGGGATTTCGTGGATCTCACCGGAGTAGTCGTCGGAGTTGGGGGAGAAGATCGGATCCGATGTTGCAGTTGCTCCTAGAGGAAAGGAGATCACGGGACGGTGGAGAGGAGATCATATAAACCTCAGGAGAGGTCGAGGGGGCGGCACTTGGCGGCGGTGGTGCTGCACTGCTGCTGCACGGAGAGGAGAGAGAGGAGAGGAGAGGTGTTGGTTTGATGTGTTGGGAGGGGGTGCTTGGGTATTTATATTATGGAGGGAGGGCTTTTCTTGGGGTAGGGGACAAGAAATAGACTAGGATTAGGAAACAAAGAGGAAAAGATCTAGAAACAAATCGGAATAAACGGAATAACGAACGGGATCAAATCCTACTAGGATTTGTAAAGAATAGGAAACCTGGGCTCCTTGGCCCCTAGGTGTGTGCGCATGACGGCCTTGGCCTTGGCCTTGGCCGGTGGCTGGTCGGCGGCTTGGGCCTTTGGCCCAAGGCGCTGCATATTTTTTTAACAAAATTTCACAGAACTAAAACAAAAACAAAATAATTAAAACTTTTATATAGGCATATAATATATCAAAATTTGCAGAAAAATATTTCCTACAAGATGAACATTATTCTAATGTCAAATAAAATCCACACAAATTTTAATAATTCACACAGTGCTAGTGGTCCAATAAAATCATTTTAAAATACCAAAATGACTTCAAATTAATTTCTCTCCAATTTTCTGATGTAGGGAATCATGTTACCCTATTTTCCATATATTTTGTTTTTGGAGAAAAATAATTTGAATAAAACTCAAATAACTCCAATTGGAAATAAATTCAAAAGAACTTTGAATTTAATTCTTTTAAAACTCCCAACTCATATTTCATATGTTTTGAAGAAGTCATTTTATCTTCGCTCGTGAAAATCGTTGAGTTGCATAAAGTTTCAGAATTGGAAAATATTTTCAACACCCCTTGTCATTTAAATAAATGGAAGAAGTCATGTCATCTTCTCTCCAGGGTTTTGTGATGAAAAGAATTTGAATTCCCGGAGATCATAAAAGAAAAATGAAAGTTTGGGAAAGTCCTTTAATTCCCTCTCATTTAACCTTCAAAAAGTTTCGAATTTCACTCAATTTCACTCAATCATTCAGACAACAATCAAACAAACAATCAAAACTACTAGCATAGTTATTTATTTAATATAACATTCCAAAATTTAGAATTTTGGGATGTTACAAATCTACCACACTTAAAATGAATCTCGTCCTCGAGATTCGAAGAGGCTAGCAAGAAAGGTTAGGGTTTGGGGGTCTTCTAGCAAATCCATCAATCGGAATAGTCTAGTGTGCTACCACACTTAAAAACAGGGTTATGGTTCTGACAAAATTCATGTACTCCATCCTTTGGGTTGATGGTGTCGGTCTTCTCATATTCTTCGGGATAAATCTTTCACTGGTGCTCTTCCGGTCGGGGCATGACTTTTCTCAAAATCTCGTGTCCTCTCAATCCTGATGAGATTCTTCCGAAGAGTGGATCTTCATATCGACATGTCTCATCGTCAATACTAAGAGACTATCGGAACCTCTGGCGGTCAACAATTTATGGCTTCTCCTGCAGGAAAAATGGCCGGGGTTGAATCTCACCGTATATCCTACGATTGGCAACGGTTGCCTGTACATGTATCAACCGTCCTACCATTCTAGGGTTTAAACAAGGCTTTGACATCGTCGTCTCTCTACTATGGGTAAGTCTCTCAGATTTACCATTCCAAATAGCAAGAGCGAATGATACGAGTAAGTCGGTATGGTGATCAATCCATTCCGCACCCAGATCATTACCCTGTATAAGGTTTAGCGAATCTCGTATTTCTAACACTCGGGCATTCTCACAAGCATTGCAGAATTTCTCCTGTATTGAACAGGGATCGGGTAAATCCTTTGGTTCTGCAAGCCAAACAAAACATCTATCGTTTCTTCACAACTCTCGGGTTTTTGCGTAACCTCCTACGAAACATCTGCTGATCAAATCATAGCTTGTTCCAATATTTCTTCTTCCCAGGAATTCTTGATCCTTATTAATTTCCTGGGCCTGTGGGTTATGGGCCCACTTCAATACTTGCACAGCTTGAACTCATTGTGGGAGTTACAATTGTTCCATTTTCCAACATTACACCACTTTAAATCCAATAACATTTCATTTCTTCATACCATCATATCAAAGATAAAACTCCAACTCATTTATTCCAAACTCCAACATGTGGGACACATTTCCATTTCCATTGGTCTAGTGTTCTTCATAGGGTACTATCACCCTTAAAATGAAATTCACAAATCCATCCATAGACCATATTTCTCATATCCTCGAAAATGGTCAAAATCCGTGTTCATAGAGTAACAACTCATACAATTAAACATATGAAAACATGTCACCTTAACTTTATTGATTTCATGAATCCATTACAAACTCTGAGCACCCATTACATAACTCAACTCATTGAACTCATGAAAATGAAATTGCTTTCTACTACTCTTGTTTCCAATATTAAAATTCCAACTACTCAACTCCAGCTTTCATCTTGTTGTGACATTTAGTAGCATAATGTCCTGCTTCCTTGCAGCGAAAACAAATGACTTCCGACATGTCTCGGGGCTTCTTTGTGATTATGTAGGCTCCTTGGATTCTTGGCTTCTTTTCTGGACATTTACTAGCGTAATGACCTAAATCCTTGCACCTGTAACAAGTGATATGACTCAGGTCCTTCTCTGCGAAAATTGTGTTGTTACGGGGTTGCCTTCTTTTCTCTTCTTGGATTTCTCTGTAATGATCAGAGCTTCTATTTCCGAGGGTCAAACTTCACTTCGCTGTGGAAATATCCAGATACTCTTTTCTTTCCTTGGTGCAATCTGCTAAAAATGTCCTTCTTCTCCACATGAATAGCAGGCATTGGAGTAAAATCTGTTGAGGCCTTCTCCATCGGGTCTTCAACACATTCCTTCATCACAGGTTCTTTCATAACTTCTCGGAGGGCTTCTTTCATTCCTTCTTCCTGCTCCTGAATAGTTTGTTGCACCATGGGGTAAATGTGACACTGGGTCGGGTAGTGGGTGGTTCCTTCACACAAGAAACAAGTCACCTGACTAGTTGGGCATTCCTCAGCTGGATGTTTCTCCTCAAAATGAGGGCATCCATCCTTGTGTTCCTCCTGGGTGTGTCCTATTTCTCCGCAAATCTTGCAGGAACAAGATTTATTTCTTGGTGTATCATGGTGCTTCCGGGTAAGACGAGATCTTGTCAGAGTCTTCTTGAATTCTTCCCAAGTCTTTGCTCCATTCCATCCCTGTATAGCTTGATGCATCTGCCACCATGTTGCAGCACTTCCTTCAAAGTACTGAAGAGCGTACGATACTTCATTCTTCCTTGAAACCAAATTGCTCCTGAAGTGATTCTCCATGTTCCGAATCCATAGTCTGCGCCTCCATTGAGCCTTCGTCCAGAGAATATCAGTCCAACTTCATTCATCATCTAGGGGGTCCAAAAGTTTTGGGATGAGATATGAGAGAGGTGGGGAGGGATATACACACAATACAAACAATAGTTTTTGAAGAAACAAGTTTTACTTTGTGGCTGTCGGAAAACATCAAACAAATGACAGCTCACATATCGCCGCATCTAACGTAAGTGTGTAACAGGGGTTTGGTCTAAAGGTCAAATAATTCTTCAGATTCTTCAAATTCTTCTAGTCTTCGGAGTCTTCAATTGTTGCAGCTTCAACTCTTCTAATGCATGGTGAAATCCTCTTTACTCTGAAATGGCCATCAGTTGTCTGATATCTTTAATTCTTGGAGCGACTTCAGTTGATCTTCCGTGTGGTCAAAAGGGAAAGGTGTATATTCTAACTATTTGAGGTCAGAGGAACTACTTGATAAAATAAAAAAAAGACGAGAAGTAAAGGATCCTTTTGAAAATAAAGTTTTTTGAGACATCCTGTTCTAGGGGCTTTCCGATTTCTAGGGTCACGTTCTACAGTCAACATGTGCTCTGATATCATATCTGTAGCGACCCGACCTCAGACGGTCAAGCCTCTGTGTATCTGTGCCATCCTTGGATCAGTATGCTGGCACACACAGTACATCAATGTATATATCAAAGTGCAATCACATGTATAATTAACGTAAAACTGATATATACCTCATAAGTCACAACGGAAACCAATAGTCGGGTGTGGAGTCCCATCAACGCCATCGGCAGGTTGAGTGTAGACCGTAACCCTGTACCGTACTCTTACTCGTCGGAAGAAAGTATCTGCAACATGATACGTTGCAGCCGTGTAGGTCAGTACATTGAATGTACCGGCAAGATCACAACATGAGAAAACAGATGATAAAACTATACTATATGCAATATGGCTTTGTGGCTCTGTGTCTGAGTTTTGTTTGCGTAAAAGCTGATTTATTTTCCCTACATCAAAGGAATAAATGAAGTCTGTACTATGGAGTTTTCTATCATGACATGGTTCCGCCAACCGATGTCTCATAGCCCAAATTCATCATAAGTTGCCCACAATTAAGTTATCAGTCCGGTGTTGAGAGTTCCGAGATAGATCCAAGTCCAGATGCTCAAATTGTCCGTAACCGGGGACACGGCTAATCGATTAGGTTTTAACCCTCTGCAGAGGTTTGTACACTTTACCCGCAAGATTCGATCCCTCTCTTTACGTTCTCGCACTTCAGGTGTTTGAGAACAAGATGACGAAACATGGTCTTCGAAGAGTTCCTCGACCCACTGTCCGGTGCTCATCCAATCCTACCGTAGTTCTACATCTGCTAGCACCGCCCCAGCCAGAGTCACAACTAAGGTCAACCAAGCAGAGCCCATAGTGACTTGCGGTTGCAGGTAAGCTTCCGGGCATGAAGTATTCTTCCGTCTCTTTGAGTCTGGGTGAAGCTTTCCGCAAGATGTCATGGCGCTTCTCCATGCATCCCGGCCAACCACTGGTTTCTCCAAGGTGCCCGTCAACCGTCCTTCACCCAGTAGTGTGTATTGAATTCTTGTCTCGAGTCTTGAAGTCTTGAGGCCTTGAAGATGCAGTCCTTGCAGATTCCATCTGTTGGGGAACGTTGCAGAAAATTAAAATTTTTCCTACGGTTTCACCAAGATCCATCTATGAGTTCTACCATGCAACGAGTAACGAGAGAGAGTTTGCATCTACATACCACTTGTAGATCGAATACGGAAGCGTTCTTGAGAGTGGTGATGACGAAGACGTTCCCAACGTGATTCCGATCACCGATGACCAAAATCTTGAAAGGACAGCACCTCCGTGTTCAACACACGTGCACGGATGATGGCGTCTCCTCCGTCTTGATCCAGCAAGAGAGAAGGAGAGGTTGAAGAAGACAATCCCAATGGCAGCACGACGGCGTGGTGCAGCAGGTCTGGTAGTTCTCCAGCAGGCTTCGCCAAGCTTGCGTGAGAAAGAGAGGTGTTGGGAGGGAGGGCTGCGCCTACAACTGTGTTGGCAGCCTCCCCCACCCCTCTATTTATAGGAGGAGAGGGTCAAGGGGGCCGCCCTCTAGGGCAAACCCTAGGGGGCGGCGGCCAAGGAGGAGGGAGGAGGGTGGCTTGCCCCCAAGCTGAGGCGCCCCTTTAGGGTTTCCTCCTCCCCAAACCCTAGGCGCATGGGCCTAGGTGGGAGGCGCACCCAGCCCACCAGGGGCTGGTTCCCTCCCACTTAGCCCATGTGGCCCCCGGAGAGGTGGCCCCTCCCGGTGGACCTCCGGAACCCTCCGGTGGCCCCTGTACTTTACCAGTATACCACGAAACTTCCGAGTCCGTTTAACCACTTTCCATATATAAATCTTTACCTCCGGACCATTCCGGAACTCCTCGTGACGTCCGGGATCTCATCCGGACTCGAACAACATTCGGTAATCACATACTTGTCTTCCTATTAACCCTAAGCGTCACCGAACCTTAAGTGTGTAGACCCTACGGGTTCGGGAGACATCTGAACATGACCGAGACTACCTCAAGTCAATAACCAACAGCGGGATCTGGATACCCATGTTGGCTCCCACATGCTCCTCGATGTTGTCATCGGATGAACCACGATGTCAAGGGTTCAAGCAACCCGTATTCTATTCCCTTTGTCGACGGTATGTTACTTGCCCGAGACTCGATCGTCGGTATCCCAATACCTCGTTAGTCTCGTTATCGGCAAGTCACTTTACTCGTACCGCAATGCATGATCCGTGACCGGACACTTGGTCACTTTGAGCTCATTATGATGATGCATTACCGAGTGGGCCCAAGTGATACCTCTCCGTCATACGGAGTGACAAATCCCGATCTCGATCCGTGTCAACCCAATGGTCACTTTCGGAGATACCTGTAGTGCACCTTTATAGTCACCCGATTACGTTGTGACGTTTGATACACCCAAAGCACTCCTACGGTATCCGGAATTGCACGATCTCATGGTCGAAGGAAGAGATACTTGACATTGGAAAAGCTCTAGCAAAAGCGAACTACACGATCTTTGTGCTATGCTTAGGATTGGGTCTTGTCCATCACGTCATTCTCCTAATGGCGTGATCCCGTTATCAATGACATCCGATGTCCATAGTCGAAACCATGACTATCTGTTGACCAACGAGCTAGTCAACTAGAGGCTTACTAGGGACGTATTGTAGTCTATGTATTCACACGTGTATTACGATTTCCGGATAATACAGTTATAGCATGAATAAAGACAATTATCATGAACAAGGAAATATAATAATAATGCTTTTATTATTGCCTCTAGGGCATATTTCCAACAGTCTCCCACTTGCACTAGAGTCAATAATCTAGTTTACATTGTGATGAATCGAACACCCATAGAGTTCTGGTGCTGATCATGTTTTGCCCGCGGAAGAGGTTTAGTCAACGGATCTGCGACATTCAGATCCGTATGCACTTTACAAATTTCTATGTCTCCATTCTGAACATTTTCACGGATGGAGTTGAAGCGACGCTTGATGTGCCTGGTCTTCTTGTGAAACCTGGGCTCCTTGGCAAGGGCAATAGCTCCGGTGTTGTCACAGAAGAGTTTGATCGCCCCGACGCATTGGGTATGACTCCTAGGTCGGTGATGAACTCCTTCACCCAAATTGCTTCATGCGCTGCCTCCGAGGCTGCCATGTACTCCGCTTCACATGTAGATCCCGCCACGACGCTCTGCTTGCAGCTGCACCAGCGTACTGCTCCACCATTCAACATATACACGTATCCGGTTTGTGACTTAGAGTCATCCAGATCTGTGTCGAAGCTAAGCGTCGGCGTAACCTGTTCTGACGAGCTCTTCGTCACCTCCATAAACGAGAAACATGTCCTTTGTCCTTTTCGGTACTTCAGGATATTCTTGACCGCTGTCCAGTGTTCCTTGCGGGATTACTTTGGTACCTTCCTACCAAACTTACGGCAAGGTTTACATCAGGTCGGTACACAGCATGGCATACATAATAGATCCTATGGCTGAGGCATAGGGATGACACTCATCTCTTCTTTATCTTTTGCCGTGGTCGGGCATTGAGCTGAGCTCAATCTCACACCTTGCAATACTGAGCAAGAACCCTTCTTAGACTGATCCATTTTGAACTTATTCAAAATCTTATCAAGGTATGTGCTTTGTGAAAGACCTATGAGGCGTCTCGATCTATCTCTATAGATCTTGATGCCTAATATATAAGCAGCTTCTCCAAGGTCCTTCATTGAAAAACACTTATTCAAGTAGGCCTTAATGCTGTCCAAGAAATCTATATCATTTCCCATCAAGTATGTCATCTACATATAATATGAGAAATGCTCTGAGCTCCCACTCACTTTCTTGTAAAGCGGGCTTCTCCATAAGTCGCATAAACCCAAACGCTTTGATCATCTCATCAAAGCGAATGTTCCAACTCCGAGATGCTTGCACCAGTCCATAAATGGATCGCTGGAGCTTGCATACTTTGTTAGCGTTCTTAGGATCGACAAAACCCTCTGGCTGTATCATATACAGCTCTTCCTTAAGATAGCCGTTAAGGAACGCTGTTTTGGCGTCCATCTGCCATATCTCATAATCATAGTATGCGGCAATTGCTAACATGATTGAGACGGACTTAAGCTTCGCTACGGAGAGAAAGTCTCATCGTAGTCAATCCCTTGAACTTGCCGATAACCCTTAGCGACAAGTCGAGCTTTATAGATGGTGACATTACCATCCGCGTCCGTCTTCTTCTTAAAGATCCATTTGTTTTCTATCGCTCGCCGATCATCGGGCAAGTCGGTCAAAGTCCACACTTTGTTTTCATACATGGATTCTATCTCGGACTTCATGGCTTCTAGCCATTTGTTGGAATCTGGGCCGCCATCGCTTCTTCATAGTTGAAGGTTCATTGTTGTCTAACAACATGATTTCCAGGACAGGGTTGCCGTACCACTCAGTGCGGAGCGTGTCCTAGTGGACCTCTGAGTTCAGTAGCAACTTGATCTGAAGTATCTTGATCATCATCATGAATTTCCTCTTCGTTGGTGTAGGCATCACGGAACATTTTCTGAGCTGCACTACTATCCTGTTCAAGAGGTAGTACTTCATCGAGTTCTACTTTCCTCCCACTTACTTCTTT
The DNA here is from genome assembly GCA_021605205.1 of Aegilops longissima. Taxonomy (NCBI): domain Eukaryota; kingdom Viridiplantae; phylum Streptophyta; class Magnoliopsida; order Poales; family Poaceae; genus Aegilops; species Aegilops longissima. Next base: position 840,042,824 of record CM038677.1, read on the forward strand.
CGAGAGAAACTCTTTTTCCGAAAGGATCCATTCTTGGCAACAAAGATCTTGCCCTCGGATCTTAAGTAGAAGGTATACCCTACGGTTTCCTTAGGGTATCCTATGAAGACGCATTTTCCGACTTGGGTTCGAGCTTTTCAGGTTGAAGTTTCTTGACATAAGCATCGCATCCCCAAACTTTTAGAAGCGACAGCTTAGGTTTCTTCCCAAACCATAATTCATACGGTGTCGTCTCAGCGGACTTAGGCGGTGCCCTATTTAAAGTGAATGTAGCTGTCTCTAGGCGTATCCCCAAAATGATAGCGGTAAATCAGTAAGAGACATCATAGACCGCACCATATCCAATAGAGTGCGATTCGACGTTCGGACACACCATTACGCTGAGGTGTTCGGCGGCGTTAGTTGTGAAACGATTCCACATTTTCTTAAGTGTGTACCAAATTCGTGACTTAAATATTCTCCTCCACGATCTGATCGTAAGAATTTTATCTTTCGGTCACGTTGATTCTCTACTTCATTCTGATATTCCTTGAACTTTTCAAAGGTCTCAGACTTGTGTTTCATCAAGTAGACATACCCATATCTACTCAAGTCATCTGTGAGAGTGAGAACATAACCATATCCTCCGCGAGCCTCAACGCTCATTGGACCGCACACATCGGTATGTATGATTTCCAATAAGTTGGTTGCTCGCTCCATTGTTCCAGAGAATGGAGTCTTGGTCATTTTGCCCATGAGGCATGGTTCGCATGTGTCAAATGATTCATAATCAAGAGACTCCAAAAGTCCATCAGCATGGAGCTTCTTCATGCGCTTGACACTAATGTGACCAAGGCGGCAGTGCCACAAGTATGTGGGACTATCGTTATCAACTTTACATCTTTTGGTATTCACGTTATGAACATGTGTAATACTACGCTCGAGATTCATTAAGAATAAACCATTGACCATCGGAGCATGACCATAAAACATATCTCTCATATAAATAGAACAACCATTATTCTCGGTTTAAATGAGTAGCCATCTCGCATTAAGCGAGATCCAGATACAATATTCATGCTCAAACTTGGCACCAAATAACAATTATTAAGGTTCATAACTAATCCCGTGGGTAAATGAAGAGGTAGCGTGCCGACGGCGATCACATCGACTCTGGAACCATTCCCGACGCGCATCGTCACCTCGTCCTTCGCCAGTCTCCGCTTATTCCGCAGCTCCTGCTGTGAGTTACAAATATGAGCAACGGCACGGTATCAAATACCCAGGAGTTACTACGATTCTGGTAAGGTACACATCAATTACATGTATATCAAATATACCTTTAGTGTTGCGGCCTTCTTATCCGCTAAGTATTTGGGGCAGTTCCGCTTCGGTGACCCTTCCCTTGCAATAAAAACACTCGGTCTCGGGCTTGGGTCCATTCTTTGACTTCTTCCGGCAACTTGCTTGCGGGCGCGGCAATCTCCTTGCCATCCTTCTAGAAGTTCTTCTTGCCCTTGCCCTTCTTAAACTTAGTGGTCTTATTGACCATCAACACTTGATGTTCTTTCTTGATTTCAACCTCGGCTGACTTCAGCATAGAGAACACTTCAGGAATGGTCTTTACCATCCCCTGCATGTTGTAGTTCATCACAAAGCTCTTGTAGCTTGGTGGGAGCGACTGGAGGATTCTGTCAATGACCGCCTCATCAGGGAGGTTAATATTCAGCTGGGTCATACGGTTGTGCAACCGGACATCTTGAGAATGTGTTCCTTGTGAACTGTTTTCCTCCATCTTACAACTATAGAACTTGTCGGAGATGTCATATCTCTCGACCGGCGTGAGCTTGGAAAACAAGTTTCAGCTCCTCGAACATCTCATATGCTCCGTGGTGCTCAAAAGCGCTTTTGGAGCCCGGTTCTAAGCTGTAAAGCATGCCGCCTGAGCGAGGGAGTAATCATCAGACGAGACTGCCAAGCATTCATAATGTCTTGGTTCTGCAGGGACGGAGCTTCACCTAGCGGTCCTTCTAGGACGTATTGTTTCTGGCAGCTATGAGGATGATCCTCAGGTTCGGACCCAGTCCGTATAGTTGCTGCCGTCATCTTTCAGCTTGGTTTTCTCTAGGAGCGTTGAAGTTCAAGTTGACATGGCGTTGGCCATTTGATCTACAAGACATATAATTCAAAAGTTTTAGACTAAGTTCATGATAATTAAGTTCATCTAATCAAATTATTAATGAACTCCCACTCAGATTAGACATCCTCTAGTCATCTAAGTGATACACGATCCGAGTCGACTAGGCCGTGTCCGATCATCACGTGAGACGGACTAGTCATCGTCGGTGAACATTCTCATGTTGATCGTATCTTCCATCGACTCGTGTTCGACCTTTCGGTCTCCGTGTTCGAGGCCATGTCTGTACATGCTAGGCTCGTCAAGTTTAACCCTAAGTGTTTTGCGTGTGTAAATCTGTCTTACACCGTTGTATGTGAACGTAAGAATCCATCACACCCGATCATCACGTGGTGCTTAGAAGCGACGAACTGTAGCAACGGTGCACGATTAGGGAGAACACTTCTTGAAATTGTTGTAAGGATCATCTTATTTACTACCGTCGTTCTAAGTAAACAAGATGCATAATTATAATAAACATCACATGCAATTATAAAGTAGTGACATGATATGGCCAATATCATATAGCTCCTTTGATCTTCATCTTCGGGGCTCCATGATCATCCTGTCACCGGCATGACACCATGATCTCCATCATCATGATCTCCATCATCGTGCCTCCATGAAGTTGTCACGCCAACGACTACTTATACTTCTATGGCTAACGCGTTTAGCAATAAAGTAAAGTAAATTACATGGCGTTCTCCAATGACACGCAGGTCATACAAAAATAAAGACAACTCCTATGGCTCCTGCCGGTTGTCATACTCATCGACATGCAAGTCGTGATTCCTATTACAAGAACATGATCTCATACATCACAATATATCATCATTCATCACAACTTGGCCATATCCGTCACATGACAATTGCTGCAAAAACAAGTTAGGCGTCCTCTAATTGTTGTTGCATCTTTTACGTGGCTGCAATTGGGTTCTAGCAAGAACGTTTTCTTACCTACGAATAACCTGGCGTGATCTTGTCAACTTCTATTTACCCTTCATAAGGACCCTGTTCATCGAATCCGCTCCCACTAAAGTAGGAGAGACAGACACCCGCCAGCCACCTTATGCAACTAGTGCATGTTAGTCGGTGGAACCGGTCTCACGAAAATGCGTGTAAGGTTGGTCCGGGCCGCTTCATCCCACAATACCGCGGAAGCAAGAAACAACTAGTAACGGCAAGTAAGTTGACAAGATCCACGCCCACAACAAAATTGTGTTCTACTCGTGCAAAGAGAACTACGCATAGACCTAGCTCATGATGCCTTTGTTGGGGAGCGTTGCAGAAAATTAAAATTTTTCCCACGGTTTCACCAAGATCCATCTATGAGTTCTACCATGCAACGAGTAACGAGAGAGAGTTTGCATCTACATACCACTTGTAGATCGAATACGGAAGCGTTCTTGAGAGTGGTGATGACGAAGGCGTTCCCAACGTGATTCCGATCACCGATGACCAAAGTCTGAAAGGACAGCACCTCCGTGTTCAACACACACGACGGGACGATGGCGTCTCCTCCGTCTTGATCCAGCAAGAGAGAAGGAGAGGTTGAAGAAGACAATCCCAATGGCAGCACGACGGCGTGGTGCAGCAGTCTGGTAGTTCTCCGGCAGGCTTCGCCAAGCTGCGTGAGAAAGAGAGGTGTTGGGAGGGAGGGCTGCGCCTACAACTGTGTTGGCAGCCTCCCCACCCCTCTATTTATAGGAGGAGAGGGTCAGGGGGCCGGCCCTCTAGGGCAAACCCTAGGGGGCGGCGGCCAAGGAGGAGGGAGGAGGGTGGCTTGCCCCCAAGCTAGAGGCGCCCTTTAGGTTTCCTCCTCCCAAACCCTAGGCGCATGGGCCTAGGTGGGGGCGCACCCAGCCCACCAGGGGCTGGTTCCCTCCCACTTAGCCCATGTGGCCCCCGGAGAGGTGGCCTCCGGTGGACCTCGGAACCCTCCCGGTGGCCCGGTACTTTACCGGTATACCACCGAAACTTCCCGAGTCCGTTTAACCACTTTCCATATATAAATCTTTACCTCGGACCATTCCGAACTCCTCGTGACGTCCGGGATCTCATCCGGGACTCGAACAACATTCGGTAATCACATACTTGTCTTCCTATTAACCCTAAGCGTCACCGAACCTTAAGTGTGTAGACCCTACGGGTTCGGGAGACATGCGAACATGACCGAGACTACCTCAAGTCAATAACCAACAGCGGGATCTGGATACCCATGTTGGCTCCCACATGCTCCTCGATGTTGTCATCGGATGAACCACGATGTCAAGGGTTCAAGCAACCCCGTATTCTATTCCCTTTGTCAGACGGTATGTTACTTGCCCGAGACTCGATCGTCGGTATCCCAATACCTCGTTAGTCTCGTTACCGGCAAGTCACTTTACTCGTACCGCAATGCATGATCCGTGACCAGACACTTGGTCACTTTGAGCTCATTATGATGATGCATTACCGAGTGGGCCCAGTGATACCTCTCCGTCATACGGAGTGACAAATCCCAGTCTCGATCCGTGTCAACCCAATGGTCACTTTCGGAGATACCTGTAGTGCACCTTTATAGTCACCCGATTCGTTGTGACGTTTGATACACCCAAAGCACTCCTACGGTATCCGGAATTGCACGATCTCATGGTCGAAGGAAGAGATACTTGACATTGGAAAAGCTCTAGCAAAAGCGAACTACGATCTTTGTGCTATGCTTAGGATTGGGTCTTGTCCATCACGTCATTCTCCTAATGGCGTGATCCGTTATCAATGACATCCGATGTCCATAGTCGGAAACCATGACTATCTGTTGACCAACGAGCTAGTCAACTAGAGGCTTACTAGGGACGTATTGTAGTCTATGTATTCACACGTGTATTACGATTTCCGGATAATACAGTTATAGCATGAATAAAAGACAATTATCATGAACAAGGAAATATAATAATAATGCTTTTATTATTGCCTCTAGGGCATATTTCCAACACCATCATGGAGTTGTCGTCATTGACGTAGATCCTCCATTCTCACACCACTCCGGAGCACTCATACCAACCCCGTCTACTATAGCATAGCATTAAAATAAATAACGTCCCGGGCTTGGTAACAGGGTGATGGGTTCCTACCTCATGCATACTACTCAACTACAAGGATTCAATATCACTACTGGAGGGTTGTTGCAAAGATGCCACTAAATGCAATAAAACATAGGTATGAAAGCATGGTCAAAGTGAACTTGCCTGGTAATACTTGATGAAGATAACAACGCTGTCAGAAAATGACTTGGTAGAACTAATCGTCACTCCGTTGAAAATATATATAGTCAAACATAGCATTCACATAAGCAAACATCCTAGCAAACAATTTTAGCTTTTCGAAATAACAATCAAAACAGCAAGGAAAATCGATAATAAAACTCAAACAAAATCAAAAGAAACTTCAAATAAAACTACAAAGAAAAAACTACTAACGAAGATCTATGACTTTGCTACAAACATCTAATATAGTTTTGCCGTAAGTAAAAAACTTAACAACAATTAAAATACTAAACTAATAAATTAACAGAAAATAAAATGTAAAATAACTAATTTAACAGAAAGTATTTTTTCCATAAAATTTTATTTGCAAAAAGAAACAAATAAAAAGCTTTTATAAAACTCTAACTATGACCTAAACAAGTTTTCATACAAAACTAAGTAAAATAAAATTTTAAAATAAAAACAAATTTTTCTTTTGTTGACTAACAGAAACAAAACTAATTTTTTAAGAGTGACAAAAATAAATAATTTGAAACTAATAAAAACAATAAAGAAATGGCTAAAACAGAACTATAAGTAAAACAGTATTGTTTTGCTAAAATCATATTTAAATTAACCTGAAAATAAAATACTAAATACTACTGGATAAACAAAGGTCCTAGAGACCAGGAGCAAAAAGAATCGAATTCGAAAATAATATTCCTAACTCAAAATATCTCAAATCTAGTGATTTGAGAAAATTCATCTAAACACAAATTTAAGCTGCTCAAATATGAAATACAATTGAACTAACAGAAACTTCAGCAAATTTGTGACACATAGCAATTGGAATCACTCAAAATACTAAAAACTCTAAAAGATATGAATTTTCTAAGATTGCTATTTTCTGACAAAATGAATTACGGGATTTCGTGGATCTCACGGAGTAGTCGTCGGAGTTGGGGAAGAAGATCGGATCCGATGTTGCAGTTGCTCCTAGAGGAAAGGAGATCAAGGGGCGGTGGAGAGGAGATCATATAAACCTCAGGAGAGGTCGAGGATGGCGGCGGCACTTGGCGGCGGCGGTGGTGCTGCACTGCTGCTGCTGGAGAGGAGAGAGAGGAGAGGAGAGGTATTGGTTTGATGTGTTGGGAGGGGGGTGCTTGGGTATTTATATTGGGAGGGAGGGCTTTGCTTGGGGTAGGGGACAAGAAATAGACTAGGATTAGGAAACAAAGAGGAAAAGATCTAGAAACAAATCGGAATAAGCGGAATAACGTGAACGGGATCAAATCCTACTAGGATTTGTAAAAGAATAGGAAACCTGGGCTCCTGGCCCCTAGGTGTGTGCGTGCGACGGCCTTGGCCTTGGCCTTGGCCGGTGGCTGGTCGTGACTTGGGCCTTTGGCCCAAGGCGCTGCATATTCCCACAACAAAATTTCACAGAACTAAAACAAAAACAAAATAATTAAAACTTTTATATAGGCATATAATATATCAAAATTTGCAGAAAAATATTTCCTACAAGATGAACATTATTCTAATGTCAAATAAAATCCACACAAATTTTAATAATTCACACAGTGCTACTGGTCCAATAAAAATCATTTTTAAAATACCAAAATGACTTCAAATTAATTTCTCTCAATTTTCTGATGTAGGGAATCATGTTACCCTATTTTCCATATATTTTGTTTTTGGAGAAAATAATTTGAATAAAACTCAAATAACTCCAAATTGGAAATAAATTCAAAAGAACTTTGAATTTAATTCTTTTAAAACTCCCAACTCATATTTCATATGTTTTGAAGAATTCATTTTATCTTCGCTCGTGAAAATCATTGAGTTGCATAAAGTTTCAGAATTGGAAAATATTTTCAACACCTTGTCATTTAAATAAATGGAAGAAGTCATGTCATCTTCTCTCCAGGGTTTTGTGATGAAAAGAATTTGAATTCGGAGATCATAAAAGAAAATGAAAGTTTGGGAAAGTCCTCCTCTCATTTAACCTTCAAAAGTTTGAATTTCACTCAATTTCACTCAATCATTCAGACAACAATCAAACAAACAATCAAAACTACACGCATAGTTATTTATTTAATATAACATTCCAAAATTTAGAATTTTGGGATGTTACATAATTACAATACGGCATAGCCGCACTTCCTTCAAAGGAGTGGCGCCAGGCCCTTAAGCCAGCTATCAAGCACCACTGGGACGAGAAGCTCTCGCCCACTTCCATACAATACCACATTCCGCGTCTCTTACGTTTCAAATGCCCGGTCCACGTGGCATCGTTTCATCAAAGGGTCGCCTGAGACCCCGGACACGGCTAGACGAGTCCGGAATAAATAAAGCTAGGGGCTACCAAGCCGCACACCCCTTCACAAGGGTTTGCCCATACAAGCCACAATGAGCTAGCATAGGCTCAGCTTTCTTAACTTATATTTCAATTTTTATGAACTTTCTCGCACGATTTCTTTTCCAACCAAGTTCCTCTCTTTTTACAGATGAACAGCGTGCACACCCGTCAGGATACGGCTGCAACGGAGACACAGGCGCAGGCGTGCAGTAGGGACCCGTTGCAAGGACTCTTTTCAGACTAAGACCCTCGTAAACCTTTCTTCTGTCTCTTGTTGCTATAATCCCTGGTTTTCAGTATAACCAGAGTGGAGACTGGCGTTTGGCATCGGCGCGCGATAGAACCTGCCGTACACTGGACACAAGGGGCTTAGGGCTTTGTTTTGCCCGCTATTATAAAGACCGAACACCTTCGGAGTGTTCGGCGTCTCGAGTTAGGCCTTATATGCATCAGCTCGAATCATGTCTTTGGTCAAATGTTGGGTTTGCCCGGCTCCTGTATTTTGCTGCCTTACGTTCCGTATCATCGGCTAACGCGGCTCCGGAGAACTCTGCGATTGTGCCCCAGTTCGGCTGGGCGAGCACCTCGATGAAAGCAAAACTGACTGTCATGATACAGCGAGAGACTGGTCAACCACTCGATCGACCTTGGGAATGTTTAGGATTCCTCCGCTTTGACGAAGGGCCGTTTCGGCCAGGCGAATCTGGCGCCCAATTCGGAGAGCACGGTGCCCCAGGGGCTATGTCGTAGCCCACCCTCGAACTCCATGGCTAAGTGAAAGTGATAAAGCATTATAGTCCGGTTGCCTTGTTTGCTACGCTACCACCTCCTTTACAGGACCGAGACGTCGGATTAAGTGTGAAAACGCACTATTTTTTTGCGAACACCCCCGCACCCTTGTGCGTGGGGGCTGAAGCCAACGACTGCCATCTTTCAGGTTATACATACATTATACATGACCGGCCGCAAGGAGATATTCTATTACTTGAACGCACAAGTATAAAAGGCGCTTACATCATAAAAATCGTTTTTACATTATATAAACGTTCATTCGAACGTAACATTTTTCGAGCACTGCGACTCTATTACACGAGCACCAGGCAGCACTTCGCCAAAATAGTGCTCGGCGGGTAGCCGGTTATTATCCGAACCCGGGGTCGCAACAGCGGTGGCATCCATCTCTGTCCAATGTGTCTTCACACGGGCAAGCGCCATCCGCGCACCCTCTATGCAGGCCGACCGCTTCATCGCCTTGATATGCGGCACCGCCCCAAGAAATTGCTGCAATAAGCCAAAGTAACTCTTCGGCTGGGGCCTATCCGGCCGGATATGGGTCACTATATCCAACATAGCAAGCCCGGACAACCTATTTAGCTCAGCCCACTCAGCCAAACGATCGGTCAGCGGAAGTGAACGCTCCGGACTATGGAATTGAGACCAAAACAGCTCTTCCGTCTGGTGATCCTACGGCTTCGAAAATGCACAACGACATCCGCCGCTTTTCGCTGCTAAGTCCATATAAGGGTCCTCCGGACACCACAGTTGGCCCAACTGAGCATATTTTGAATCCGTGAACCTTCGGCGCAGCAGAAAAGGCTTGCCAGCTACAATCTCCCCGGCCTGGCGCAGCTCTTCCTTCATGGCCCGCATTGCAGAGCGGGCATTCTTGGCTTCAGCGGTGGCCTTCCGCAGGTCTTCCTGCCCCGCTAGGCGCTCCTTCCCAAGAGCCTCATTGCGGTCGGTAGCCTCTTTTAACTTCACAGCCATTTCGGCTACCTCTTCCCTGCTCCGGCAGTGTGCGGCCTTTTCGGCCGCTAACTCCTCGGCCGCCTTCGAGGCTGCCGCATCACTCCTTCTGGCCTGCTCCTTGGCTTGAGCAAGTTCGGCCCGAAGACTCTCCACGGCAGCGGCACTATCTGCATTTCACGCAAATTTTGTAAGGAGTTGGCTTCGGCTTCCTTACCATGTGTCCGCGCAGTAACACTTACCTTGCGACTCAACAAGTCGCCTGTTGATCAGCGCAATGTCTTCATCCGCCACATCGAGTTGCCGCTTTAGTTCAGCAACTCCATAAGTCCGGCTGGCCCCCGGACGACCCGCCACCTGGATAGGCACGACGGGAATTTCAAACCTGCGATTTTGATCCTCGGCATGCTGTCGATATCGACAACCTACCGAGTCTCAGGGGCTACTATCTATACAGGCCGCATTCTATATGCAAAACTGTTAAAAGGTGTGTCATTTTTACGTACCTCAAACCCCTTGATAAACTCTGACGGCATCATGCAACCGCCTTTGGCGAGCGAAATCCTTTCAATCACCACGCTCATCAATGCGTGCTGATCTTCTGAGATAGACGCCTTCTCAAGCAGATCCTTCAGCCGTACACCAGTTGGTGCCGAACTATCCGGCTTTGCCACACTCGGGGGCTCCCTCCGTGACGACACTTCAGGCTCGTCCGCCCTATCCAACGGCGCCCCGGACGGGGGCGTCTCGCTCTCTTTCATCTCCGGACGAAGGTCCCCCGAAGACGAGCTCATCTGCGAAGGACGGAGATCCGAACTAAAAGGTAAAAACTTTTGTTATCCTCAGAAGCACAAATAGGGAGGTCCCTTATTATAAAACTTCTTTCTTTCTACATACGGCTCGTTGGAGGGCTGGCTCATTAAGGGAGATTGTGCGCCCGGGGCTTCCCCGGACGCAGGACCCTCCGGCGAAGATTTCTTCCCCCGTTTAGGGGCCTTTTTCCCCGGGTCCTCGGAGGCAGTCCTCTTCTCCCCTTGGTAGGAGGGATTCTCGATCCCCCCTCGTTCAAAAGCCTCCTTAGGCGAGGCAGTAGCTTTCCTGCTTTCCCCTTCGCTTTCCTCCGAAGGCGCAACCTCCAGCATCCGGACCAGCACAGGATCCGGCGCGGTCTCGGGGAGAGGGGCCGGACACCGTATTAATTTTGCTTCCGCTATCCACTCCTGTGTAGAAGGAGACCGGTCATAAGGCAGATCATTGAAAGGCAAACAAACGGTGTGTCTGGACTTGGAACTACTTACTTGAGTATCCGGGCGATTGCAGCTTAGTCCAGCATCCTCGGTCAATTCCGGACGCACCTCTTGCGATCCGAAGAATAAGTTATACATCTCCAGGGGTGTCATACCCATGAAGTGTTGAAGAATCCGTGGGCCCTCCGGATTGAACTCCCATAGCCGGAGAGGACGGCGTTTGCAGGGCAGAAGACGCCTAATTAGCATAACCTGCATCACCACCACCATATCGATCTCCCTCGTTAAGAGATCTCGAATCCGGCCCTGCAGTAGGGGCACGTCCTTGGACGGCCCCTAGTTGAGCCCTTGGTTGACCCACGACATCAATCGTCGTGGAGGTCCCAGGCGGAATAGGGGCGGTGGCTTTTGTCTGCGGCCCCTCGGAACGGTAATATAGAACCACTCTTGCTGCCACAGGTTGAGCTCCTCTTGGAAGGAGCCGGCGGGCCACGGGGCATCGGCCCTCCTACTTATGGCCGCCCCGCCACACTCCGCTTGACGCCCCCCGATCATCCTCGGTGCCACATTGAAATTCTTCAGCCACAGGCCGAAGTGTGGGGTGACGCGGAGGAAGGCGTCGCAGATGACGATGAATGCGGATATATGGAGGATGGACTCCGGAGCCAAGTCATGGAATTCCAACCCATAGTAAAACATGAGCCCTCTCACAAAAGGATCCATCGGGAAACCCGACGGAGGTGGGAAACGAAGACGACATACTCGCCGGGCTCAGGGGTGGGGATGGCCTGCCCTTCGGCGGGCAACCTGTGCGAAATCTCGTAAGACAGGTACTTGGCCTCCCGCATCTTTAGCACGTCCTCCTCCATGACGGAGGAGGGCATCCACCGGCCCTGGAGGTCGGAACCGGACATCGTTGAAGGTCCAAAGCGCTCGAATCTGGGGCTCTAGGTGTTGGAACTTGGGCGTAGAGAGGATTCGATGGAAGATTGAAGAAAAAGCGAGCCTTGGTCCCGTTATAAAGAGGAGAATACCAAGAGCCATCTCCGTGACCGTTTGGGACTCGCCGATAGAGGCGTGGCGAGAAGGCGCGGTTGGGTTACCCACGGCCGTATTGATGAGAATCCGGATTAAGGGAAACACGGTCTCTGCTTCGACAAGACGTGCCAAGGAAACCGCTTCGCTAAATGTGCTGAGGTGGTAAAGTAAAGAACAATTTGAGTAATGGCTTGGTGGTGGTATCACGTCGTGCCACGGAAAACGTCAGCAGATTGAGCTTGTGTATATATTATTATTCTCTCTACGGTAGAAGGTGGAATTCATTTTGCAGAGCCGGACACTATCCTGGTGTTCCCAATCTTCTATCATTTGGAGGAGGAACCCGCCTTGCAATGCCAAGCCATATACACGCCGGACTTATCGTCATTGAAGCCTGGTTCAGGGGCTACTGAGGGAGTCCTGGATTAGGGGGTGTCCGGCTAGCCGGACTACCATCATCAGCCGAACTATCATTTGCCGGACTATCATCATCGACGGACTCCAAGACTATGAAGATACAAGATTGAAGACTTCCCCGTGTCCGGATGGGACTTTCCTTGGCGTGGAAGGCAAGCTTGCAATCTGGATATGTAGATCTCCTACCATTGTAACCGACTCTATGTAACCCTAGCCCTCTCCGGTGTCTATATAAACCGGATGACTTTAGTCCGTAGGACAACAATCACAACAACCCTTACAATCATACCATAGGCTAGCTTCTAGGGTTTAGCCTCCTTGATCTCGTGGTAGATCCACTCTTGTAAACATCCACAATATCAATATCAATCAAGCAGGACGTAGGGTTTTACCTCCATCAAGAGGGCCCGAACCTGGGTAAACATCGTGTCCCTTGTCCCCTGTTACCATCCGCCTAGACGCACAGTTCGGGACCCCCTACCCGAGATCCGCCGGTTTTGACACCGACACAAGGCATGATGATGAGTAGCAGAACTTTAGAAGTATGTTTGCATGGGAATACTGTGAATCAGGTATTTCTTGAGCCATCACCTATGTCACCAACTATGTCAACATCTACTCCAATTTCTGAGTGTTTTGAATCGATTTTGCCCGAATCAGATAATTAGATAGATCGTGATCCGTTGACATCACCTCCATCCCAACATTATCTCATGTTTTTTCATTACATGATGTCAAGGAACCAGATTCACAGAAAGAGATCAAAGTCGATGAGACATATGATTATCTCCCACAAGGTATTTGTTTGATTTATTATGTGTACTTTCGTAAATTATAATCAAGAAAATCCAAAGTAAACTTGGTACGTCAAATAGTATCAATTCATCTCGAAATGTCAAATGACTCATATTTCTGATTCCACTTTTGACATCTAAACGCATAACTAATATTATTTTCCTACCCATATGCTTGTGGAGGGAGCCAATCTGATTTGTCAAAGAGAATTCTAGCACCCAACAATTAATAGGCGGTGAGCAGGGAGACAATAAACATGTAGAGCCGGAGTTTTTCTTAGAAAGCAAAGCTGGAGTTTGGTTTGTACTTAAGACATCACTTAAGAAGTTCTTCACCACATGTAAATTCTTTTGGAGCTTCCAAGTATGTACATATTTTTGGGTTGCCAATTATAAGAGGTAATGGAGTGTTCAAAATTTGATGTTTGTGGGTTCTCGAATGATAATATTGTGGAAATCGCAAGCACTACCAAGTCATGTACTGTCTTGATCAATAGTTATTTTATAGTTGTTTGTCATTGGTTTTATGTGTTTCCTCTTTCACAATTACTATGACAAGTGCAGATTGAGTTTCTATATAAACAGAAAATGTCTTTGAATAGTATGTACTGCTTGTGTGTGTCGGTCAAGTCTTTAATTGAGCCAAGCACAAAAAACAGTGCAAAATAAATTACAAATGAAATATAATATTCCAAAAAAATGTTTGTCACCATAAAAATGATTCCATTTTTAAAAAGTATTCTTGAAAATAAAAAAACGCCTTCTCAAAATAAATATATATTCATGTTTTTCTGAATAACAAAAAATAAAGTTGATTGAAAGACTATTCATCGAAGAGCTGAAATGGGTCATGACAAATATTGCTAGGGTACGTCCAAATTTCATGGTCCAAAAGGAAACAACCTTATTTCTAATGTTTGTTAAAGTTGAATTAAAAAAGTGTTGCATAATGGCGTATGGAGCAAGTTATATTTAATATTTCGCCCGGTGCAACGCACGGGCATTTGTACTAGTTATTATAAAAAATTGTTCGGAGCCCCAAAGGAAGGAAACTTCTCGTTGGATGAGTCCCGAACAAATGAGAACCCTCAGGTATCTGATGAGGAAACAGCCTTCTAACAACCCCATACTCTGAGGAGGAAGTTAGAAAGGAGGTTTTCCTAATGGAGCACAACAAAGCCCCGGGTCCGGATGGTTTTCCTGCTGAGTTCTATCAGCACTTTTGGGAAGTCATCAAACCGGATCTCCTACTTTTGTTTAGCGACTTACATGCTGGCCAACTAGAATTGTTTCACTTAAACTTCTGCGAGATTATTTTATTACCTAAGGTTAATGAGGCTAAAAGGATACAACAATATAGACCTATTTGCCTCCTTAATGTTTGTTTTAAAATATTCATGAAGGTTGTAATCATTAGGCTGAATTCAGTTTCTGAAATGTGGTTCGTCCTTCATAGAAAGCTTTTATGCAAGGCAGACACATCATTGATGGCGTTGTTATCCTTCATGAAATAGTTCATGAAGTACACCGAAATTTTTTAAAAGGGGTGGTCCTCAAAATAGACTTTAGAAAGGCTTATGACAAAGTCAAGTGGTCCTTTCTTCAGCAGACTCTCAGAATGAAAGGATTTCTGCAGAGTAGCGCACTATGATCCATAGCTTCGTTTCTGGAGGTAGTGTTGCCATTAAGGCCAATGATGACATTGGGCACTATTTCCAAACGAGGAAGGGTTTGCGATAAGGTGACTCAGTATCGCACATGCTATTCAATATGGTGGCGGATATGCTTGCGATCATGATTGAGTGTGCCAAGGTTGATGGCCAAATTGAAGGGGTAGTAAATCATCTAGTTGATGGTGGTCACTCTGTACTTGAATATGCTGATGATACGATCATGACCTCGAGAAAGCGAGAAATCTGAAACTAATTATGTCAGCATTCGAGCAACTCTCGGGTCTTAAGATCAATTTTCATAAAAGTGAAGTCTTTTTTGCTTTGGCGAGGCTAAAGACGAGGCCCACCTATACGGTGAACTGTTTGGATGCGGGTTGGGCCAGTTTCCGATCACATATTTGGGGATACCGATACATTATCGGAGACTCACAAATGCTGAATGGAAACACGAAGAGGAGATACTGCAAAAAATTATTTGTAGTTGGAAAGGTAAACTGCTGTCTCAGGGTGGAAGATTAGTCCTCATAAATTTAGTACTTAGTAATATGGTACTATATATGATTTCCTTCTTCCAGTTGCTAAAAGGAGTTTTACATAGATTGGATTATTTCTGATCAAGATTCATTTGGCAAGGAGATAGCGAGACAAAGAAATATTGATTGGCCAAATGGAGTGTGGTTTTCCATCCCAAAGACCAAGGCGGGTTGGGTATTCATGACCTTGAGGTTAAGAATTGGGCCCTCCTTGGCAAATGGTTGTTTAAATTTCTGACGGAAGAAGGTGTATGGCAAACCATCCTGAGGAGGAAATATGTGGGCTCCAAGGCGGTATCCCAAGTATACTGGAAGCCTGGGGACTCCCACTTTTGGGTAGGTCTAATGGCTACGAAGAAATATTTCTTTTGCCATGGATCCTTCTCGATCAAGGACAGCTCAGGAAATAGATTCTGGGAGGACAGGTGGCTAAGAAATGCCACACTCCGGGAACAATATCTGGCTCTATACAACATTGTGCGCCAGAGGGTGATACTATCGCCACGGTGATGGAATCATTTCCGCCAAATGTGACGTTCAGAAGGGATTTAATTGGACCGAGACTCCAATCATAGAACATACTGCTCCAGCGGTTGTCCACGGTGCATCTGTCACATGGGTCTGATGTATTTTGATGGAACCTTCATGGTAGTGGAATATTCTCAGTGGATTCTATGTATAGAGCGTTAATCCAGTCTGATGTGCTAGATGATAATAGCAAGAAGATCTGGAAGATGAAGATAACTCTTAAGAATAAAATATTTGCATGGTATCTTCGTCGCGGAGTCAATCCTACTAAAGATAACCTTATTAAGAGGAATTGGCATGGAAGTCCGCAATGTGTCTTTTCTCACCATGATGAGACAATAAAACATTTATTCTTCCAATACAAATTGGCTCATTCTATATGGCCAGTCATCCAAATAGCTTCTGGCTTGTATCCTCCTTGTAGATACTAATGTATTTGGCAAGTGGTTACATGCGATTGATAACAGGTTTAGAACTTCTATTAGGGTGGGAGCGCTTGCCGTTATTTAGTCGCTTCGGCTATGTTGAAATGATAAGATTTTTAATGATAAAACTACTTCCCTGATGTAGCTTATCTACAGATGTACCGGGACTCTTCATTTATGGTCCACTGTACAACGCGTGGAGAATCAAGACCTGTTTACGGAGGTGTGTACACGATTGGAGGCTACGGCGAGGAAAACTTTTACCCAACATGGGTGGCAGCATGATCTTAGGATTGCCCCCCTTCGCTTTAGGCGTTATATGAACTCTTCATGTTTTTTTATTTCACCTTTTTATTTTTCATTTGTGTGAGAAGACCTTATTTGGCTGTGTGCATCTTATTAATGCAGAGGCCAGGTGTAATGCTTAAATATTTCAACTAATAAAGTGCCCCTTTTCAAAAATATGAGTGCATTTGGTTTCTTGGAGGTAGATAATGGGGTTGCTGCTCTCATATATCTTTTCATGAACTACACGCTGACGAGCATCAGAATTAATCTCTCGGATATTCCAGCACAGAATTTTCCAATCTCTAACGGTGTTCTCATTCATTACAACCCAAAAGGAAAAGCAGCAGAATCCAGTCAAGCAGTGACACAGAATTAACAGTGCAACGAAATAAACTTAACAAGTTTGAAGTGCAAAACAAAATATAAAGGTAAATGGTGTTTTGGATGGCACACCAAAAAACCCAAACACTATTAGGGAAAAGCCTAGCAGTAGCGCGGGTCAAAGGTGTACCAGTAGCGGGCTTGGCCAAGAAGCGCTACTTCTAATAGCTGTAGGGCCTTACCACAAGAAGCGCTACTGATAAGTGCACGCTACTGCTAACTTCATTCCCCTCGCTACTGCTGGTTTTATTAATTTCTGGTTTTTTCTGCATATTTCTTTTGTATTTTTACAGGCTTTATACAATAATCTCTAGCATATCATGCACATACAAAATGTAATCATAGCATACACATACAGATAGTCTCATCAAATCATGTCATTATCATAATCATCACCCAACACAAAGTGGTCTCTCGTCATCATCTCAAAATAGCGATACAAGTCTCGAATACTTGCAACTACATCAACATCCATCTAAACAATGATATACACGAGAAGAGCTATCACTGTGACTGAAAGCGAAACTATGCAGTACAAGAGGCGGCGGTTATGAGTCATCTCTCGCGCTAGCGTGAACCTCAAGTAACTAGCTTCTGCTTGTTGTCTACTTTTGAAACCTTTATGGCTAGCGCCCGAGACCCTCTCCACTTGCGCCTGACACTCCTGCCACTCGTCGTACACTCCCTGAACCTTCCATGTGTACACGACATAGCACTGCTTCTTCGCCATCAAGGATCTAGGTGACTGTTAGAAATGAATCTTCATCAAGAGAATGTACAATCATATGCAACAAAATATACTTGAGCAACACGAAAAAGAAAGAGTTAGCAACTAGATGCAACATATAGTAAACATAAATAATCAACGTAGTGTCATCGTACGCAAGCTAATTAACAAGAGGTACGCAGGTCATCGTACCCAAACTAACCAAGTAGCGTTACGCAAGTTTGCCAGGGACCGTGGACATCACAAAGTTTCATCTCTACAGAAAGTATACAAGTTCAACCGACACATATCATCATCATTGGCATCGTAAATCACTAGAACTTCCATCCTTCCATATCATCGAGGATGCACCCTAGCTTCTTGAATGGCTTGAGGTCCTGACATTGCATGCCTATGCGAGTCCGGATGCCAGCTCGCAATATAGGGCTATGGTGGAACATCCCCTTCTCTTCGACGACTTCTTTCATGACGATCGTCGCAATGTCCCTCTAGATGCGAAAAAAGTCATCTCTAAGTTTATAATCCGCTTCTCCTTGAGATTCTACCCACTTGTCGATATGATCATCGCTTCTGGTTGTCATGCGAACCTTTTCGCGATCCCTTCTGAACTCCATCATGATATGGATGAGGTAGAATCCATCGTTTATGCTTTGTTTCGGGACATGGATGTAGAAGAAGTTAGTTTTATGCAAGAAATTCGTATTCTTGTTTCTTTGTTTCCTGATCTGCAGGTGGCCACCCCTCAAGCTGAAGCCTTGGAGAGCATCATATTGAATATTCATTATGTGGGTGTCGTCTTTATTGTAGTTTCTGGTAGGGTCGAAATACACGATGTGGGAGACTCGTGGGTAAAGAACGATAAGGATGGCGCACCCGTTGCTACGGGGAAAAACACCTCAAATTATTCTCTATGTGAGCGAGAAGGAACTACTGAAATGTACGAAAGGTTGTCCGGCACTGAATTACATTGGATGATAAGGCACGAGGACAATTTCCTGGTCCTTATTCCTTATCATGAAGTTTTTGAGGTACTCCCTAGCAGTTTTATGCTCAAAGTCACCGAGACTCAAGAAGGACTCGTGCATGTAGTATGGATCCACCAGATAGATTTGTGAGACTTGTTCTCTCTTCATGACGGAGCTCATATGTACCGCAAAAGGCGGACGATTGTAAAATCAAACCGCAATGTTAGAAGCATCTCAAATGCATGCTCAAACCGCAGGAAGAACACCTCCGCGGGCTGTGTGTCGACGTAGCACTTCCCCTCACGCACACAAGTCACGTATGTCGGATATCCTGGATCCTTCGAGGCTCGTAGGCTTATCTCAGTCGACAGCACATGGTTGTGCAGTCTCCTAAGATCCCCTAATATGGCCTCCAGCGGTTTCGGCAGTAGCATCGGCTTGCCCGTGATATGGAATATGACCGCACCTTTGACGGGTACATGCTCTTCAAAATCCGCCGCCTGGCTGCTATGTGCTCTGGCTTGTTTGTAGGTCGCATAGCCTTTCTTTGCCGGTCTCTTCCTCTCCTTTTTCTTGTGCTGACCTTACAGACCCTTCCTTAACCCTTGCCCCAGTGTTGTCGGGCTAAGCACTATATGACCCTCAGCTAGTTGAGCCTGCGTTGATGTGCCATCTACAAGCATGTCCTGTGAGGATTGCATGAAGAGAGACTTCTTGCAATCAATCCTGCTAGGATGTTCCTGCCTAGCAGGCACATCATCCATCTCCTCATCACCATGCTGATAGCCCGAGTCGTCATATGGATGACTCATCATTGCTAATTCGTCATCATAGGCGCCTGTATTGAGGAACCGAAGAGGGTCATCCTCGTCCATCTCATCATCCATTATTTTTTCTACGGGGGCGGTTACATCAGCAAGTATTGGACCCCCTTCCTCGCGCCGTCCGCCGCTCTCACCCGACACTATAGGCGCTGGTAATTGCATAGGCGAGGTGGTGGTGTTCATACCTACATGCTGATGTGTGGTTATTGGTATGCACTTAGCCGCCTCCAGACGAAGAAGATTCTTCGGCCATTAAAGAATCCAACCCTTGCAGTTTCCAAGCCACAGTGGTGTCTTGTCATCCTCTCCCCCAAGCCGTACTGGAGGAGGAAAATCCTCGGGCCCTAGTTTCACACACGACAAGGTAACCCTGAAATGGCCACCGAGGACCGGCTGGCCGTGGAACATGAGTTTCGAGGTCTTTGTTATCACCGCCTTTCCACGTCCTCCTTATGAACTTTGATCAAGTAGAGTATGGTGCACGGGGTTTCGGCTGCATGCAAAGACATGTCTGAGGCGTAAAACTTCCAAAAGGCAACAAAAATGGAATATTCTAGACATATGTTGGTGCGACATGTAATTACTGTGAGGGCGTTGAGCTCAGCCAAAGATGAAGGCCTGCTTAGCGTGCCACAGACTGAGCACGGGCTGCTATCAGCGGGTGCAGGTGCAGGCGCGGTTGTGTGAGAAGGTGATGGTGCGGTTGTGTTGTTCACCGAGTTGCTCCCGACAAAGCTAGGCATGGGCAAATCATCTACCGTCTTGTCTGGATTTTCCTTAGTCCAGTTGATGATAGTCGGGATCAAGTTAGTAGAAAAATCATTTATGCATGCATCTACACACTACTGGAATCATCTACTTTGCCATCTCCCAGCTCTTTGTCGTCTGCTAGCGGACGACAAAGAAGCTCTTTGCCATCAGCTACCGAAAAGCAGACGGCAACGAAACGGCAGATGACAAAAGTGTCCTTTGCCATCGGCCATTTCTTTGCCGTCCGCTGGCTGACGACAAAGAATCTTTGCCGTCCGCTGGCTGACGGCAAAGAGGGAGGTGGCACCCACTAACGGAAACACTTAACGTCCTCCCTCTTTGCCGTCCGCAGCGGACTGCAAAGATTCCAAAAAGCGGACGGCAAAAGCTGGACCTAACTAACCTAACTAGCCAAGCCCCCCGCCCCGCCCGTTACTCTCTCTGTTCTCCCTCTCTCCTCCCCGACGCCCACATCCACCCATCGCCGCCCCGCCCGCTTGCCGCGCTGCACAGCCCCACCCGCCGCCGAGCCGCCCGCCACCGACCCTCCCCACTCGCCGACGCCCTCCATCCCCGCCCAGCGCCTCGCCGCCGGCGCCATCCGCCACCTCCTGCCCAGCCGCCCGCACCGCCCGCCACTGCCCCTCCCCACACGCTGATGCCCCACCATCCTGCCTCCCGGTGCCGCCCGTCCCCGCCGCCCGGCCGTCCCTGCCCGAGCCCCCCGCCGCCCCCCGCCCACCGCCCGGCGCCAGCGTCGCCCGGCTCCGTGAGTATATTTTTCTGTTTTTTGCTGTTTAATTGTTAGTGTTAGTGTTAGATTTAGTGTTAGAAAATAGGAAGATTTAGTGTTAGTGTTAGAAAAAGAATATGTAGAAGAAAAGAAGAAGAAGAAGAAGAAGAAAAGAAGTAGAAGAAGAAGAAGAAGAAGAAAAGAAGAAAAGAAAAGAAGTAAAAGAAGTAGAAAAAGATGAAAAGAAAAGAAGAAAAGAAGTAGAAGGAGTAGAAGAAGAAAGAAGAAAAGAAAAGAAGTGATATACATATTTTTATTTTTTTGCTGTTTAATTGTTAGTGTTAGTGTTAGTGTTAGATTTAGTGCTAGAAAAGAAGAAGATTTAGTGTTAGTGTTAGAAAAGGAATATATATGTAGAAGAAAAGAAGAAGAAGAAGAAGAAGAAGAAGAAGAAGAAGAAGAAGAAGAAGAAGAAGAAGAAGAAGAAGAAGAAGAAGAAGAAGAAAAGAAGAAAAGAAAAGAAGTAGAAAAAAGATGAAAAAGAAGAAGAAGAAAAGAAGTAGAAGAAGTAGAAGAAGAAGAAAAGAAGAAAAGAAAAGAAGTGATATACATATTATTATTCATGTCGCTATTTTTTTATGTTGTACTAATTTCGTTTACTCTTTGTCATGGCAGGTGTTGAAAGATGGTGGGCGCTGGTCCGGAGCGCTCCGAGGACCCTTCTTCGTCGGCGTGTGGTACGAGGTCTTCCATTCCACACGCACCTCTCCGCCGAGCATTGCTGGACAGTATGGCGACACTGCCGGGCCCTTCTTCGTCGACCGTGGTGCCGAGCAGGGGACAAGGTAAGAAGAAGAGAGGAGCTGGAGCACGTGGTCATGGGAGAGGAGGTAGGGTGACTGCGAGGGCGCCTTCCTCGCCGCCACCCCCAGCTGTTTCACCCGAGCACGTGACTGCTAGGGTGGACTCGTCCGAGGAGAAGGCTACACGGACTCCGGTCCACGAGCCTCCAGTCCACGGGCCTTTGGCCCATGAGCCTCGGGTTGACGGGCCTTAGGTCCACGAGAGTTCGGCCCACGAGACCCCGGAGGAACACACGTCTGGATGGGGTACCTGGCCGGATCAGCCTGAGGGGCCGAGTGGCCATGCTGATGATGGCGGGGAGCCGACTGATATTGAGGAGGAGGGGGGCACCGTCAACCAGCGTGGTTGTACACGGCTCCCGGACGTGCCGGCGACCCGCGAGCAGAGGTGTTTGATTTTCCCTGATGGGGAGAGGTAAGTGCATTTAATCTTTTTGTACCCTTCTGCATTCACGTTTCTTCAAATATCTAATGCGTTGGCCTTGTCATGCTGCAGAGGTTGGGACCACCATCATAGTGTCCGCCGGCCCAACTCCGTCCTTGGAGTTCTTTGTCGGCAAAACTTCCCGTGGTTTGTCACATTGCCTGGTGAGGGTCGGCTTCCAGAGCTTGGATTGAGTTGGGAGCACTACTTGGCTACCTCGGCCCCGCCGGGTGAGATTATCGACGGTGTCTTGTGCAAGACGAGGGCAGACGTGGTGATTAGAAAGTTCTGGGTAATTTCTCCTTTACTGAAAACCGTTTATCGTTTCCTTCTGCTCCTTGTTGGGTTCGTCACTCTTACTTATCGAAAGGACTACGATTGACCCCCTACACTTGTGGGTCATCAATACTATTTTCTGGCGCCGTTGCCGGGGAGTGTAGCGCTTTTGGTGAGTGGAACTTGGTAAGGAACCATTTATATAGTGTGCTGAAATTTTCTGTTACTTGTAACTATGGAAACTAATCCTTTGAGGGGCTTGTTTGGGGTATCTTCACCCCAACCAGAAGAGCAAAGAGTTGCTCCTCAACCTACTGAACTTTATGAAAATATTTACTTTGAGATTCCTTCGGGTATGATAGAGAAACTGCTAACTAATCGATTTGCAGGAGATGGAACATTGCATCCCGATTTACACCTTATCTTTGTGGATGAAGTTTGTGGATTATTTAAGCTTGCAGGTATTCCCGATGATGTTGTCAAAAGGAAGGTCTTCCCTTTATATTTGAAGGGAGATGCATTGACATGGTATAGGCTATGTGATGATACGAGATCTTGGAATTATAAGCGACCGAAGATGGAATTTCACCAGAAGTTCTATCCTATGCATCTTGTTCATCGTGATCGTAATTACATATATAATTTCTGGCCTCGCGAAGGAGAAAGCATCGCTCAAGCTTGGGGGAGGCTTAAGTCAATGTTATATTCATTCCCCAATCATGAGCTTTCTCGGGAAATGATTATTCAGAACTTTTATGCTCGGCTTTCTCTTGATAATCGCAACCTGCTCGATACTTCCTTTGCTGGTTCTTATATGCTGAAGACTATTGATTTCAAATGGGACTTATTGGAAAGAATTAAATGCAACTCTGAAGATTGGGGTTCCGACGATGGTAAGGAGTCAGGTATGGCACCTAAGTTTGATTGTGTTAAATCTTTTATGGATACCGATGCTTTCTATGGATTTAGCGCTAAGTATGGACTTGACTCTGAGATAGTAGCTTCTTTCTGTGAATCTTTTGCTACTCACGTTGATCTCCCTAAAGAGAAGTGGTTTAAATATAATCCTCCTGTTGAAGTCAAAGTAGTTGCACCTATTACAATCGAAGAAAAGACTATTACCTATAGTGATCCTATTGTTCCTACTACTTATGTTGAAAGACCTCCTTTTCCTGTTAGGATAAAGGATCATGCTAAAGCCTCGACTGTTGTTCGTAAGAGTAATACTAGGACTTATACACCTCCTGAGCAAATTAATGTTGAACCTAGTATTGCTATGGTTAAAGATCTCTTGGATGATGATTTAGATGGGCATGTTATTTATTTCTGTGGTGAGACTGCAAATATTGCTAGACGAGATACTAAGACACGTAGACCTGTAGTAGGCATGCCTGTTATTTCTCTTAAAATAGGAGATCACTGTTATCATGGCCTATGTGATATGGGTGCTAGTGCTAGTGCAATCTTATATTTACTAATTGGAGGCACCTTTCCGGGCTCCACATTAGTCCACATCAGCAGGATTAATTTGACCATTAGATTTAAATATTAGTGGTCAAGATCTACTGTTTAATGTGATAAAAAAGATTAAACCCATACACACATGAGAGTCCTCAATGTCACGTTCCAGTATGGAAAAATAGAAAATCCACGTGCCTTCCCTATTGTAAAGAAGAAAAAACGATACAAATAAATTAGAAGTCCTCAAACCCCACGCTAGGGAAAGAGTCTACATTGCAAATCCCACAAAAACAAGGCAACGCACATGTTTCCTGCAAAAAGAAGAAAAGGACACGTACATCCCTTATTATAAATGGAAAAAAAGATACATACAAATGAGAAGTCCTCAGTCCCCACGCTAGGAAAAGAGTCCACTTTCGAAATCCCACAGAAATAAAGTCACGTGCATATTGTCTTGAAAAAAGACATGTAAAATATTTTTTAAGGACACGTACAAATAAATGCTCCTGAAACCTCAAGTTTATATATAAAAATATATTCCCTGCCCGAATGAATTCTTTTTTTGTTCCTACTTAAAGAAAAAAGAACTCCCAGGTTAAAATAAATCAAACACGAACATACAAAATTTTGAACATAAACTGTAACAGAATTGAAATATTTAGGGTGTTATATGTTGTATTAAATGCAATTTTGTTAATTAATACATGTGATTTTTTAATACCAAAGTTAACATGTGCAATAAATCTATAAGATTATATATTATATAATGTTAAACATAAATATCATCGATGCTCTTATTCAAAAAAAAATATGTGCATTACTTAAAAATATGAAATTCACGCAACAATGTTAAGATAGACCTTTGCCTAGCCCGTGCGGACGCACAGGTTGACGACTAGTACCTTATAACTTATATCAAGAAATTATGCATGACATTGCACCCATGGAATTAGAAGACATTGATGTCACCATTAAGCTTGCTAATAGGGATACCATTAAACCCTTTGGAATTGTTAGAGATGTTGAAGTTTTGTGTGGGAAGGTTAAATACCCTGCTGATTTTCTTGTTCTTGGTTCCCCACAAGATTATTTTTGTCCCATTATTTTCGGTAGACCCTTCTTGAATACAGCTAGTGCTAAGATTAATTGTGAAAAGAATACTGTCACTGTTGGCATAGATGATATGTCTCGTTAGTTTAATTTTGCTAAGTTTAGTAGACAACCTCGTGATAGGGAACCACCTAGTAAGGATGAGATTATTGGTCTTGCTTCCATTGTTGTCCCTTCAACTGATCCGTTAGAACAATATTTGCTAGACCATGAAAACGATATGTTTATGAAGGAAAGAGAGGAAATAGATGAAGTGTTCCTTAAACAGGAACCTATGCTGAAACATAACCTTCCCGTTGAAATTCTTGGGGATCCCCCTCCACCCAAGGGTGATCCCGTGTTTGAACTCAAACCATTACTAGATAACCTTAAGTATGCTTATCTTGACGAAAAGGAAATATATCCTGTTATTATTAGTGCTAACCTTTCAGAGAAATAAGAAGAAAGATTACTGAAAACTCTGAAGAAGCACCGAGCAGCTATTGGATATACTCTGGATGATCTTAAGGGCATTAGTCCCACATTATGCCAACACAAAATTACAATGGAGAAAGATGCTAAACCAGTTAGAGATCCTCAAAGACGATTAAATCCCAAGATGAAGGAAGTGGTAAGAAAGGAGATACTAAAGCTCCTTGAGGCAGGTATTATTTATCCCGTTGCTGACAGTGAATGGGTATGCCCTGTCCATTGTGTTCCTAAAAAGGGAGGTATTACCGTTGTTCCTAATGATAAAGATGAATTGATCCCACAAAGAATTATTATAGGTTATAGGATGGTAATTGATTTCCGTAAGTTACTAAGAAAGATCATTACCTTTACCTTTTATTGATCAAATGCTAGAAAGACTATCCAAACACACACATTTCTGCTTTCTAGATGGTTATTCTGGTTTCTCTCAGATACTTGTGTCAGCGAAGGATCAATCTAAAACTACTTTTACTTTCCCTTTTGGTACTTTTGCTTATAGACGTATGTCTTTTGGTTTATGTAATGCACCTGCTACCTTTCAAAGATGCATGATGGCTATATTCTCTAATTTTTGTGAAAAGATTTGTGAGGTATTCATGGATGATTTCTCGGTTTATGGATCCTCTTTTGATGATTATTTGAGCAACTTGATCGAGTTTTGCAGAGATGCGAAGACACTAGTCTCGTCCTGAATTGGGAAAAGTGTCACTTTATGGGTAATGAAGGCATTGTCTTGGGGCACAAGATCTCGAGAGAGGTATTGAAGTTGATAAAGCCAAAGTTGATGCTATTGAAAGATGCCATGTCCCAAGGACATAAAAGGTATAAGTTTCCTTGGTCATGCGGTTTTATAGGAGGTTCATTAAGGACTTTTCTAAAATCTCTAGGCCTCTGATTATTTATTGCAAAAAGATATTCCTTTTGTCTTTGATGATGATTGTGTAGAAGCATTTGAAATACTTAAGAAAGCTTTGATCACTTCACCTATTCACTACTAGGAAAACCCTACACAGAATCTTAGCAGCAGCTGCTCAAAAAGGCGCTGCTGCTAATTAGCAGATAGCGGGTGTGGAAAACCGCTACTGACAAGTGTTCAGCAGTAGCACGCTCGGTGTAACCCGCGGTGCCACAAATATTGACCGACAGTGCCCACTAAACTCCATTTAGCAGTAGCGCGGTGCCGTGAGCCACGCTACTGCTATAGCTGTAGTAGTAGCGCGGTTTTTCTGAGGTCGCAGCTGCTAATTTTCAAATTGGGCACACTTTTGGTCCCGGTTAGCAGTAGCGCTTGTGCCGAAAGGGCGCTGCTGCTACTTTCTTAGCAGTAGCGCGTTTTACGTCCCGCGCTACTGCTAATCCGCACCAACCCACCACCTTTTCCCCACCCGTCCTCCCCCTTCCCCTCCTCTCTTCCCTTTCCCCTACCTCCAACATCCTCCCACTCTCACTCTTCTTCTTCCTCAATACTTGTCCCCCATTACTCTCCCTCTTCTAGCTACCTTTCTCTCTCTTCATTACTCCTACCTAACTACACCACCTCCATTAATGCATCTCCTTTCTCTTTTTCCTTCCCCCTCCACTAGTTGAAGTTGTCTCCTCCCAAATTAGATAGCTAGGTAGATGTAGCATTTAGTTAAGTGGCCTATTTGCCACCTAACTAGATATATCTTTGTCCATAAGAGCTTTGTGCACTTTTGATCTCCCTACATCATCATCTCCACCGTGTGCTCGATCTCGAGATAGAGGTGATTAAAATTTCATGCTTTTACAAAATGGAAATATGTTTATGAGTGTGTGATATGTTTATGGAAATTGTGTGTGTGGCATGAGTTGATGCCAAATTGTGCTTTTGAGTTGCCTATGTTTTGCCGAAATGTCGATTTATTTCTGTTTTGGCGAATTCCGGGAAAACTCTAGATCTATATATGTCCTATTTTTAAGGAAGGTCATGCCAAAGTTTTGTATGACTTTGATGCATGCACGCATTTTTATAATCAATTTGTTTATTATTACCGTGCAGAGTTGACGATGGTCAGTGGAACGATGGTGGACAGGTGGTTGCGGTCGGCGGTGCAGGACATGAAAGAAAATAACCGGACATAGGTTTTATGTCCGTGCCGAAAATGCAAAGGAATAGTTTGGCTCGACCCCCATGATGATGGTCGTGTCGAAGCGCACCTGCTCATGAATGGTTTCATGGATGGCTATACTCGGTAGATAATTGAAGATGAGGATGACGATGTTGAGGATGCCGACGGGGCAGGCAATGATGACACGGGGCAAGACGAAGAGATGATCGATAATGGCGGCGGGGAAGAGGCTGGACATGGCGGCGGAGAAGGGGCCGGACATGGCGGCGGAGAAGGGGTCGGACATGGCGGCGGAGAGAACGACATGGACTCCACGCAGCAGAGTTCGTCGATACTAAGTTCAATCGTGCGGGACCCTCACGTTTAAGCATTGCTTCGCAAGGAGACGAGTACTGAGAGAGCTGCTTCTAGACAGGAGGCTAAGCAGGAGCAACTGGTGGTAGACTCGAACACTCCATTGTATGATGGTTGCAATCCTGAGGTGACCCGCTTGAGTTTCACGCGCTAACTCCTGAAGACGAAGGCTAAAAACAAATGGACCGACACTAGCCTTGATGAGCATCTCAAGTACCTAAAGGATGTTCTTCCCACGGGTAATCTATGTCCTAGTAGTGTTGATGAGGCCAAGAAGATCGTGTGCCCTCTTGATCTGGCACACGTTAGATACCATGCATGCATCAACGATTGCATAATTTATCGGAAGGAGCACGCGGAAAAAACAAGCTGTCCGGTGTAAAATGCTTCTCGATACAAGAAGGCCGGGAAGAAATGTCCCCAGAAAGTTGTATGGTACTTACCAATCACTCCCCGTCTCAAGAGGTATTTTGTAGATCCCAAGGAAGCAAAGCTAATGCGCTGGCATGCGGAGAGGAAGAAGCCCGATGATGGAGATGATCCAAAGCTGAGACACGTCAAGGATGGAAGCCGGTGGAGAGCGTTGAACAGCTTCTATCGGTATTTTGAATGTGATGCAAGGAACATCGTGCTCGGCGCGTGTACCGATGGCATGACTCCGTTTGGCAACCAGAACACCAACCATAGCACATAGCCCGTGTTTGTATGGATGTACAACCTCCCCCTGGTTGTGCATGAAATCGAAGTACATTCACATGAGCATACTTATTCAAGGGCCGAAACAAGCAGGAAATAATATTAATTTGTATCTGGGGCTACTTAAAGAGGAGTTAGAAACGTTATGGAAAACACCGGCCAAGACATGGGACGCCAGCAAAGGCGAGTATTTCAACATGAGAGCCGCGCTGATCACGACAGTGCAGGACTATCTCGGTTACGGATATGTGGCAGGCCAGGTGTGCCATGGATATTGTGGATGCACGCGGTGCATGGATGATACGAAGTCTCAGCAGCTAACGTCAAGGAAAGATGGCGGGTCTGGGAAAATCGTGTACATGGGGCATCGAAGATGGCTCGAACAGGACGACCCGTGGAGAAACCGTGGAGATCTATTCAATGGTCACACTGAGCATCGAGGACCTCCACGTAAGCAGAGCGGTGCCGAAATCGACGAGCTATTGAAAAACTGGAAGGAGTGCCCAGCGCCGGGAAAGATGATGAGAAAGGCGCCAGAGCCGCTGCTGAAGGTATGGAAGACGAGGTCTATGTTCTGGGACTTGGAGTACTGGCACAAACTCGATACACCTCATTGCCTTGATCAAATGCATATCTCTAAGAATTTCCTTGAGAGCTTGCTCGCAACACTGATGAACATGCTGGACAAGACCAAGGATGGGCGGAAGGCAAGAAAAGATTTGCAAGATTTGAAAACCAGGGAAGATCTGCACATGCCGCCCCATAAAATGTCAGACGAGACAGAGACGGAGACAGAGGCATGGGAGAAGAAGGGCAAGAAAATAAAGAAAGAGGATTATTGCCCCCCTTCTTGCTTCACCTTAAGTCAGGCTGAGATCGATCAATTCTTTAAGTGCCTTACCGGAGTCAAAGTTATTTCCGGTTACTGTGGCAAGATAAGCAGATATCTAGACACGGACAAGAAAAGTTTCAGCGGGATGAAGTCCCATGACTGTCATGTGATGATGACGCAGATACTACCTGTTGCCCTTAGAGGGATAATGGACAAGCACATCCGTGACACGCTTATTGGTATCTGCAACTTTTTTGACGTCATCTCTCGAAAGTCGATCAGTGTGAAGCAGCTTCGAAGGCTATAGGAAGAGATCGTTGTGATATTGAATGAGCTTGAGATGTACTTCCCGCCCGCGTTCTTTGACGTGATGGTGCATCTGTGTGTCCATATTGTGGATGACATAATATACCTGGGGCCGTCATTCCTGCACAACATGATGCCGTTTGAGAGGATGAATGGGATCATCAAAGGATTCGTTCGTAACATGTCCCGTCCGGATGGAAGCATCGTCCAGGGCTATGTGACACAAGAGTGCATCTCTTTCTGTGAGAATTTTCTACATGGCGCAGACCAGCCGCCTGGTGTTAGTGTTGATTTGCCCATTAACAAGCACGATGGGAGGCTCGAAGGAGAAGGTCATTGCAACGGTCGGAGGGAACTGCACGTGGCATACTCAGATCGACGCAGCGACTTTGACAGAGAAAATTTGGTAGTGCTACAACACCTAGATCTAAGTGAATCTAGTGCCCCTTAGTGATTTTGGTGTATTGAAGACTTATAGGTTAAGGGACTAATGCGTTTGTGGAGTGTACACACGTCTATAAGTCTATGAGGAGTTTGATATTTACAGAGAAAGTCGACCCTAAAAATGAAGTTGTTCGACTGAGGACTTTGGTATTCTGAAGACTTTCTGAAGACTTTGAAAGTGAAGAAATTGGTGTGACCTTGAAGACTTTGGTATTCTGAAGACTTTCTGAAGACTTTGAACGTGAAGACTTTTGTTTTCATAGTTTCGTTTTCTCTTTCATGAGTCATAGGAAACACCGTACTGTTAAAGGGGGTCGAGGAAATACTAAGGAAAAATTTCCATGTGATGCTCAACTCAAAATCCTACACCTACCAATCCCTTGAGTGAAGCCTTTGGAAATCTCATATAGTTCAGTCAATTTCTTGAAAGGAGAGCGAAGTTCTTACGGTCATTGAGAATTTATCTGACCGAGGAGTTAGGAATTCGCCGGTCGGATTGCCTACGATGAGGAACATGATAGACCTGAGGAATTTGAGAGTCAAATTTCCGACCGTTGTTGTGCTTCTTGCCACCTGTCCCAAAATATCTTATCTACCTAACGGTCATATCATTGAAGGGCATTTATGTCTTATCATGTCGGGCTGCTCCCTAGGCTATAAATAGCCGCCCCTACAACCACTAGCTAGTTGGCTGCTCGAGAGAACTTGACACTTGTCATTTGAGAGCAACCCATCCTCTGAGGACTTTGAGCGAAAATCATCGAGTGAGGAAAAACCCAAAAACCAAACCCCTACAAACCCAAAGTGATTGAGCATCACTGAAGAGATTGATCCTGCATGGATCCGACACTTGTTACCTTTGAAGATTATGCTTCTTCCAGACGGTTAGGCGTCATGGTCTAGAGCATCCAAGAGGAATTGTGGATTGCCGAGTGACCGAGTCTGTGAAGGTTTGGAAGTCGCCTGAAGACTTACCACGAGTGATTGGACGAGGTCTGTGTGACCTTCGTTCAAGGAGAGTACGGTGAGGACTTGGTGTCCTGAGCTGCGTGCTTAGCGACTGGGTGTCCTGGACTGTGTGTCCTCGAGTTTAAATACTCAGCCGCTCCAACCAGACGTACAACTGAGACAGCAGTTGGAACTGGTCTACCAAATCATTGTCTTCACCAACCTTACTGGTTCTATTTCCTCAACTCATTCATTTCCTCATTACTGTGTTGAGTGTTTGTTCATATCTGTGTTTGAAGACTTTGACTGAAGACTTTCTCTATTTCCTCAGCTCTATTTCTTCAGTCTGTTTGTCTTCATCTTGTGTTATCCTGTGTTTACGCTTTCTGTACTCTGTGATTGTCTTCATTTCATCATGATGACCATGCATGTATTCTGTTATGCTTACTTATGAGTACTTATTCCGCTGCAAGTAGTTCTTCGCTAAGGAATTTCCTCACCGGCAAATTCCTCAGTGAAGAATTCATAAAAATCGCCTATTCACCCCCCCTCTAGTCGATATAACGCCTTTCAATTGGTATGAGAGAAAGGTACTCCCTTGTTCTGTGTGATTTTGGTTTAACCACCTGGAGTTTTAGTTATGTCGACCACAGGTATGATCAAGGTCTCGGCTGGGTGTCCTACTTTTGATGGAACGGACTACCCCTACTGGAAGAACAAGATGCGAATGCATCTTGAGGCAATTGACAACGATCTCTGGTATGTTGTGGAAAATGGTGTTCCCACTGTCTCACCCTCACTGAACGCTACCGATGTGAAGAGATTCAAGCAACTCGATTCTCAAGCGAAGAATATCATATGTGGCAATCTGAGCAAAGGACAGTATGGAAGAGTGAGTGCTTTCGAAACTGCTAAGCTTATCTGGGATAGGCTGTCCCAAGTAAATGAAGGAGTCTCAACTCAGCGTGACTCTCGAGTTGATGTTCTTCGCAACCTGTTCAGCCGCTTCAAAAGACTCGACAATGAAAATGTTCAACAAACCTTCGATCGCCTCACTGACATCTCAAATGAGCTTCAAGCGCTTGGTGCCACTGACATCACCGACCATGAGGTGGTGAAGAAATTGTTGAGATCGCTTGATCCCTCATTTGATACTCTGGCACTGATGATACAAAAGAACGTGCTGACTACAAGTCACTTGATCCCGCTGATATCCTCGGGAGGTTAAATACTCATGAGTTCCAGCTTGCTGAAAAGAGAGATCTCTATGGTTCGAGCTATGGCAAATCACGTGCCCTGAAGGCCAAGGCTGTATCTGAATCTGATTGTGAAGACTCTGGTAGTAGCCTTGGTGACCCTGAAGAATTGAGCCAGGATCTAGCACTACTCGTGAAGAAGTTCCAGAAGTTCTCAAGACGTGGTCGCTTTGGAAAATCCTCAAGGAGAAGTGATTCCTCATCTAGTGAATATAAGAGAAGGCTATGCCATAAATGCAAGAAATTTGGTCACTATATTCAAGATTGTCCTCAGTGGGAAAAGGAATTAAAGAAGAAGAAATACAAGGATTACAGTTCTGATGACGCTAAGAAGAAGAAGAAATCGTCAAAATCTTCATCATCAAAATCCTCAAAGTCTTCATCTCACAAGAAGAGTAGCTCCAAGAAGGCTCGGGCATTCATTGGCAAGGAAATGGACTCTAAAGCTGTCTGAGGAACAAGAGGAAGAGGAGGCATCAGAGGAGTCCGAGTCCGGTGTGGCGAGTCTGGCTCTCGCAACCGCATTTGTCAGCAAGTCCATCTTCAACTCTGAAGAAACTGACCTCACCAACAAGGCTGATGAAGATAATGATGACTACGCTCCCACCTATTGCTTCATGGCAAAGGGTGCCAAGGTACTCAAATATACCTCCTCTGAATCTAGTGAGAATGAATCTGATGAAGATCTCAAGCCCAGCTACTCTAAACTTGCTAAGATTGCTGTAAAACAACAAAGGGCTTTTGAAAAGGTTCAAAACATGCTAGACAAAAGTGATGATATGTTGGGTGAAGAAATGGATCGCACTAAAGCCCTGACTGAAAATCTTTAGAGACTTCAGTCTAGGTTTGATAGCCTTCAAGGTCATCATAACACTCTCTTGTCTGATCATGAGAAGCTTTCTTATGAATTTCTTCAAAGAAAGCAAGATCTTGAGAAGCTAAGAGTGAGTTATGAAGATCTTCAGAAGGAGCGCAATTCATTACTTGCTCAACAAATCAGCGCTTCTCAGGAAGAATTTGTTCCTCCATGCTTAAAGTGCATTGAACGTGAATCTGCTAATTCTTCACCTAAATGTTCAAATGCTTCAACTGTTACAAATTCTTCACCTTCCTCTGCTATCACTAATTCCTCATCTGAGGACATTGCTAGTATCACTAACGATGCAGGGCTAAAGGAATTGTACATGACAGACATGTACAAAAGCCTCAAAGTGCATCAGACTCTTTGTGATGTGCTTAAAAAGCAGATCCTCAACAGGAACCCTACGAAAGAGGGTATTGCCTTTGAGAGGAAACTCAATGCTGATGGAACATATTGGAAGCCTGAGCAGTACCCCAAAACCTCATGGGTTGCTGCAAAGGGACCTCCAGTTGATCCATCTAACTTATCTGGCTTTACATGTGAATCTCCTCATTCTTACGATGAGTCATTTGACTCAACTATAAACTGTTCAAAAATCAGAATGGTGAAGTATTTGCTAGATATGTTGGCACTAACTGCAGGAACGGTTCTCCTATGAAGAAAATCTGGGTTCCCAAGAGGTGCCTTGAAAGTCTTCAGGTGAATATCCTCATGACACCACCTGTGAAGAATTGGAATCCCAGATCAAACTCTTCATATGGACCAAATGCTTCATATGGATCCAAGTCCTCATATGGACCACATTCCTCATGTGGATCAAATTTCTCAAAAGGATCAAAGTCCTCATATGATTATCATCGTGCTAACAACTCTGTTTCACAGGGTAGAGCTAAGGGCTATGAATATGTGCATTATTCTTCAAACCAATATGTTCATAAGTCCTCGAAGAATTTCTCTACTTACTCATATGCTTACCCTAACCCCTCTTATGTGAAACGAACTGGATTGGCTTCTATGCCACCATTCTCATATGGAGCTCGTAGAGTGATGAACTCTTTGCCTCCCCTTCAGATGTGGGTGGTGAAGAAAAAGAACTAATCTCTTCTACAGGGTCAGGTCTCGGGCGTGCTTTAACATCTGAAGAATTTCTTTGGGGGCCTGACAAAATTGCCTGAAAGGACGCAGGATAATCATGAAGAAATGAACTTTCATTTCACACGTCCTCCTACTACTATATCTGTTTTACTGCTTGATGAAATTCATCTGATGAATTTGATATGATATTCTTCGCTGATGAAGTATATGAGATCGTACGTTGCACTAATTCATCTGCAGGATGATGAACCCAAAGCCAATGAGTGGGTCCTCGATAGTGGATGTACAAATCACATGACTGGTGACAAGAATCTATTGATGGATGCTCCCTTATCACAGTCACATCTGAAGCATATCATCTTTGCTGACAAAGGCAAAAGTCAGGTATTGGGTCTTGGTAAGGTTGCGATCTCTAAGGACATACACATGGAAAAAGTCATGCTTGTTGAGTCCTTAATTAGGATACAACCTCATGTCAGTCTCAATGCTTTGTGATCTTGATATGGTTGTTGTCTTTGGCAAGTATCGTTGTGTTGTGATTATGGAAGCTGACAATTCCAAAGTCTTCGAAGGCTTTAGGAGAGGAGACTTGTATATTGTTGATTTCTCCACAGGACCACAACCAGCCGTGTGCCTACTTGCAAAAGCTTCCAAAGGCTGGCTATGGCATCGACGACTTGGTCACGCAGGCATGAGGAATTTGCACACGCTTCCGAAGAAGAAGCATGTCATTGGCATTGAAAATGTGAAATTCCTCAAGGATCACTTGTGTGGAGCCTGTGAAGCTGGAAAAATGACCAAGGCCAAGCATCCAACGAAGACTATCATGACCACTACTTGACCATTCGAATTGCTTCACATGGACCTCCTTGGTCCTAATCATTACTCAGCAGTCACGAATGACGCATCTCTATATGGCTTTGTTATTGTTGATGATTACTCTCGCTACACATGGGTACACATTGTCACTTACAAACATGAAGTGCAGGAAGTCTTCAAACGATTTTCCTCGAGGGCTTCAACCAACTTTGGTGTGAAGATCAGGCACATCAGGAGTGACAATGGAACTGAGTTCAAGAATTCTGGTCTTGATGACTATCTTAATGAACTTGGTATTACTCATGAGTTATCTGCTCCTTATACTCCTCAGCAAAATGGTGTCGTGGAGCGCAAGAACAGAACTCTTGTTGAGATGGCTCGCACTATGCTTGATGAATACAAAACACCTCGTCGTTTTTGGATTGATGCAACTGACACTGCGTGCCACATCATCAACAGAGTATATCTTCACAAATTCTTCAAGAAGACTGCCTATGAACTCCTCACTGACAAGAAACCAAATGTGAGTTATTTCAAAGTCTTGATTGCTAAATGTTGGATTAGAGATCCTCATCACAATGCTAAATTTGCACGAAAGCACATGAAGGTTTTATGCTTGGTTACGGAAGGACTCGCACACCTCTGAGTCTTCAACATCGCTCTTCACAAGATTGTTGAAACTTTAGATGTCTTGATTCGATGAAACTAATGGCTCGCAAAGAGAGCACCTACCTTCTGTGATAGATGAACCAGCACCTGAGGAATCTATCAAGTTCAAGGCAACTAAGGATGCCATTCCTACTGAAGAATCTGCTAAAGAATTCATTCCTGAACGTGAAGAACGTCGAGCTGATGCACCTGAAGATAATGCTGAAGAACATGGTGCTGAAGAAAATGCTGATCAAATTCCTCGACGACAACCAGCTCATCCTCGCGTTGCAAAAGAAGTGCAAGTTGACAAGATCATCGATGACATTGAAGCACCAGGTCCTCTCACACGCTCAAAAGCTTCACATTTATCTAACTTTTGTGAGCACTATGCTTTTGTCTCTATCACAGAGCCCACTAAGGTAGATGAAGCATTTCTGGAGCCTGAGTGGATTCAGGCTATGTAAGAAGAATTACATCAGTTCAAGCTCAACAATGTCTGGGAACTGGTCAAACGTCCAGATCCTCACAAGCATAATATCATTAGCACAAAGTGGATCTACCGCAACAAGCAAGATGAAAATGGCCTTGTGGTGAGGAATAAGGCACGACTTGTAGCTCAAGGCTACACACAGGTTGAAGGAATTAATTTCGATGAAACTTTTGCACCTGTTGCTAGACTTGAGGCTATTCGCATATTGCTTGCTTATGCTAACCATCATAATATCACTTTATATCAAATGGATGTGAAAAGTGCATTCCTCAATGGTAAGCTTGAGGAAGAAGTATATGTTGCTCAACCCCTAGGTTTTGAAGATCCAAAGAATCCCGACAAAGTCTTCAGACTCAACAAAGCCCTCTATGGCCTCAAGCAGGCCCCTCGGGCGTGGTATGATACTTTGAAGGAATTCTTCGTGAAGAATGGCTTCACACCCGGTTCACTCGACCCTACTCTCTTTACTAAATCATATGATGGTGAACTATTTGTGTGCCAAATATATGTTGATGATATTATCTTTGGCTGTACTGACCAACGTTATAGTGATGAATTTGCCTATATGATGAGTGAAGAATATCAAATGTCTATGATGGGAGAATTGAAATTCTTCTTAGGTTTTCAAATTCGTCAACAACACAATGGCATATTCATATCTCAGGAGAAATACCTCAAAGATGTTCTGAAGAAATTCGCATGCAAGATTGCAAAGGCGTCAAAATTCCTATGCCCACAAATGGCCATCTATGCCTTGATGAAAATGGTATTGACTTCGATCACAAGGTATACCACTCCATGATTGGTTCTTTATTCTACTTATGTGCATCTAGGCCAGATATAATGCTTAGTGTTTGCATGTGTGCCCGATTTCAAGCTACACCGAAGGAATCACACCATAAGGATGTGAAGCATATTCTTCGATATCTAGCTCACACACCAACACTAGGATTATGGTACCCCAAGGGCTCAACCTTTGATCTCATTGGATATTCTGACTCTGACTATGCTGGTGATCGTGTGGACCGCAAGTCAACATCTGGTACTTGTCATTTCCTCGGACGATCTTTAGTCTGTTGGTCCTCGAAGAAATAGAACTGCGTATCACTGTCTACTGCGGAAGCTGAGTACATTGCTGTTGGTTCTTGATGTGCTCAATTGTTGTGGATGAAGCAAACTCTCAAGGACTACGGCATCAACGTGAAGAATGTGCCTCTCTACTGTGACAATGAGAGTGCCATCAAGATTGCTCACAACCCAGTTCAACACTCGAAGACAAAGCACATTCAGATTCGTCATCATTTTCTTCGTGATCATGTGTTGAAGGGCGACATCTCCATCGAGCATGTGAAGACTGAAGAACAGCTAGCCGATATCTTCACAAAGCCCTTGGATGAGAAGAGATTTTGCAAGTTGCGGTGTGAGCTAAATATCTTAGAATGTTCGAATGTTCTTTAAAAAGGACACACATCCTGACACTTATGAAAAATTGATGACTTAGATGTGCAACACATGAAGAAACGTTTTTATTCAATCAATGAAGAATAACACTCTAAGTGTGAAGAAATTAATGAAGAATTTGATTCTCAGAACCCTACGACAATTGTACGCGGTGTCTGAAATCATCATTCTTATATGGTGGGACACGCCACCACCAAAGTTGAAAATCTTCAATTTGAGTTTTTCCTCAGTTTTGAAATTCTTCAGTTTTTCAAATTCTTCAACTTTGCAAAATCTTCACTGTTTCCGGCATTTTTCTTCATTGGCTGTATATATATATATGGGTTTATGTCCTCTACAGCATTCACTTATGGCTATTTCTTCAAGTTGCATTTTCTGCTAAGTGAATGTGATCGGACCCTTCCCCCTCTATGCTATACTCAACCCAATCTATTCACAAATTCTTCATGTGCGTTCTATTTGAAACTCGTTTAAAATCTTCAGTGTGTCCTTATCAGCTGAAGAAATTGTGAACAGAACTATTAACTTATCTTATCCAAATTTTCGGCTTTGCCGCTCAAACCGTTCCGCTTCCCACGATAGACTTATCTATTCACCCACGATCTAACACGACCTCCACTTTTTAGTACGTGGGTGACACATGTCAAGCGAATGAGAAGGGTCAGGGGCACGTTCGTCCAAAATCTTCGGGCGAACAGTTTTCACCGTGGCTATATATACCCCCTCTCCCCTTCCTCACTTCCTTTACTCCGCTCGACCGCTCTCTCTCTCGCTCGAGCTTCTCAAACCCTAGCGCCGCCGCTACTCCATCGTCGCCGATGAGGAAGAGCTTCACTGCCTCGACCTCGTCGCCGTCGTACTCGCGCCGGCCGCGGAAATCTTCACTCCGCCGCCGCCGTAGCCGTCTTCCTCTGCCGAGTTAGGGCGTGGAAGATCTGAACAGACGAGCTCCAAATCTACACCTCACTGTTCGTCGTGTTCTTCATCCAGGGTAATTAGAAGTTACTTTTACTGCCCTTGTTGATCCAAATTTTCTCTACAAATCTTCGAAGGTGTTTTATTCTTCAAATCCTCACACACAAAACACCTCACTAGTCATCTACTCTTGATTCGTTTCTCTAAGCATCATTTTTCTTCAAGATTCCTCAGTTGTGTGGATCTTCAATCTATATAACTCTGGAACCTAAGAGAAAGAACGCTTAGTGAAATTCTTCAAGGCTCATCCGGTCAAATTCCTCAACCTTGTTCTTTTTGAAAAACCTTCTGAGAACGCATATGACCTCTCCAAATTCCTCGCAACTATACTCTGTTCACAGGTACTCATGTCCGCTGCTGAATCACTAGGCTCTCATCAACTTAACTCATTTGCAGCGTTCCTCGAAGAAAAGTTGCATACTTCTTCGGAGAATTCAATTGTTCAAATTCCTCAGCTGAAGAATATGGCAGAAGGAAAGAAGCCACAAAAAGGAGGAAAGAGGCCTGAGGTTATGACTGCTTTTGAGATACCTGAGGACATCTATGCTGACTATTGCACACCTGATGAAGCCAAGTTTGGCAAGGAAAAAAATCAGCGGAAGGTGCGCATTCAGAGGATTGAAAGGAGATGGGTAAGGGAATGGAGGGAGTACAGGTATGTTACTCCAAAGTACATGAAGAAATTCGTACTCAATCCTCCATGCCCAAGAGCTCCATTGGCACCTGGCCAAGAAGCTGACCCCACTAGCATCAAGCGTGGTGAGGACTTTCCAGAAGAATGGGCCAAGCGCCAAGCCATGTTGGCGAGACAAGCCAAAGAAGCGGTGAGGAAATTCAATGAAGACTCTGCTACTGCTGCTGCCACTGAGGCCCCTGTCAAGCCTAGAAAATCAATGGCAAAGAAGCCCGCGCACAAGCCAAGTGCTTCACCAACAGTGCCCTCACGGCCAAAATCCTCAGCAATGCCTTCACGGCCAGAATCTTCAATGCCCTCATGGCCAGTTCCTCATGCTGCTCCTGCTCCACCCAAATCCTCAGCTCCTCCTCCAAAGTCCTCAGCAGCTCCGACAAAGTCCTCAGCACCTGTGCATCTGGCCATGTGCCAAAGGACTGCAGGCATCTCTATTGCCTCTGGTGTCTCATCAAGTTCCTCTGTTGCACCAAATTCTTCATCTGGCCCCACTCTGCTGAAGAAAAAGGCAACGACTGGTCGAGATCCTCAGCCTAGTCCAAAGAAGAAACAGGTTGCCTTCCAAGTGCCATCTGACGATGAAGCTGATGATGATGAACCTGCAGAAATCATCAGAGACAGACAAGAAAGGGCCGCTAGGGCCAAAGGCACACATGTGACACTGCTTTTGGATCCAAGGGCGATCCTCGAGTACATTGATCTCTGGCACAAAGATCCAGACACCCCTATGCCTGACTTTCATTTGACTCATGGTCAAAGTCACATGCTGACCCATTTCATCTCTGAAGAGAAATGGAAATTTGAAAAGGCTAGGCAGATCAAGAAAGCTCAATTCAGGAAAGAGAAGTTCCTGAGAGAATTACAACTGAGGAACTCCTCAAGATCCTGTCTGAAATCAAAGCCCTCAGTGATGACTTTGATTCCTACTATGCTGATTGGCAAGGAGAGGTCAGATTTGTCAATCTGACAAAGAAGTTCACAAATTTTGCAGCCCCAACACAACAAGAAATTCCTCAGGATAGAGCCTCTGCTCAGCGTACTGAAGAACATGCCAGCACCACTGATGATTTTCAGCGTGCTGAAGACAATGCTAGTTCCAGGGCTGACGACTCCATTCCAGCCGCTAAAGAAATTGCCAGGGCATCCACTAGTGGTGCGCCTGAAGAAACTGAAGAAATCAGGGCAACTACATCAGTTGCACCTGAGAAAATTCAACCAGATTCCTCATCTCCTCCCGCGCCTACACCAACTCCAATCCTTCCATCTGCATCAGATGTGAAGAAGACCAAGGCTGCAGAGCGAGCTGCAGTGAAGAAAAGGAAAGCATTAGCTGCGTCAAATTCTTTGGCCCCGAAGAAAATGAAGCCAATGACCAGCTCATTTGAAAATCCAACTGATGTTGTTCCGATTTCCTCCATGCCATCAAAGGACCTTGTTCCTTTTGGTGAAGAATATGAGATCCCAAGAGGATCTGATGAAGAAAATCATTCTGCTGCTTCGTCAGAGCAGATTGATGAAGAAATTGAAGTGGATGCAATATCTTCAACGCCCATCATTTCCTCGCCTATGCCTTAGTTCACAGCTGAAGAGGCTGGTGTTGAGGAAATTGAAGACGAAGATGTGGATATTGGAAGCACAACGTCAGTGATGAACGATGACTTTTGGGACAGTCAACATCCAAATTCTCCACTCTTCACTCCGATACAACAAATTCCTCAGTGCCCTGCACAAACTGTTCAAATGGGCTCTGAAGAAACTCATCCCACCTCGTTCGTGCATGAAGAAATTCCAGCCACTAGTGCTGAAGAACCTGCTGCTGCTACTCCTTTGAACACGCAGACTGCACATGAAGAGGAACCAGAAAATGCTCAGCCTGAAGAACCTGAGATTGCGATTCCTGAGGTCGTGATGCAACTCACTGACACTCCACTGCCAAAGCCAAAGAATCCATTCTCAACGAAGCAAACGTTCAAGGCTGAAGATTTCTTCGGCGAGCATGTGTTCTTCACTGGCTACAACCCTTATGACTCTGCTCGTATAAGGAAGAGGCGTTTCTGGACTGCTAATCAAGCCAACTTCTATTCCTCTGTGCTATTCAACAAAGACAAAGTCTTCGATCAAGCACACATTCCTCACGTGGACATGGAGTCTCCGCCAGGCTTCGAGTCAGTCCTCAGTGTTCTTCACGATGCTGGATTGCTGAATTTCTGCACTGACATGTGTGATTGGAATGAAGAATCATTCTTCAATTCTATGCGACGCTGCACATCGCCGGATATTCTGAAGATGTGAACTCATGGGTGTTGGACTGGATGATAGAAAATACTCACTACAAGGCACCAGCACCTGAATTGCTTCGTGCCCTCCCACTCAGTCCTCCCCTAGATGGTGCTCGTTGCATCTATAGCGAACCCGAGCTTACAAATCACTACATGCAAGTTATGATGAAGCCTTTAAAAGCCAGGGCAGGCCCCTCGAACCAAATTCCTCGTCAAGGAATTATTGTATGTGCCTCGGACTGTCTATCGCATTCTGACGAAGACAATGAGTCCTATAAAAGGCCACGACTCAAATGATGAAGAGGTCGTTGGCATCATGAAGAATATGCTTTTCAATATAATTCATGGTGTTCCCGTCAACTTCCATGATTTCTTCATGAGGACTCTGGCAAATATTGCTATGTCACCTTTTGAGCTGAAGCCTTATGCACCATGGATTATGAGGTTCATCAGGACAAGGTCTTCACTCAATTACAAGGTTGATACTCTGAACCACTGCAGCTACTTGCCTCCAATTGAAGTCCTCAAACGGACATTTTCCTCAGCTGATGACAAAGGCAGGCAACTGCTGTGATAGATGAAGGCATTCGTCCATTGGATGGTCAATTTCGCAAGGCTGCATTCTACTCCACCGATGATGACTCTGCCACACATGACTCTGCCGCCAATACCTCAGCCAAGCAAAATCCTCAAGCCACAGCACCCAGGGTGATGACTGATCGTGAGTTACTCCTCAGTCTTCATCAGAAGGTTGATCGCAATCATAAATGGGTCAAGCGTCAGTTTGGTTCAATTCTTCACAACATGACCTCAACACACAATGCTGTGAAGAAAAACCAATACTACCTCCATGAAACCTTCAACCATACCTGGGCTGTTCTATCTCATGTCTACTATGCAGAAGAACTGAAGACAATGGGTCTCAAGGAAGAATTTGACTAATCTGCACCTCCTCCGAAGAAATTCAAGAAGGTCAAGGTTCCTCCCTTGGTGGCCAGCTCCTATTCTTCATTGCGCGACACTGATGAAAATGAAGACTTGGACGACACTACAGTAGGCCCTACTATGACAACCGACCCCGACAACGCTGGCGCTCCTCCATCAACTTGATATTCTTCAGGGGCGTTAGTCCTCAGTTTTGATCCTTTTGGTCACTCGATGACAAAGGGGGAGAAATTTGAGTT
Source organism: Aegilops longissima (assembly GCA_021605205.1). NCBI lineage: Eukaryota > Viridiplantae > Streptophyta > Magnoliopsida > Poales > Poaceae > Aegilops > Aegilops longissima. The sequence goes on from CM038677.1 coordinate 840,085,672, forward strand.
AGTCTTCAAGCGGGTCTATTATATGGGTGTTTTTTTTTGCTAAGTTACAACTCTCACTCTTCTGAAACTTTATTCGACCGAGTTGTAATCTTAAACCCGATGGTGCTCTGATACTTTTGATGTCTTCCTCTGCATGCTTATTCCTCGTTATATGCTAATACACGCATGTTGAATTACATCAGTCACCATATTTCATCATGCATTTCAAATTCTTCATATTATATGTCAAATGCGTGTATGAATTACAAGATATAGGGGGAGATCTCCATGATTCAACTCTTCAAATGTGCATTGCCTCAAAAGCAAATTCCTCACTATGCACATCTTCAGAGGGAGTTCTTCTATATCTTGCAATCAAATTCCTCAATATCAGTATTTACACTTCATATGTTTATCCCCGTTGAAAACTTAACCTATATTGTCATCAATCACCAAAAATGGGGAGATTGTAAGTGCATCTAGTGCCCCTTAGTGATTTTGGTGTATTGAAGACTTATAGGATAAGGGACTAATGCGTTTGTGAGTGTACACAGGTCTATAAGTCTATGAGGAGTTTGATATTTACAGATAAAGTCGACCCTAAAAATGAAGTTCTTATTTGAAGACTTTGGTATTCGAAGACTTTCTGAAGACTTTGAAAGTGAAGAAATTGGTGTGACCTTGAAGACTTTGTATTAATTTGAGGAACATGAAGCGTGAAGACTTTTGTTTTCGTAGTTTCGTTTTCTCTTTCTTGAGCTGTTAAAGGGGGTTGAGGAAATACTAAGGAAAATTTTTCATGTGATGCTCAACTCAAAATCCTACACCTACCAATCCCTTCGAGTGAAGCCTTTGGAAATCTCAAACAGTTCAGTCAATTTCTTCAGTGATAGAGATGAAGTTCTTACAGTTCTTTGAGAATTTGTCTGACCGAGGAGTAAGGAATTCGCCAGTGCGGATTGCCTACACAGTGAGGAACATGATAGCCCTGAGGAATTTGAGAGTCAAATTTCCAACCGTTGCTGTGTTGCGCGCCAGCTGTCCCAAAAATATCTTATCTACCTAACGGTCATATCATTGAAGGTCATTTATGTCTTATCATGTCGGGCTGCTCCCTAGGCTATAAATAGCCGCCCCCTACAACCACTAGCTGGTTGGCTGCTCCAAGAGAACTTGACACTTGTCATTTGAGAGCAACCCATCCTCTGAGGACTTTGAGCGAAAATCATCGAGTGAGGAAAACCCAAAACCAAACCCTACAAACCCAAAGTGATTGAGCATCATGAAGAGATTGATCCTCGTGGATCCGGCGCTTTTTACCTTTGAAGACTGTGCTTCTTCCAGATGGTTAGGCGTCATGGTCTAGAGCATCCAAGAGGAATTGTGGATCGCCGAGTGACCGAGTCTGTGAAGGTTTGGAAGTCGCCTGAAGACTTACCACGAGTGATTGGATGAGGTCTGTGTGACCTTAGTTCAAGGAGAATACGATGAGGACTTGATGTCCTGAGCTGCGTGCTTAGCGACTGGGTGGCCGGGACTGTGTGTCCTCGGGTTTAAATACTCAGCCGCTCCAACCAGACGTACAACTGAGACAGCAGTTGGAACTGGTCTACCAAATCATTGTCTTCACCAACCTTACTGGTTCTATTTCCTCAACTCATTCATTTCCTCATTACTGTGTTGAGTGTTTATTCATATCTGTGTTTGAAGACTTTGACTGAAGACTTTCTCTATTTCCTCAGTTCAATTTCTTCAGCCTGTTTGTCTTCATCTTGTGTTATCATGTGTTTACGCTTTATGTACTCTGTGATTGTCTTCATTTCATCATGATGACCATGCATGTATTCTGTTATGCTTACTTCTGAGTACTTATTCCGCTGCAAGTAGTTCTTCGCTAAGGAATTTCCTCACCGGCAAATTCCTCAGTGAAGATTTCATAAAAATCGCCTATTCACACCCCTCTAGTCGATATAACACACTTTCACTAGACGAGGTAGATCCTCTCGTGCCACTGCACAAAGAAGTTATCGCAAAGAAGTATCGCGACCGGGGGGTATGCAGGACGGACGCCGAAGTTACTAGAGAGCACAAGTCCACTTTCCTGCATTGGTTCAAAGAGCATATTATTGCTAATCCCCGGAGGAGGCTCTAAGGACGGATTGCTCATATACACCTTAGCACATGGCCCCTCGCCCAACCTCGTAACCCATCAGGCATATGATATCAACGGATACACGTTCTACACGGAGGCCAAAGATATGGACAGTGATGATCAGAACTCAGGGGTGACGATGGAATGCATGATCAGCAGCGACAACGGCGCAACTGAACGATTTTAGGGAAGGGTCGAGGAGATCTGGGAGCTTGACTACTCTGGACTGCACAACACGACGATGTTCCGTGTCAGATAGGCTAAGAATGTCGAAAGAGAAAACCGGATTTTTACTACCATGACTATACCCGACGCCAAGAGCGCTACCATGAACATTATCGCCAAAAACGAGCCATGGGTACACGCTAAGCACGTGACACAATGCTTCTTCATAACCGACCCATGCAATCCCAGTCGTGTTGTCGTGAGGAGAGGCAAAAGGAACATCATTGGAATGGATGGAGTCGCCAACGAGGAAGACTATGATCAGTACGGCAACCCAATGAGGGAAGATGACAATGATGATGAAGTATACGTCAAAAGAAGAATCAATACTACATTACCTAAGAAAAATCATACTCCATGGAAAAGGCAAAGTCACAATGAGGGGCTCAATTATTCTTCCACGAACAAGAAGGGAAAGAAGATGACTCAAAAACGAAACGTCTAGCTGAGGAACTGTATGTTATCGGTCAAATGATTATATATATATATATATATATATATATATATATATATATATATATATATATATATATATATATATGTTCCTATTTTTATACATACTTGGCCATTATTATGCATGGGTCCAATGATGTAATATATATATTCCTATTTTGTATACATATTTAACCGTCAAATGATGCAATATATATCGCCTTCCCTTCGTTCACTGCTCTCGGGAAATAAAAGTGGGAGAAAATAAAGGAAAAGAAAAAGGAAAACTGGCAGTAGCGATTTCCTTATTAAACCGCTACAGTCAAGCTAGTAGTAGCGATTTCCTTATAAAACCGCTACAGCTAGATAAGGTAGTAGCAGCGCGTTTGGTCTAAACCGCTACAGATATTGAAGGTAGTAGCAGCGCATTTTGTCTAAACGCGCTACTGCTACGTCCACTTAACCCAAAATTCTCACTCTCCCTGCTTCATCCCGCCTCTTCCCCCAAATCCCCACTCTCTCTTCCCCCGTAGCTTTAGCCACAAGAGATTTTGACCCGGCGTGATGACCGCAATCTCCTTCATGAATATCACGAAGAATTTCTTGACCTTCTTCTGGAGAGATGCAACGCTGAAAAGCCCCTGTAACACTGCAATGATGCAACTCACCATTGATAATCGTCATGGACTTGGACCGCCGTGTTATCTGCCTGGCCAAGGTTTCATCCTCAGGCAACTCGCCCCGTGTCATATAAGCCAGATACGGCACCGTACAATCTGGGATGACATGAAGAGCCGCCACCAACTGTGCCTTAGGGTCAGGAACAGCCAAATCTTCCTCTGTAGGTAGCTTGACAGAAGGGCTATACAAAACATCCAAGAAAGTATTAGGCGGCACCGGCTTACGCTGAGATCCCAGCCGGCTTAAGGCGTCAGCCAACTCGTTCTTTCTATGGTCAATGTGTTCCACCTGATAACCCTTGAAGTGCCCCACAATTGCATCAACCTCCCGGCGATTAGCCGCCATGAGAGGGTCTTTTGAGTCCCACTTACCTGACCCTTGCTGAGCCACGAGATCTGAGTCGCCGAAGCACCTTACCCAGCTTAAATTCATCTCTTTAGCCATCCTGAGACCATGGAGCAAGGCTTCATACTCAGCTGCATTGTTAGTACAAGGAAACATCAACCGGAGTACATAATAAAATTTATCGCCCTGAGGGGAAGCCAAAATAACTCCAGCCCCCGAGCCTTCCAATTGCCTAGACCATCAAAATGGATTGTCCAATAAGTATTGTCCGGCTTTTCTCAGGCATCTGCAACTCTGTCCAGTCATTGATGAAATCCACCAGCGCTTGAGATTTAATAGCTGTGTGTGGCACATATTTTTAAACCATGAGGCCCAAGCTCAATGGCCCATTTGGCAACTCGCCCTGTGGCCTCTCTGTTCTGAATAATATCCCCCAAGGGGGCAGAACTAACCACAGTGATGGGATGGCCCAAGAAGTATTGCTTAAGCTTCCAGCTGGCCATAAACACCCCATAGACAAGCTTCTGCCAGTGCGGATATCGCTGCTTGGACTCAATCAGTACCTCACTGATGTAGTAAACCGGCCGCTGAACCGGGTGCTCCTTGCCAGCCTCCTTGCGTTCCACCACAATGGCCACACTGACGGCGCGTGTGTTAGCAGCCACATATAGGAGCAAGGGCTCCATATCAATGGGAGTAGCAAGAACCGGCAGCTCAGCCAACTGTCTCTTCGGATCTTCAAAGGCAGTATTGGCGGTGTCATTCCAAATGAAGCTATCCATCTTCTTCATCATCTGATACAGCGGCACAGCCTTCTCCCCTAACCGGCTTAGGGCGGCAATACGACCCGCCAAACGCTGGACATCGTTAATACACTCCGGCTTAGCCAGGGAGGTGATGGCTTTGATCTTCTCCGGGTTAGCTTTGATGCCTCTGTTAGAAACCAGAAAGCCCAAAAGCTTGCCTACAGGCACACCAAAAACACACTTGGCCGGGTTAAGCATCATCTTGTAAACCCGGAGATTATCAAAGGTTTCCCTGAGATCGTCGATCAAGGTCTCTTTCTCTCTGGACTTAACCACTATGTCATCCACGTAAGCATGAACATTACGTCCAATCTGATCATGAAGACAATTCTGTACGCATCGCTGGTAAGTCGCCTGGGCACTCTTGAGCCCAAAAGGCAAACATAGCAGAAGGCTCCAAATGGAGTGATGAACGCCGTCTCCTCCTAGTCCTTAACAGCCATCTTGATCTGATGATAACTAGAGTAAGCATCCAAAAGGCTCAAATGCCCACAACCCGCCGTTGCATCGATGATCTGATCAATACGAGGGAGAGCAAAAGGATCAGCAGGACAAGCTTTGTTTAAATCTGTGTAATCCACACACATACGCCAAGTGTCGTTTTTCTTAAGAACAAGCACCGGGTTAGCCAGCCACTCTGGATGAAACACCTCAACGATGAACCCAGCCGCCAAGAGCCGGGCCACTTCCTCACCAATAGCTTTCCTTCTCTCCTCATTAAACCGTCAAAGAAATTGCTTGACCGGTTTAAACTTTGGATCAATATTAAGAGTGTGCTCAGCGAGTTCTCTCGGTACACCCGGCATGTCAGATGGCTTCCATGCTAAAATGTCTTGATTCTCACGGATGAACTCGATGAGCGCGCCTTCCTATTTGGGATCCAAATTAGCACTGATGCTGAACTGCTTGGATGAATCGCCTGGGACAAAATCAACAAGCTTTGTCTCCTTCGCCGACTAAAATTTCATGACCGGCTCATGCTCTATAGCTGGCTACTTCGAAGATGTCATATCCGCCGGGTCAATATTGTCCTTGTAGAACTTTAATTCTTCCGTCACACAGGCCGACTCAGCATAAGACGCGTCACCTTCTTCACATTCCAGAGCCACCTTGTGGCTCCCGTGCACCGTAATGGTTCCCTTATAACCCGACATCTTGAGCTGCAAGTACAATAACACGGCCGTGCCATGAACTTGGCATAAGCCGGTCGCCCAAAGAGAGCATGATATGGGCTGTTGATCTGAACTAGTTCAAATGTTAATTTCTCGGCTCTGGAATCATATTCATCCCCAAATGCTACCTCCAACTCTATCTTGCCGACCGGATACGCCGACTTGCCGGGTACAACTCCATGGAAAACGGTGTTGGACTTCTTAAGGCTCTTATCAGTCAGACCCATGGTGACGGAAGGTCTCATAATAAAGGATACCTTGGTGAACTTGTATCCACCCACTTGAGGGGCCACGACAAGGGCTAAGTGACCCAGATTATCAACCCGGGGAGGGTGATTCTCTCTACTCCATATGATAGGCTGTTCAGACCACCTCAAATAATGAGGGATTGCCGGCTCAACCGCGTTCACGGCCCTCTTATGAAGCTTTTGGTCCCGTTTACACAAACTGGTGGTAAACACATGATATTGCCACCGTTCAGCTGCTTTGGATTGCTCTAGTATCCACCTTGCGGCTGCTGCTGCTGACTGCCTTGGCCAGCCTGTTGGTTATATCCGCCCTGGTTTCCATGGGAATTTTGAAAACTGGGATTTGACCCGCCGCCCGGGCCATGAAAGCCGCCACCACCAGAGCCGCCCGGGCCATTGTTACCGTCAAACATGTTGGAATTCTTGGACGCCTTCATAATCGTGCAGTCCTTCCACAAATGTGTAGCCGGATTCTCCTTACAACCGTGTCTCGGACAAGGTTCATTCAACAACTGCTCAAGTGTGGGTCCTGACCCGCCGGACCGAGGTGGCCTTCCCTTGCGCCGCTGGTTATGACCCTGTGCATTGGTGTTAGCCACAAAATCCGAACTACCGTCAGCCTTACGTTTGTTACCTCCTTGACTTGCCGGGTTGTGCTGAGAGCCCTTGCCGTTGCCGTTCCTTTTTCCCTTCCCTGCCTTCTCATCATCAGACTCGGGATCCTTGGTACTATCAGAATCGGCATACTTGACCAGAGCCGCCATCAGCGTGCCCATATCATTGCACTCATGTTTAAGCCGCCCCAGCTTTTGTTTCAAAGGTAAGAAAGGGCAATTCTTCTCCAACATTAAGACTGCAGAGCCGGCATCCATCTTAACAGATGAATGTATTATAGCCTTAACCCGGCGTACCCAATGGGTTGTAGACTCACCCTCTTCCTGCTTACAATTCGTCAGGTCCACGATTGACATGGGCTGCTTGCACGTGTCTTTGAAGTTCTAGATGGACCGGGCCTTCAACTCTGCCCATGAACTGATCGAATTAGGTGGCAGGCCTTTCAACCTGGTGCGGGCGGTTCCATCCAACATCATGGTGAAGTACTTAGCCATTGCTGCGTCAGACACCTCCAACAGCTCCACAGCCATCTCGTAGCTCTCAATCCATGCCCCAGGCTGTAAGTCGGCTGTGTAATTCGGCACCTTCCTCGGCCCTTTAAAATCTTTAGGCAGCCGCTCGTTACGTAGAGCCGGCACTAGACACGGGACTTCTCCAGTCCGGGTGGCTATACCTGCCTCAACAGAAGTCGCCGGGTAAACCAGATATGGCTGATAAGCCGTCAACTGAGCCGCTTGCTCAGCCGACCGTTCGGTCTCTTGCCATAGTCTCTCTTGCTCCACCAAGTTAACGGCCTCATGAAGCGGCGGGTTACCGCCACCCGGCTGAAGGAAATATGCCCTAGAGGCAATAATAAAGTTATTATTTATTTCCTTATATCATGATAAATGTTTATTATTCATGCTAGAATAGTATTAACCGGAAACATAATACATGTGTGAATACATAGACAAACAGATAGTCACTAGTATGCCTCTACTAGACTAGCTCATTAATCGAAGATGGTTATGTTTCCTAACCATAGACATGTGTTGTCATTTGATTAATGGGATCACATCATTAGGAGAATGATGTGATTGACATGACCCATTCCGTTAGCTTAGCACTTGATCGTTTAGTATATTGCTATTGCTTTCTTCATGACCTATACATGTTCCTGTAACTATGAGATTATGCAACTCCGTTTACGGAGGAACACTTTGGTACTACCAAACGTCACAACGTGAATCGGGTGATTATAAAGGAGTACTACAGGTGTCTCCAAAGGTACTTGTTGGGTTGGCGTATTTGAGATTAGGTTTTGTCACTCCGATTGTCGGAGAGGTATCTCTGGCCTTCTCGGTAATACACATCACATAAGCCTTGCAAGCATTACAACTAATGAGTTAGTTGTGAGATGATGTATTACGGAACGAGTAAAGAGACTTACCAGATGTGAGATTGAAACTAGGTATTGGATACCGACGATCGAATCTCGGGTAAGTAACATACCGATGACAAAAGGAACAACGTATATCGTTATGCGGTTTGACCGATAAAGATCTTCGTAGAATATGTAGGAACCAATATGGGCATCCAGGTTCCGCTATTGGTTATTGACCGAGAATGGTTCTAGGTCATGTCTACATAGTTCTCGAACCCGTAGGGTCCGCATGCTTAACGTTTCGATGACAGTTCATTATGAGTTTATAAGTTTTGATGTACCGAAGGTTGTTCGGAGTCCCGGATGTGATCACGGACATGACGAGGAGTCTCGAAATGGTCGAGACATAAAGATTGATATATTGGAAGCCTATGTTTGGACTTCGGAAAGGTTCCGGATGAAAACAGGAAGTTACCGGAACACCGGGGGGTTACCGGAACCCCCCGGGGGGTCAATGGGCCTTAATGGGCCATAGGGAGAAGAGGAAGGGCCAGCCAGGGCAGGCCGCGCGCCCCCTCCCCCTCTAGTCCGAATAGGACAAGGAGAGGCGGCGCCCCCCTTCCCTCTTCCCCCTCCCCAATCCTATTCCAACTAGGAAAGGGGAGTCCTACTCGGTGGGAGTAGGACTCCTCCAGCGCCCCTGGGCTGGCCGCACCTCTCCCTTGCTCCTTTATATACAGGGGGGGGCACCCTGAACACACAAGTTGATCTACCGATCGTTCCTTAGCCGTGTCGGTGCCCCTCCACCATATTCCACTTCGGTCATATCGTCGGAGCTTAGGCGAAGCCCTCGCGCGGAGAAGTCATATCGTCGCGGAGCTTAGGCGAAGCCCTGCGTCGGTGGAGCATCATCATCGTCACCACGCCGTCGTCTTGACGGAACTCATCCCCGACACTTTGCTGGATCGAGTCCGGGATCGTCATCGAGCTGAGCGTGTGCGAACTCGGAGGTGCCGTCGTTCGGTGCTTGGATCGGTCGGATCATGAAGACGCACGACTACATCAACCGCGTTGTTATAACGCTTCCGCTTTCGGTCTCACGAGGGTGCGTGGACAGACCTCTCCCTCTCGTTGCTATGCCATCACCATGGTCTTGCGTGTGCGAGGAAATTTTTGAAATTACTCGTTCCCCAACAGTGGCATCCGAGCCTGGTTTTATGCGTTGATGTCATATGCACGAGTAGAACACAAGTGAGTTGTGGGCGATATAAGTCATACTGCTTACCAGCATGTCATACTTTGCGGTATTGTGAGATGAAGCGGCCCGGACCGACATTACGCGTACGCTTACGCGAGACTGGTTTCACCGCTTCGAGCACTAGTTGCTTAAAGGTGACCGCGGGTGTCCGTTTCTCTCACTTTAATTGAACCAAGTGTGGCTACGCCCGGTCCTTGCGAAGGTTAAAACAGCACCAACTTGACAAACTATCGTTGTGGTTTTGATGCGTAGGTAAGAACGGTTCTTGCTCAGCCCGTAGCAGCCACGTAAAACTTGCAACAACAAAGTAGAGGACGTCTAACTTGTTTTTGCAGGGCATGTTGTGATGTGATGTGGTCAAGGCGTGATGCTATATTTTATTGTATGAGATGATCATGTTTTGTAACCGAGTTATCGGCAATCGGCAGGAGCCATATGGTTGTCGCTTATTGTATGAAATGCAAAAGTCATGTAATTGCTTTACTTTATCACTAAGCAGTAGCGATAGTCGTAGAAGCAATAGTTGGCGAGACGACAACGATGCTACGATGGAGATCAAGGTGTCGCTACCGGTGGCGATGGTGATCATGGCGGTGCTTCGGCGATGGAGATCACAAGCACAAGATGATGATGACCATATCATATCACTTATATTGATTGCATGTGATGTTTATCCTTTATGCATCTTATCTTGCTTTGATTGACGGTAGCATTATAAGATGATCTCTCACTAAAATTATCAAGAAGTGTTCTCCTGAGTATGCACCGTTGCGAAAGTTCTTCGTCTTTGAGACACCACGTGATGATCGGGTGTGATAGGCTCTACGTTCAAATACAACGGTGCAAAATAGTTGCACACGCGAATACTCAGGTTAAACTTGACGAGCCTAGCATATAACAGATATGGCCTCGGAACACGGAGACCGAAAGGTCGGCGTGAATCATATAGTAGATATGATCAACATAGTGATGTTCACCATTGAAACTACTCCATCTCACGTGATGATCGGACATGGTTTAGTTGATTTGGATCACGTAATCACTTAGATGACTAGAGATGTATGTCTAAGTGGGAGGTTTTTAATATGATTAATTAAACTTAAATTTATCATGAACTTAGTACCGATAGTATTTTTGCTTGTCTATGTTTCTTTGTAGATAGATGGCTCGTCTGTTGTTCCGTTGAATTTTAATGCGTTCCTTGAGAAAGCAAAGTTGAAAGATGATGGTAGCAATTACACGGACTGGGTCCGTAATTTGAGGATTATCCTCATTGCTGCACTGGAAGAATTACGCCTGGAAGCACCGCTGGCTGCCAGTGCCTGCTGCAGAGAGCAACGCCGAAGTTGTGAGCGTCTGGCGAGCAAAGCTGATGACTACTCGATAGTTCAGTGTGCCATGCTTTACGGCTTAGAACCGGGTCTTCAACGACGTTTTGAGCGTCATGGAGCATATGAGATGTTCCAGAGTTGAAGTTAATATTTCAAGCAAATGCCGGATTGAGAGATATGAAGTCTCCAATAAGTTCTATAGCTGCAAGATGGAGGAGAATAGTTCTGTCAGTGAACATATACTCAAAATGTCTGGGTATAATAATCACTTGATTCAACCGGGAGTTACTCTTCCGGATGATAGTGTCATTGACAGAATTCTCCAATCACTGCCACCAAGCTACAAGAGCTTCGTGATGAACTATAATATGCAAGGATGACCAAAACAATTCCCGAGCTCTTCGCAATGCTAAAAGCAGCGGAGGTAGAAATCAAGAGAGAGCATCAAGTGTTGATGGTCAACAAGACCACTAGTTTCAAGAAAAGGGCAAAGGAAAGAAGAAGGAACTTCAAAAGAACAGCAAGAAAGTTGCTGCTCAAGAGAAGAAACCCAAGTATGGACCTAAGCCTGAAACCGAGTGTTTTACTGCAAGCAAACTGGACTTTGAAGCGGAACTGCCCCAAGTATTTGGCGGATAAGAAGGATGGCAAGGTGATCAAAGGTATATGTGATATACATGTTATTGATGTGTACCTTACTAATACTCATGATAGTACCTAGGTATTTGATCTGGTTCTGCTAATATTTGCAACTCGAAACAGGAACTACGGATTAAGCGAAGATTGGCTAAGGACAAGGTGACGATGCGCGTGGGAAATGGTTCCAAAGTCGATGTGATCGCGGTCGGCACGCTACCTCTACATCTACCATCGGGATTAGTTTTAGACCTAAATAATTGTTATTTGGTGCCAGCGTTAAGCATGAACATTATATCTGGATCTTGTTTGATGCGAGACGGTTATTCATTTAAGACAGAGAATAATGGTTGTTCTATTTATATGAATAATATCTTTTATGGTCATGCACCCTTGAAGAGTGGTCTATTTTTATTGAATCTCGATAGTAGTAGTACACATATTCATAGTGTTGAAACCAAAAGATGCAGAGTTGATAATGATAATGCAACTTATTTGTGGCACTTGCCGTTTGGGTCATATCGGTGTAAACGCATGAAGAAACTCCATACTGATGGGCTTCTGGAATCACTTGATTATGAATCACTTGGTACTTGCGAACCGTGCCTCATGGGCAAGATGACTAAAACGCCGTTCTCCGGAACTATGGAGCGAGCAACTGATTTGTTGGAAATCATACATACCGATGTTTGTGGTCCAATGAATGTTGAGGCACGGCGGGTATCGTTATTTTCTCACCTTCACAGATGATTTGAGCAGATATGGGTATATCTACTTAATGAAACACAAATCTGAAACATTTGAAAAGTTCAAAGAATTTCAGAGTGAAGTGGAAAATCATCGTAACAAGAAAATAAAGTTTCTACGATCGGATCGTGGAGGAGAATATTTGAGTTACGAGTTTGGTTTACATTTGAAACAATGTGGAATAGTTTCGCAACTCACGCCACCCGAACACCACAGAGAAATGGTGTGTCCGAACGTCAGAATCGTACTTTACTTGATATGGTGCGATCTATGATGTCTCTTACTGATTTACCGCTATCGTTTTGGGGATATGCTTTAGAGACGGCCGCATTCACGTTAAATAGGGCACCATCTAAGTCCGTTGAGGCGACACCGTATGAACTGTGGTTTGGCAAGAAACCAAAGTTGTCGTTTCTTAAAGTTTGGGGCTGCGATGCTTATGTGAAGAAACTTCAACCAGATAAGCTCGAACCCAAATCGAGAAATGTGTCTTCATAGGATACCCAAAGGAGACTGTTGGGTACACCTTCTATCACAGATCTGAAGGCAAGGTTTTCGTTGCTAAAGTCGGATCCTTTCTAGAGAAGGAGTTTCTCTCGAAAGAAGTGAGTGGGAGGAAAGTAGAACTTGATGAGATAATCAGATCTGCTCCCTTATTGGAAGGTAGTTCATCACAAGAAACGGTTCTGTGACAACTACACCAATTAGTGAGGAAACTAATGATGATGATCATGAAGCTTCAGATCAAGTTACTACTGAACTTCGTAGGTCAACCAGAGTAAAATACGCACCAGAGAGGTACGGTAATCCTATTCTGGAAGTCATGTTACTTGACCATGGCGAACCTACAAACTATGAAGAAGCGATGGTGAGCCCAGATTCATGAAATGGCTGGAAGCCATGAAATCTGAGATGGGATCCATGTATGAGAACAAAGTATGGACTTTGGTTGACTTGCCCGATGATCGGCAAGCCATTGAGAATAAATGGATCTTTAAGAAGAAGACCGACGCCTATGGTAATGTAACTGTCTACAAAGCTCGACTTGTTGCAAAAGGTTTTCGACAAGTTCAAGGGTTGACTACGATGAGACTTTCTCACCAGAGCGATGCTTAAGTCTGTCCGAATCATGTTAGCAATTGCCGCATTTTATGATTATGAAATTTGGCAAATGGATGTAAAAACTGCATTCTTGAATGGATTTCTAGAATAAGAGTTGTACATGATGCAACCAGAAGGTTTTGTTGATCCAAAGTGTGCTAACAAAGTGTGCAAGCTCCAACGATCAATTTATGGTCTGGTGCAAGCCTCTCGGAGTTGGAATAAACGCTTTGATAGTGTGATCAAAGCATATGGTTTTATCTGACTTTTGGAGAAGCCTCAGATTTACAAGAAAGTGAGTGGGAGCTCAGTAGCATTTCGATATTATATGTGGACGACATATTGTTGATTAGAAATGATATAGAATTTCTGGATAGCATAAAAGGATACTTGAATAAAAGTTTTTCAATGAAAGACCTCGGTGAAGCTGCTTACATATTGGGCATCAAGATCTATAGAGATAGATCAAGACGCTTAATTGACTTTCACAAAGCACATACCTTGATAAAGTTTTGAAGAAGTTCAAAATGGATCAGGCAAAGAAAGGTTTTTACCAGTATTATAAGGTGTAAGATTGAGTCGACTCAATGCCCGACCACAGCAGAAGATAGAGAGAAAATGAAAGATGTTCCTATGCTTCAGCCATAGGCTCTATCATGTATGCAATGCTGTGTACCAGACTGACGATGCTTAGTTGTAAGCTTGGCAGGAAGGTACCAAAGTAATCCAGAGTGGATCATGGACAGCGGTCAAGAACATCCTGAAATACCGAAAAGGACTAAGGATATGTTTCTCGATATGGAGGTGACAAAGAGCTAGTCGTAAATGGTTACGCCGATGCAAGCTTTGACATCGATCCGGACGATTCTAAATCGCAAACCGGATACGTATTTTTATTAAACGGTGGAGCTGTCAGTTGGTGCAGTTCTAAACAAAGCGTCGTGGCGGGATCTACATGTGAAGCAGAGTACATAGCTGCTTCGGAAGCAGCAAATGAAGGAGTCTGGATGAAAGAGTTCATTTCCGATCTAGGTGTCATACCTAGTGCATCGGGACCAATGAAGATCTTCTCGTGATAATATCTGGTGCAATTGCCTTGGCAAAGGAATCTAGATTTCACAAGAGGACCAAGCATATCAAAAGACGCTTCAATTCCATTCGGGACCAAGTCCAAGTGGGAGACATAGAGATTTGCAAAATACATACAGATCTGAATGTTGCAGACCGTTGACTAAGCCTCTTCCACGAGCAAAACATGATCAGCACCAAGACTCCATGGGTGTTAGAATCATTCTTGTGTAATCCAGATTATTGACTCTAGTGCAAGTGGGAGACTGAAGGAAATATGCCCTAGAGGCAATAATAAAGTTATTATTTATTTCCTTATATCATGATAAATGTTTATTATTCATGCTAGAATTGTATTAGCCGGAAACATAATACATGTGTGAATACATAGACAAACAGATAGTCACTAGTATGCCTCTACTAGACTAGCTCATTAATCGAAGATGGTTATGTTTCCTAACCATAGACATGTGTTGTCATTTGATTAATGGGATCACATCATTAGGAGAATGATGTGATTGACATGACCCATTCCGTTAGCTTAGCACTTGATCATTTAGTATATTGCTATTGCTTTCTTCATGACCTATACATGTTCCTGTAACTATGAGATTATGCAACTCCTGTTTACGGAGGAACACTTTGGTACTACCAAACGTCACAACGAATCGGGTGATTATAAAGGAGTACTACAGGTGTCTCCAAAGGTACTTGTTGGGTTGGCGATTTGAGATTAGGTTTTGTCACTCCGATTGTCGGAGAGGTATCTCTGGGCCTTCTCGGTAATACACATCACATAAGCCTTGCAAGCATTACAACTAATGAGTTAGTTGTGAGATGATGTATTACGGAACGAGTAAAGAGACTTACCAGTAACGAGATTGAAACTAGGTATTAGATACCGACGATCGAATCTCGGGTAAGTGACATACCGATGACAAAAGGAACAACGATATCGTTATGCGGTTTGACCGATAAAGATCTTCAGTAGAATATGTAGGAACCAATATGGGCATCCAGGTTCCGCTATTGGTTATTGACCGAGAATGGTTCTAGGTCATGTCTACATAGTTCTCGAACCCGTAGGGTCCGCACGCTTAACGCTTCGATGACGAGTTCATTATGAGTTTATAAGTTTTGATGTACCGAAGGTTGTTCGAGTCCCGGATGTGATCACGGACATGACGAGGAGTCTCGAAATGGTCGAGACATAAAGATTGATATATTGGAAGCCTATGTTTGACTTGAAAGGTTCCGGATGAAAACAGAAGTTACCGAACACCGGGGTAACGGAACCCCGGGGTCAATGGGCCTTAATGGGCCATAGGGAGAAGATGAAGGGCGGCCAGGGCAGGGCGCGCCCCCCCTCTAGTCCGAATAGGACAAGGAGAGGGGGCGCGCCTTCCCTCTTCCCCTCCCCAATCCTATTCCAACTAGGAAGGGGGAGTCCTACTCGGTGGGAGTAGGACTCCTCCAGCGCGCCTCTGGGCTTGCCGCACCCCCCCTTTGCTCCTTTATATACGGGCAGGGGGCACCCCGATCACACAAGTTGATCTACGGATCGTTCCTTAGCCGTGTGCGGTGCCCCCTCCACCATATTCCACTTCGTCATATCGTCATGAGCTTAGGCGGCCCTCGCGCCAGAGAAGTCATATCGTCATGAGCTTAGGCGAAGCCCCGCGCCGGTGGAGCATCATCATCGTCACCACGCCGTCGGTTGACGGAACTCATCCCGACACTTTGCTGGATCGGAGTCCGGGATCGCCATCGAGCTGAACGTGTGCAGAACTCGGAGGTGCCGTGACGCTCGGTGCTTGGATCGGTCGGATCGTGAAGACGCACGACTACATCAACAGCGTTGTTATAACGCTTCGCCGGTCTCACGAGGGTACGTGGACAGACACTCTCCCCTCTCGTTGCTATGCCATCACCATGGTCTTGCGTGTGCGTAGGAAATTTTTTGAAATTACTACGTTCCCCAACACCGGCTGGTCACAGCGTCTAACATTGCTTGATACGGCCGCTGAATCCATGTGCCTGCTATAACTCGGGCTTCGGCTTGGATGAGGGGTCGAGTGGATCCTGTCTCGGCTGTATGAGTACGCCTCCTGCTGTACCAAAGCCATCTGAAGAAGTTCCCTGACCCGGTGGGTTTCAACTGCAGTCGGAGAGTCGCCGCCAATCGGGCTGCCGCCGCTATCACGTTTTCCAATGGGTTGGAGTAATGACCCGGAGGGGTTGGTACGTACTGAGGTTGTGCCATGTTTATACGGGGAGGTCCTATCACCGGTGACTGAAACGGTGCTCCGTCCTCGGGTGTCGCGACATGGTCTGGCCCTATGCGAGGAGGGAGCCATGGCGGGTTGCCTGTCTGCGGGATGAGCCACGATGGGTTACTGGGCCCTGCTCCTGGCGTGTTAAAAAGGTTCCGAGGGTCATAAACCGGGGGAAGTCGAGACTGGGTTTTCTGATGCCTTCTCCTCATGACCTCATTAGCCGTGTTCTGGTCTTGCGTAAGCCGGAAAGCGTGCGCCTGGATCTGCTGAGCCTGAACGTCCAGAGCCGCCAGCTCTGCGGTTATCCGAACATCTTCTGCTGCCAGGTCCTCCTTAGCTTGCGCCATATCCAACTTTAACTGTGCCACCTCTGCATCATGACTGGCTTGATCCGCCGGGCTGACTACGGCGGTTAACAGGGTGGTCAATTTCTCGGTGAGATCCATTAACACCTGGGCCGGTGAACGCACAGGGCCTCCTGCCCTGGCTGCCGCTGACCCGGGGGTTACCGCTGCTGCAGTTGCGGAGTCTTGGATGGTTTGGGTGCTAGCCATGAAGATCCCGACCCTGCACGACGGCTCAAGACAATCCGGAATACTGCTGCCATCGGAACAGCTGCCAAGCCCGCCATCCTGCAATTGGTACAATGAATCTGTCTCACCTATGGATGACTCACCGTCAGAGTAGATGGCCTCCTCACCAGCGGAGGCAGACCCTTCAGAGAGCCCTCCGTGGATGCATCCCACGAAGGCACGCTTCACAGCCGGAAGAGCCCGGACGGGACTCGCACGCTGAGCCGTTTCGACGAGGTAGGTGCAGAGGTCCGGCTCAGGGCCCGGCTCGCCGATCTTGCCGATGAAGATGTGGATTCCACCGAAGGGGACCCGGTACCCGTACTCAATTGAGCCGGCCTCGGGGCCCCAGCCTGCGTCGTTGATGTAGAGCTTGCTGCGACGATTCTTGGTCATCCGGCCCACAGCGTATCCCTTGAGCCCTTCGAAGTTGCCCTTCAAGAACTCAAATCCACTGTGCGCTGGCCCCATGGTGGGCGCCAACTGTCGTGGAATTGTCACGTCAGATGTCCTAGTGAAAGGACTTAGTCGTGGAGCCATAGCAACTAGGAAGCTTGAAGGGGTTAATCAGGACAAGAGATACGAGAGGTTGTATACTAGTTCGGCCCCTTACGATGAAGGTAAAAGCCTACGTCTAGTTGTGATTGGGATTACGTATGTCTCGATAACCAAGAAGCAGAATCGCTTGACCTAGCTCTCGAGTTGCTGTTTTGTACCCTGAACCGCCGCCGGGTCGTCCCCTTATATACTGAGGTTGACACACAGTGACTCTACAGAGTCCCGGCCGGCTTATAGATTGTATCCGGCTCGGTCTCTTAATCTTGCTAGCCTTACAGTACAAATTACATGATCAAGGCGGTTTAACACTACGGGCCTTTGGTCACCTCTGGGCCGTTGGGCCTTTACTAAGCCGCCGTCTTCAAGCTTGAGCTTCTGTCTTCAAGAATGCTTGTAAGTACAACCCGGCTCCTTCTGGCGGGTCATACTAGTAGTTATATCCCCAGAGAGAGAGAGAGAGAGAGAGAGAGAGAGAGAGAGAGAGAGAGCAGAGAAGAGGGGAGGGAAGTGGGCTTATAGAGGGCAGAGAGAGATGGGGTCGGAGGAGACGGTGACTCTGGAGAGGGCGAGGGCGAGGGCAGGGCTCCGAAGAGGTCGAGGAGGATGAAGTAGAGACTCCGGCGAGGGCGAGGGCAAGGCTTCGGCGGCGCTCGAGGCAGGGGCATGGCAAGGGCAGGGGCGCGGCGAGCGCACGGGCTCCGGTGGTGACGAGGGGGGAGAAGAGAGTGGTGATTTGGGGGAGGAAGCAGAGGAGGAAGCGCGGGGGGTGATGTCAAAATAACAATAGATATAACGCTTTTATGAAAGCGAGCTACTGCTATCTAAAATAGCTATAGCGTATTTCTGAAAGAGCGCTATTGCTATCTAAAGTAGCTATAGCGCATTTCTGAAAGAGCGCTACTGCTATTTTTCCATTTTTTTTTCTTTTTCTTTTCTTTTCCTTTTATTTTTTGCTTTCTATTTTTCCTTTTTCTTTTCCTGTTTGTTTCTTCTATTTTCTTTTCCTTTCCTTTTCTTCTTTTTCTTTTCTTTTCCTTTTTTATTCCGAGAGCCGGAACGAAGGAAAAGTGATACAATGTATATAACTAAGGCGATATATATTGCATCATTTGACCCATGCATAACGGTTAAGTGTGTGCACAAAATAGCAAATATATATATATATATATATATATATATATATATATATATATATATATATATATATATATATATATATATATATATTACATCATTTGACCGATAACAGTTTTTAGGCGTCGACGTTCTCACTTTTTAGTGAGCTTCTTTCCCTTCTTGTTCATTGACGAATAATTGAGCCCCACGGTGTGACTTTTCCTTTTCCATGGAGTACGATCTTTCTTAGGTAATGTAGTATTGATTCTTTTTTTTACGTATACTTCATCCTCATCGTCATCTTCCCACATCTGGTTGCCATACTGGTCGTAGTCTTCCTCGTTGGTGACTCCATCCAGTCCAATGATGTTCCCTTTGCCTCTCTTCATGTCAACACAGCTCGGATTGCTCGGGTCGGTTATGAAGAAGCATTGTGTCACATGCTTAGCTTGTACTCATGGGTCGTTTTTTGTGATGGCATTCATGGTAGCGCTCTTGGCGTCGGGTATAGAGATGGTAGTGAAATACCGGTTTTCTCTTTCGACTTTCTTAGCCCATATGACGCGGAACATCGTCGCGCTGTGCAGTCCAGAGTAGTCAAGCTCCCAGATCTCCTCGACCCTTCCGTAGAATCTCTCAGTTGCGCCGTTGTCGCCGGTCATGCATTCCATCGTTACCCCTGAGTTCTGAAAATCACCGTTCATATCTTTGGCCTCCATGTAGAAAGTTTATCTGTTGATATTGTATGCCTTGTAGGTCGTGAGGTTGGCCACGGAGCCATGTGCTAAGGCGTATATGAGCAATCCATCCTTAGAGCCCTGTTTCGGGGGATTAACAAGAATATGTTGTTTGAACCAATGCAGGAAATTGGAGTTGTGCTCTCTAGTAACTTCGACGTCCGTCCAGCATAGCCCACGGTCACGATACTTCTCTGCAATGGTTTCTTTCTGTAGTGTCACGAAAGGATCTACCTCGTCTAGGTGATGTAGCACTACTAAGTTTGCTATATCAAAGTCGTTGCGTCAATCCGAATAACCCACATGCAGTTCCATGCGACCGTTGGAGTGGCCTTCTCCTTCGAGCCTTCCAAGGTGCTTCTTAACGGGCAAACCAACACCAAGCCGGTCTCCGCCATATAGATAATTCTCGCGTAAAGAGATGGACTCTTGTGTCAGATAGCCCTGGACGGTGCTTCCCTCCGGACGGGATACGTTACGAACGAATCCTTTGATAACCCTATTCATCCTCTCGAACAGCATCATATTATGCAGGAATGACGGCCCTAGGTCTATTATGTCGTCCACAATATGGACACATATGCACCATCACGTCAAAGAACGCGGGCGGGAAGTACATCTCAAGCTCATTTAGTATAACAACGATCTCTTCCTGTAGCCTTCGGAGCTGCTACACACCGATAGACTTTCGAGAGATGACGTCGAAAAAGTTGCAGAGACCAATAAGCTTGTCATGGACGTGTTTGTCCATTATCCCTCTAAGGGCAACAAGTAGTATCTACGTGATCATCACATGATAGTCATGGAACTTCATCCCGCTGAACCTTTTCTTCTTCGTGTCTAGAAATCTGCTTATCTTCCCACAGTAACCTGAACCAACTTTAATTCCGGTAAGGCACTTGAAGAATTGATCTATCACATCCGGACTGCTATCTCTTCCAGTATCAACAAGGAGTTGGCAAAGGTCAGTCATATTTTTCAACTCTACATCACTGGAAGCATCAGGAACAAAGAGTTTTAATTAGTTGGTTTTCCAAGCCATGCACGTCTTGTTGACTAAAATCTGTTGCATAATACTTCTTCACCAACTCACATATATCACTACCTTTAAAAGATTTAAATTTATTTCAAGGAATTAATGTGGCATTGGTGGATAGAAGATCCATCATCTTCTCATTGAACCTATGACCCAATTCATGTAGTTGGCTATCAAGAGTTGCACGGAATATCTAGACTCGAAAATATTGCTCCTTAGTGAAATGATCAGGCTGATGCCGTGCATGGCCACCACGCATGATATAAGCTTCTCCTCGCTTCCTTGGCGTCGGCGTCGAGGCAGAGCGGCGGCGTGGATGGACAATGAGGCGAGCCGCCGTGCTTAAGCGGCGACCCCAGGGAAAGAGACGTGAAGCACAGAAGCAGCCGAGGCCCGAGCAGGATGGTGTAGCCGTGTTCGTGATAATGCCAAAGATGGGCTTGTGCCTTGTGGACTTGTGGCCTTGTGCGTGTACGTGGATATGGTCTATTACTAACTAGTAAAAAAAATATTGCATTTGGGATGGGGGTGCCACGGCCCCTTCAGACTTGTACATCGCTCCGCCGTTGGCTTCTACGGCGCACTCCATCTTCATCTCCCAAAGGGCGTACTCCTTGGGATCGAGCTTTGGCTAAATCAACGGCGCTCCGCCTCCCTGCAGCTTCTCGCCGGACGAGTTCTGCCCATGATCGACCTTCTTGTTCTTCTCGTCGTCAGACATCCCTCACAACACTCTGATGTCAACTGTAAGAATCAGCAAGGACTGATTGATCAGATCGCTCCTGATACTGACGAACAAGACAACAAACAGGACAAAAAACAGAACACATGTACGCCCCAGAATTCTTATCGCAACAGCTCAACCTTTCTCCTTCTATTGCTTCGACTTATATAGAGTTTTACAGAGAGTTGGCGCCCAATCCGGCCTACTGAACTTGCCCAACACGGCGCGACCTTGCTAGCCAGGTTTAAACACACACGAAGGATTGAATCCTAACTGAATACGAGAACGTCCAAGACTGCCTTATAAACTGACAGTCCGGGTTACACTTTAACTTGCACATGAATGCTTATAATCCTAACAAAGTTTGTGCACCAGATTTGACAAGATGAATTAGGAAACTGACAAAAGCATCAGCATGTAGTATATGTGAGAGCAACACAACTAGCTAGTACGGCCATCTGTGTGAAAACCAAGCCTGAACAAATATATTCTATTGATCCATTACATAGAAATACCATCCACACTCGTGCTCAAACCATGGACAAAATACAGGTACACATATTACATTCTTACTACTTGAGAATTAAATACGGGGTGCCTGTCTCATTACATAGAGGTGGTGAAACTGATTGTCTATCTCTTCAGCGGTTCACAGATGACTCCCTGGTTATAACAAGGTTTTTTAGGAGCTGATCCACCGCCTCTGAGGTCACCTGGTTTTGTCTCTTGGGTGTACGCCTGGCATCTGGTCCACTTACTTCCCATGGCTCATCATCCAAATCCATTCTGTCGAGCACCAGGACACCCTCCAGCAGCTTCAGCTTCGGGCAACCTTCGATGCAAAGCATCTGCAACTTGGCGAGGCCGCTGATCCTCTGGAGCCCAGGGCAGTTGTGCACATGGAGTGTCACGACCGAAGGGAAATTTTCCACGCATTCTAGGAGCGTGAGCTCCTCAAGATAAATGGTTCTCAGATTATGCCTGCGCTCACTAGCAAGTCCCGACGGAAGCTGTGTCAGCAAGCAGTCCCTGAGTCTGAGAAACACCAGAGCTGGCATGCCTGCATCCTTGCTCTGCTCCTCCTCCTCCCAGTCCCATCTCTTCCATGCCGACATCCCTAGTAACTCCAATCTTTTCAGACTTTTGAATGGTGTAGCAACAATGGCACCACCATCTCCAATTGTCAGGGTCTGGAAGTCAGCCTGGACATGCTCGATGCCTGGAGCATGGTCGATCTCTAAATCTTCCAAGCCATGGATCCTGCATAAACCATTGGGCAGTCGATTGCAGTAGATTATGTGCACTAGGGCAATGGTCTTCAATTTTTTAAAGGATGTTGCCACTGGGGACTGCAACCATTCTGGCAGTTCAAGACCAAAATATCTTGATATTATTAGTGTCTCCAACATAGGCGGAGGGCACAGCTCATCAAATACAGCCTTTATTCTCTGTTTTTGCTCCGGACCAACTTGGCGCTCTTCTTGTTTTTCTTCGTATTCTTCAATTGGGTTCCCATCTTCATCCACAACCACCTCCTCCTCCTCTTCCTCCTCCTCATCCTCGTCCTCTTCATCCTCCTCCTCCTCCTCCTCATCCTCCTCATCCTCTTCCTCCTCCTCATCCTCCTTGTAGCAATTTAACTCCAAATATTTTAGGCTCTCCTTGCTGCTAATACTGGCCATTTTAGCAACTGAACTACTAGGCACATTTTCTAGACTTTCGACTGTAAGACTTATAAGATGTGAAAGAGCCCACAACTCTTGTAAAGTGCACCAGTCCCCATCCATCTTTACTGGAAACCCATAAAGGGATCTAAGATTAGTTAGACCACCAAACCCTCTTGGTATAACATCTACATTGGACCCAAGTAAGGAAATATATCTTAAACATGTAAGTTTTGTGATGTTGTCAGGAAGCTTGTCCAACTTTTTGCAGTCATTGAGTTGAATGTGCTGAAGGAACCTCATCTTATGGATGTCACCTGGAAGCCTAGATATGTTTGTATCAGAGAATGCCAAGTATCTGAGGTGTCTCAACCCACACAGAGAGTTCACTAACCAATCAGATTTCTCCGAGCTTATATCCAATACCCGCAGACTAGCAAAATTTGTCAATGAACCACCGGGTTTAATCTCACCCTCTATCAATAATGTCCTCAATGTTTCTTGGTTGTTTAGGATGGTCAACTCTAGTTCTGAAGCAAATATAGAGATACGACGAAACTTATGGTTTTCTGGGAGATTTCTAAAGTCAGCTTCATCCTTGTGAAACACGAACGCTTCTTCTTTCACCATAAATTCAGCAAATGTGCGGACAACATCATGCAAGGTGTAGCCCCCTGTGTTCTCGGTTGAATCATCAGGCTCCAAAAGATTCCTTGCAAATAACTCCCGATGATACCTAGCCCCTATTTCTTCTAGATCGACTTGGCCTGACTCCAGACTCCCATCATCTGACTCCGAACTCCCATAATCTTTATTAAGATCTACGCGGCCTACTTTCCCCGTCCGTTAGACCAATAATACACAAGATTTTGTTTTCATTAAAAAGAAGGATAAACCACTTCATGTGTACTGATGCACAGAGCTATATTTTATTAGTTATTCAAGAATGCAGACTAAAGCTAAGCATCGGTGCAACATTTGAATGTTGTCTGAAAACAATCTCTGCTCAAGAGGAGTTTGATTAAATATGTTTCGTTTTAATTATCATGGATGGGTACATACCCACGATTGTTTTTCCATAGTTTTAAATAACGTGCTAACTCGGCGCTATAGCATTTGGAGTTGGACCGGTATATATACTTTACTCGGCGCTATAGCATTAACTCGGCGCTTCCATTATCATGACTACTTTACTAGTTGGACCGGTATATATACTTCAAATGTATCTATAGAAAAAAAGATGCCATTTGGATCATAGGGTAAAAAAATCCGTTATGTCTAAGCTAATATTTATTTTACCATGCATCCTTCAGATTCAGTAGACAGATTATAATACATACTTGTATTGTCTTATGCGTATATGGAATAATGCTGGACGTGGTGCCATTAATTGTGGTCTGAATAACATTGGAGGGAGTAGTGGCAGGTAGACGATAAAGTTTGAAGACAGGGGAGGGAGTATATATACGCACCCATGAGTTATTCGTGGCTTGTTTCTTTAGCAAGCACCAACTGTCTTGGTCGTTTAGTTTGTCGACACGCCAGAAAGATGAAGCTCCCATCCGGTCAACGACGTCATCCTTTCTTGAGGTAACCAAGACTTGGCTCCCCGGCTGTTTAAGGCTGGCATTGAGAACCGGGATTCGGAGCACATGGTCCCACGCCTCTGTGTTCCACACATCATCTAAGACCAGTAGAAACTTTTTCTTTGACAGGGCGGCAATCAGGCTGTTGGTGAGGGTGTGCTTGTCCTGCTCGGCCCCACAGTGATCCTTCCCGGCCAGCTGGTTGACGGCTCTCCTTAGCAGGTCCACGGGGGTTTCCACCTGCTTAGTGACACTCAACCATACCTTGGTTTTGAACTCCTTGTCGATGGCCTCACTTGCGTAGACCTTCTTGGCAAGGGTGCTCTTGCCTATGCCGCCCAGCCCAACAATGGCCACCATCCTGACGTTGCCCTGGCTGCTACTGCTACCATGGTCAGCGATTAGCTCCTGCACCAGCATCTCTGTTTTCTTCTGGATATGTTCCCCCACCAGATCTGGCTCAAAGAAGTTCGCGCACTCATCCCTGGGGTAGGAGGCTGAACTGGACGGCAGAGTCGAACCAAGAAATTCGAACCTACGGGCACCCTCGATGATGTCGTCAAGCCGTTCGTTGAGCTTCTTGATGCGGGTACCTACCTCGTGGGCGAATCCGAGGTTTTGCACGCACCAGAGAAACGGCTGGAGGATATCCCCCACCCCCAGGCAGCCCCCCACGAACGCCAGCTTCTCCCGCCAATCCTGCAACTTCTCACGGAGGACCCCTTCAAGGGAGCACAAACCCCCGCCTCTAGAGCTGGAATTGGAGTGCTCCTCCTGTCGCTCCATGGCCTCGAGCTGGCAGAGCTCAAGTATGTCTGCAGCCTCGTACATGACATCCTTGAGCTTGCTAACCCATGTCTGCACTTTCTCTTCGGTGACGCGCCTCCTCTCGGCATCCGTGAGCGCAGTCCGGAGGGGTTCCATGTTGTCTTTCAAGTTGCTGATCTCGCCCGAGACACTCAGCAGCATTCGGATCTCTTCTTGTCCCATGGCGTTGATCTTGTTCAACACATGGGGTGCCAAAGCATCAAGGACAACCGCCATGGCTTCTTCTACAACAACCTCACCAGTTAATGATACTATATATAGATTAATATGCCTATTCATGCATACAGTACTTCGTCATCGTGCATGCTGATTGATCACAGTGCTATTCAATCGATGTATCTCAAAGTTATTAAGAACATAATAAACAACTATCTACCGTAAATATGCAAAGCATGTGTTGACGATCGATTATCACCTCAGCCTGCAGTTCCAGCGCCAGAAAGGGGATCTCGGTGGCCACTTTGCAAAGAAGAGTGGAGTGCTTAGGTGGTGGTGAAGGGCGAGAAGAGCGGGGCGCTAGGACCCATATATATAACGCCAAATCTAATTAGTCGGCGCGCACTATCTAGTTTTAACAGCGCCACCCGTTTTCTTATCCAAACCGCGACATCTCGCATGTCTCCCTCTCTCGCTCAGTAAATTACCGACATCTCACCTGTTTATATTAATATACAATGGAAATGTACTTTTTTTTAAATGGAGGCAAAAGCTTTGTCTTTCCAATTAGATGCCCTCAAAATTAATAATTCGAGCTGGTACACATGATTTCGACACATACCTGTCAGAAGTCGACTAGTGTTAATTCTGATTCAATGTGTCCATATTTTTCTAGCCCACCATTCGACCCAACACACATGCATGATTTGTGATTTGGAGAAATTGTGGAGAGAAATCAACCATCTCCCAACCGATATTCAATGTGATCCGTTTTCTGCTCCCCCACTTAATTCCAGCCAACCAACCAAGGTACTGGCACTCCATGTGAAATGATGTGCCTAGCTAGCTACACCCTGTAAGAGAGGACATGCATTATTGGAGAGAAAGAATGAGGTGCCAACACCTACAATAGGATTTGCATTATAAGAGAGGAAGGAGGACGGCGTTTTGGAGCATGCAAATTTAAAAAAAAAAATCAAAAATTCAAAAATATTGAATTTGTTTGGAACCAGAGTTGACCGAGTGTACTAGGAGCATGCAACATTTCATGGACAAATGACATTAGAGAGGATCTCTCGACAAGAAAATCAGCTCTCAAAGAAACTTAAAAAAAATAGACATTTTGAAGACCTGATTTTTTTTAGAACGAAGACGCTAGAAGCGTCCGGCTTTAAATTAATAAAGCCCACACAACAGGCAGAGTAGCAAACGATCGGACATTACATAGAACCAAAAGCCCAAAGCGTCACGAGAATAAGTCTGGGCAGGTTCTAAGCCGGGCAGCGAGCATGTTACAAGGCCGAAGCTTACGAAATAGAGCACGCAGACTCGCAAACAAAAGATCACTCCCACCATTAGGTAGGCATCGCCGGCTCCCTAGCCGCCATGTAGACTTGATGAACTCGTTCTTGCGCGTGCTTCACGATCTTAGAGTCCTCCCGCTTCGCCAACGGACTCCACTACTACAAGAGGATAGAGCATTTGCATATGCTATTAGCCGGGTGTGACGGGAACATTCCTTCAATGGTGAATTTGTTGCGGGCGAGCCATAAGGACCATAACATCGCTCCTATACTAGTCCACATCATACGCTTGTGCCGACCCTGAACCGAATCAAGTAATCCCACAAGTTGGGAAAGAAGAGCGGGTCCCAAGGGACACCAGCAGCCTCGCGCATAGCGCTCCAAGCAAACCTAGCGAGAGGACAAAGGAGGAAGACATGCTTTGCATTCTCGGGGTTCCCGCATAGCGCGCATGGACCCGTTGCCGGGCCATTCCATTTTGCTATGTTGTGGACATGGGGAGACGGTCCCGGAACATTTGTCAAAGAATAACTTTGATCTTCAGCGGAACGCGCGCTTGCCAAAGTCCTTTAACCCCCCTCTGAGCCGTCCCTTGGCACATTTTGTGATATAAGGATTGGACAGAAAATTCCCGGAGGAGTTAAGATGCCACGACATCCTGTCGGGCTCGTTGGACAAGGCAACAGGGTTCACCAGATCCATCAAGGCACCCAGCCTTGCTGATTCCTGGTCACTGAGATTGCGGGAGAAGACAATGACCGCGGGGGAAGAAGCCAAGGCCTCTGCCACCCTTAGATTTGGATGCACCGCAAGTGCATACAACTCTGGGAATTCCTCCCAAAGGGGCCGAGGGCCCACCCAAAAATCAAGCCAGAAACGGATGGAGCGGCCATTTCCGACATTGAATTTGGTCGCTTGGTCAAAGGCATGTCTGATAACCTGCAGGTCGTGCCAAAAAGGGGAGCCCCTCGCTTCCCCTTCAAAGAAATTCCCGTTTGGGAATTACTTAGCCCTTAGGATATCAGCCCATAAGCCAGTCGCCCTTGCGAAAGCTTCCATATCCACTTGCACATGATCACAATGTTTTGTAGTCTGGTATTTGTGATTCCTAGTCCTCCCATGGACTTGGGCCTACACACCGCGGCCCATTTGACCATATGGTATTTGTGTTTGAGACTCGTTCCTTCCCAAAAGAAACGGGCTCGCGGTGTGTCAATTCTAGCGTGGACCCCCTCCGCCAACAGGAAAAGGGCCATGGCAAACATGGGAAGCGAGGAAAGGCTAGAGTTGGTTAGGACAAGTCTTGCCGCAGAGGACATGAACTTGCCACGGCAAGGGCTCACTTTTCTTCCCACTTTCCAACTTAGGGGTGGCCAATCGTCGATTGTCACCCTACGAGGCGCAAGGGGCAGGCCTAGGTACGTAAAGGGGGACTTTCCCAATTTACAGTTGAGGAGGTCGGCGATGCGTTGCCCGTCCCCACTATCTATCCCCATAGATAGCATTTCACACTTGTGAAAATTGATTTTGAGACCAGACATCAGTTCAAAGCTCAACAGTAGCGCTTTAACCATTGCAATACTATGAGTATCCGGTTGGAACATTAGCAGGGTGTCATCTGCGTATTGCAAGTGCGAAATCCCCCCGCGATAAGATGGCCGACCACTCCCTTGATGTGGCCAGCCGTGGTCGCTTTTTATAATATAGCCGTGAGAGCGTCAACCACAAAGTTTAACAGGAGCGAAGACATGGGGTCACCCTGACGCGTCCCCGTCTATCCCGGAAGAAGTTCCCTACTTCCCCATTGACCGAAATAGCAGTCTAGCCACCCAGACCAGCTGCATCAGTTGATGGACCCACATGGCCGAGAAACCCGGCTTAGCAGGACCTAACGCAAAAAGTTCCAGTTCACGCGATCATACGCTTTTTTGAAATCTAATTTAAGAAGAATGGTCGGTTCCCTAGTGCGTTTGAGTTCGTGAAGGATCTCTTGCAGGGCGAGAATACCCTCAAAGATGTTTCGACCACGGATGAAAGCAGTTTGGGTGCGGCTAATGATTCAGTGCGCAATCGGGACAAGGCGGGAGGTGGTCACTTTGAAGCAAATATTAAAAGGAACGTTAATTAACACGATATGCCTAAATTGACGGATGTTATCAGCTCCTGCCACCTTAGGGATGAGCGATAGAACACCAAAGTTGAGCCGAGGGATATCTACCATCCCACGCATGAAGCCGTTACACACCTCGAACATAGGTCCCTGCAGTATCGACCAGAAGTGTTTGAACATGGCCATGGGCAACCCGTCCGGGCCTGGCGCGGTATCGGTTTTCATGCTCCTCAGAGCAGCATCAATCTCCTCAGGAAAAAAGGCGAGCCCCATCTCCTCATTTTCCCGATCGGTAATGAGCTGGGGCTAGTCCCATAGGTCAGCGCGCACCCCTGCTCGCTGCTCCTTGATACATCCATTTTGAATCATGCTTTTATATCAATATTTATTGCATTATGGGCTATTATTACACATTATATATCAATACTTATGGCTATTCTCTTATTTTACAAGGTTTACCAGAAGAGGGGAATGCTTGGCGGTTGGAATTCTGGCCGAAAAGGAGCAAACATTGAAACCTATTCTCGCACAGCCCAAAAGTCCTGAAACTCCATGAAACATCTTTTTGGAATTAATAAGAATTTTTGAGTGAAAGAAATACACCAGGGGGGCCCACACCCTGTCGGAAGAGTGGAGCGCCCCCCTACAGGCGCGCCTCTATCTCCTGGGCCTGGTGGGCCTCCGTGTCCATCTTCTGCTATATCAGAGCTTTTACCCTGGAAAAAAAATCGTGGGCAAGCTTACGGGACGAAACTCTGCCGCCACGAGGCGGAACCTTGGCGGAACCAATCTAGGGCTCTGGTAGAGTTGTTCTGCCGTAGACACTTCCCTCCGGGAGGGGGAAGTCATCACCAACATCATCACCAACAATCCTCTCATCGGGAGGGGGTCAATCTCCATCAACATCTTCACCAGCACCATCTCCTCTCAAAACCCTAGTTCATCTCTTGTATCCTATCTTGTATCAAAACCACAAATTGGTACCTATGGGTTGCTAGTAGTGTTGATTACTCCTTGTAGTTGATGCTAATTGGTTTACTTGGTGGAAGATCATATGTTCAGATCCTTTATGCATATTATTACTCCTCTGATTATGAACATGAATATGCTTTGTGAGTAGTTACGTTTGTTCCTGAGGACATGGGTGAAGTCTTGCTTTTAGTAGTCATGTGAATTTGGTATTCGTTCGATATTTTGATGAGATGTATGTTGTCTTTTCCTCTAGTGGTGTTATGTGAACGTCGACTACATGGCACTTCACCATTATTTGGGCCTAGAGGAAGGCATGGGGAAGTAATAAGTAGATGATGGGTTGATAGAGTGAAGAAGCTTAAACCCTAGTTTACGCGTTGCTTCGTTAGGGGCTGATTTGGATCCATATGTTTAATGTTGTAGTTAGGTTTACCTTAATACTTATTTTGTAGTTGCGGACGCTTGCAATAGGGGTTAATCATAAGTGGGATGCTTGTCCAAGTAAGGGCATTACCCAAGTACCGGTCCACCCACATATAAAATTATCAAAGTACCGAACGTGAATCATATGAACGTCATGAAAACTAGCTTGACGATAATTCCCATGTGTCCTCGGGAGCTCCTTTCTCATTATTAGAAATTGTCCAGGCTTATCCTTTTCTACATAAAGAATTGGGCCACCTTGCTGCACTTTGTTTACTTTATTTACTTGTTACTCGTTACCATTTATCTTGTCGCAAAACTATCTATCACCTACAATTTCAGTGCTTGCAGAGAAAACCTTACTGAAAACCGCTTATCATTTCCTTCTGCTCCTTGTTGGGTTCGACACTCTTACTTATCGAAAGGACTACGATTGATCCCCTACACTTGTGGGTCATCAAGACTCTTTTCTGGCGCCGTTGCCGGGGAGAGTAGCGCTTTTGGTGAGTGGAACTTGGTAAGGAACCATTTATATAGTGTGCTGAAATTTTCTGTTACTTGTCACTATGGAAACTAATCCTTTGAGGGGCTTGTTTGGGGTATCTTCACCCCAACCAGAAGAGCAAAGAGTTGCTCCTCAACCTACTGAACTTTATGAAAATATTTACTTTGAGATTCCTTCGGGTATGATAAAGAAACTGCTAGCTAATCCATTTGCAAGAGATGGAACATTGCATCCCGATTTACACCTTATCTTTGTGGATGAAGTTTGTGGATTATTTAAGCTTGCAGGTATTCCCGATGATGTTGTCAAAAGGAAGGCCTTCCCTTTATCTTTTAAGGGAGATGCATTGACATGGTATAGGCTATGTGATGATACGAGATGTTGGAATTATAAGCGACTGAAGATGGAATTTCACCAGAAGTTCTATCCTATGCATCTTGTTCATCGTCATCGTAATTACATATATAATTTCTGGCCTCGCGAAGGAGAAAGCATCGCTCAAGCTTGGGGGAGGCTTAAGTCAATGTTATATTCATGCCCCAATCATGAGCTTTCTCGGGAAATGATTATTCAGAACTTTTATGCTCGGCTTTCTCTTGATAATCGCAACCTGCTCGATACTTCCCGTGATGGTTCTTATATGCTGAAGACTATTGATTTCAAAAGGGACTTATTGGAAAGAAAGAATTAAATGCAACTCTGAAGATTGGGGTTCCGACGATGGTAAGGAGTCAAGTATGACACCTAAGTTTGATTGTGTTAAATCTTTTATGGATATCGATGCTTTCCGTGGATTTAGCGCTAAGTATGGACTTGACTCTGAGATAGTAGCTTCTTTCTGTGAATCTTTGCTACTCACGTTGATCTCCCTAAAGAGAAGTGGTTTAAATATAATCCTCATGTTGAAGTCAAAGTAGTTGCATCTATTACAGTCGAAGAAAAGACTATTACCTATAGTGATCCTATTGTTCCTACTACTTATGTTGAAAGACCTCATTTTCCTGTTAGGATAAAGGATCATACTAAAGCTTCGACTGTTGTTCGTAAGAGTAATACTAGGACTTATACACCTCCTGAGCAAATTAATGTTGAACCTAGTATTGCTATGGTTAAAGATCTCTTGGATGATGATTTAGATGGGCATGTTATTTATTTCTGTGGTGAGACTGCTAATATTTGCTAGACCAGATACTAAGACACGTAGACTTGTCGTAGGCATGCCTGTTATTTCTGTTAAAATAGGAGATCATTCTTATCATGGCCTATGTGATATGGGTGCTAGTGCTAGTGCAATAACTTATACCTTATATCAAGAAATTATGCATGGCATTGCACCCATTGAATTAGAAGACATTGAATAGTTAAATACCCTGCTGATTTCCTTGTTCTTGGTTCCCCACAATATTGTTTTTGTCCCATTATTTTCGGTAGACCCTTCTTGAATACAGCTAGTGCTAAGATAAATTGTGAAAAGAATACTGTCACTGTTGGCATAGATGGTATGTCTCATTAGTTTAATTTTGCTAAGTTTAGTAGACAACCTCGTGATAGGGAACCACCTAGTAAGGATGAGATTATTGGTCTTGCTTCCATTGTTGTTCCTCCAACTGATCCGTTAGAACAATATTTGCTAGACCATGAAAACGATATGTTTATGAAGGAAAGAGAGGAAATAGATGAAGTGTTCCTTAAACAGGAACCTATGCTGAAACATAACCTTCCCG
Source organism: Aegilops longissima (assembly GCA_021605205.1). Classification (NCBI taxonomy): domain Eukaryota; kingdom Viridiplantae; phylum Streptophyta; class Magnoliopsida; order Poales; family Poaceae; genus Aegilops; species Aegilops longissima. The sequence goes on from CM038677.1 coordinate 840,118,122, forward strand.
TTGAAATTCTTGGGGATCCCCCTTCACCCAAGGGTGATCCCGTGTTTGAACTCAAACCATTACCAGATAACCTTAAGTATGCTTATCTTGACGGAAAGGAAATATATCCTGTTATTTTTAGTGCTAACCTTTCAGAGAAAGAAGAAGAAAGAATACTGAAAACTCTGAAGAAGCACCGAGCAGCTATTGGATATACTCTGGATGATCTTAAGGGCATTAGTCCCACATTATGCCAACACAAAATTACAGTGGAGAAATATGCTAAACCAGTTAGAGATCCTCAAAGACGATTAAATCCCAAGATGAAGGAAGTGGTAAGAAAGGAGATACTAAAGCTCCTTGAGGCAGGTATTATTTATCCCATTGCTGACAGTGAATGGGTAAGCCCTGTCCATTGTGTTCCTAAAAAGGGAGGTATTACCGTTGTTCCTAATGATAAAGATGAATTGATCCCGCAAAGAATTATTACAGGTTATAGGATGGTAATTGATTTCCGTAAGTTAAATAAAGCTACTAAGAAAGATCATTACCCTTTACCTTTTATTGATCAAATGCTAGAAAGACTATCCAAACACACACATTTCTGCCTTCTAGATGGTTATTCTGGTTTCTCTCAGATACCTGTGTCAGTGAAGGATCAATCTAAAACTACTTTTACTTGCCCTTTTGGTACTTTTGCATATAGACGTATGCCTTTTGGTTTATGTAATGCACCTGCTACCTTTCAAAGATGCATGATGGCTATATTCTCTGATTTTTGTGAAAAGATTTGTGAGGTATTCATGGATGATTTCTCGGTTTATGGATCCTCTTTTGATGATTGTTTGAGCAACCTTGATCGAGTTTTGCAGAGATGTGAAGACACTAGTCTCGTCCTGAATTGGGAAAAGTGTCACTTTATGGGTAATGAAGGCATTGTCTTGGGGCACAAGATCTCTGAGAGAGGTCTTGAAGTTGATAAAGCCAAAGTTGATGCTATTGAAAAGATGCCATGTCCCAAGGACATAAAAGGTATAAGAAGTTTCCTTGGTCATGCCGGTTTTATAGGAGGTTCATTAAGGACTTTTCTAAAATCTCTAGGCCTCGACTAATTTATTGCAAAAAGATATTCCTTTTGTCTTTGATGATGATTGTGTAGAAGCATTTGAAATACTTAAGAAAGCTTTGATCACTTCACCTATTCACTACTAGGGAAAACCCTATACACAGAATCTTAGCAGCAGCGCGGCTCAAAAAGGAGCGCTGCTGCTAATTAGCAGTAGCGCCGGTGTGGAAAACCCGCTACTGACAAGTGTTCAGCAGTAGCACGCTCGGTGTAACCCACGCTGCTACAAATATCGACCGACAGTGCCCACCAAACTCCATTTAGCTGCAGCGCGGTGCCGCGAGCCGCGCTACTGCTATAGCTGTAGTAGTAGCACGGTTTTTCTGAGGTCGCTGCTGCTAATTTTCAAATTGGGCACACTTTTGGTCCCGGTTAGCAGTAGCGCTTGTGCCGAAAAGGCGCTGCTGCTACTTTCTTAGCAGCAGCGCGTTTTACGTCCCGCGCTACTGCTAATCCGCACCAACCCAACACCTTTTCCCCACCCGTCCTCCCCCTCCCCCTCCTCTCTTCCCTTTCCCCTACCTCCCACATCCTCCCACTCTCACTCTTTTTCTTCCTCAATACTTCTCCCCCATTACTCTCCCTCTTCTACCTACCTTTCTCTCTCTTCATTACTCCTACATAACTACACCACCTCCATTAATGCATCTCCTTTCTCTTTTTCCTTCCCCCTCCACTAGTTGAAGTTGTCTCCTCCCAAATTAGGTAGCTAGGTAGATGTAGCATTTAGTTAAGTGACCTATTTGCCCCCTAACTAGATCTATCTTTGTCAAGTAGAGCTTTGTGCACTTTTGATCTCCCTACATCATCATCTCCACCGTGTGCTCGATCTCGAGATAGAGGTGATTAAAATTTCATGCTTTTGCAAAATGGAAATATGTTTATGTGTGTGTGATATGTTTATGGAGATTGTGTGTGTGGCATGAGTTGATGCCAAATTGTGCTTTTGAGTTGCCTATGTTTTGCCGAAATGTCGATTTATTTCCGTTTCGGGGAATTCCGGGCAAACTCTAGATCTATATATGTCCTATTTTTAAGGAAGGTCATGCCGAATTTTTGTATGACTTTGATGCATGCACACATTTTTATAATCAATTTGTTTATTATTACCGTGCAGAGTTGACGATGGTCAGTGGAACGATGGTGGACAGGTGGTTGCGGTCGGCGGTGCAGGACATGAAAGAAAATAACCGGACATAGGTTTTATGTCCGTTTCAAAAATGCAAAGGAATAGTTTGGCTCGACCCCCATGACGATGGTCGTGTCGAAGCGCACCTGCTCATGACTGGTTTCATGGATGGCTATACTCGGTGGATAATTGAAGATGAGGATGACGATGTTGAGGATGCCGACGGGGCAGACAATGATGACACGGGGCAAGACGAAGAGATGATCGATAATGGCGGCGGGGAAGAGGCCGGACATGGCGGCGGAGAAGGGGCCGGACATGGATTGCACCACTGTAAATATTGCATGATGTAGCTCAAAACTCATGTAGACATCAAGCTCATAGGATGCACACACAAAATACAATGAAGAAGACAAAACAACAAGTTCTGTTAACAGACAGCGGTCAACATCATATAGCACTCTTGCAATGATGATTAGGGAATCAATATGGACTCAAACATGCATGGCACAGTGGAATGAAATGAAGAGCATCTCACAATGAACATTTTGACATATTGTGCACGCAAAACGGAGATAGATGCATGAAGTTATGGCATGGCAAATATGAGCACATGATATATGAATTTCTCGGACAGCCATTTTCTGGAAAAAAACAAACGAGCGCGAGATAACTAAACTACGCACGGGCGGGGAATCTGGTGGGATCGCTCACCTGCGTGGCCCTGGGCCGAAGGGAGGCGGGGCTGGGCCTTGGAGAGGCCATGGCCCACGCGGGGAGGCGGACCGGGTAACCGACGGGCAGACTGGCCGCAGCAGGGCCCACCTGGCTGGCGGGGTCAACGACGGCGCGGGTCACGCGTCTGGTTGGGGACGGGGTCGAGGAGGACCCCGATGGCAGCGGGACGGCGAAACTCCGGTGGGCGACGACGGAAGACGACCCCGGCGGGGCGGGGCAGGCGGATCCGAGCGCGGGCCTGCCAGATCCGATGGCTGGTCACGGGATCGGGGAACGGCGGGGCTCGGGCGGCGCGACGAGGCTGGAGGCGGGGCGAGGTCGCCGGTGATAGGGAGGCGCGGAGCTGCGCCATGGCAACGGAGGCGCGTTGGGGGTGGCGACGGAGCCCGGGCGGCAGCATGGCAAAAGCTCTGGCGCGCGATGGAGCTCGTGCTCCGGCGGTGAGGCGAGCGCGGGAAGCTGGCGAAGGCGCTCAGGGAGCGTGGCGGCAGCTCGGGCGCGGTCGGGCCCTGGATGGGTTGTGGCGGGCTGCACCCGGGCCTGGCGGGCCGCGCAGTGGTGGAGGCTGAGGGGAGCGCGTGGCGCACTCCCGTTTGCTGGGAGGCGGCTGGAGCGGCGGCAGTGGCGAGTGGGGTGGCGCCAAGTGGCGGAGGGGAGGTGGCCGGCGCGGAATTCAAAGCTGGCGGCGGCGGCTGATCCGAGGGGACGGCTAGAGGTAGGTGGAGGGGGGTTAGGGTTCCAAAAAAGGCATGGGAGGGTGTTTATATAGGGAAAGGGGCTAGGTTAGGGAGACTGAGGCTGTTTACGGACCATACGATAGCAATCGTGCGGCTCCGGACAGAGGAGGGACTAGGCTGGGCCTAGGAGGGTTAGTGGGCTGCAAAGAGAGAGGGGAGAGAGAGGCCCGGTGGCAGTTTCAGAGACCGAAACATCCGACGAATATATCAGCTATATCGCGGCCACATGTTTAACGGTTGGGTATCAAACGGACTCCGAATGCGACGAAATTTGACAGGCGGTCTACCGGTGCTATACCAAGGCCACTCGGCAAATCTCGGCCAATTCCAAGAACGTTTTTCTCCCGCTCATGAAACAAGGTCTGAGAGAGTGCGACGGGGCACGTGCGAGTGTTGTTGGGCTCAGAACGGACAGCAGAGAGAACCGGGAGGACCCGAACGCACGAATGTTTTGAAAAACATGCAGATGAAATGCAGATGATGACATGGAAAAATACAACACGCAAGCAAAAGACGTGGCAACGACGGCGAATAACTGGAAGACACCTGGCGCATCGGTTTCGGGGCGTTACAGCTAAGACTTATAACATCGGTGAACTCGTTCTACGCTTGCCGGAGAAGAAAAAGGACAAACTCAAGACCAAGTGCGAGGGTCCCTTCATCATCGAAGAAGTTTTCACCAGAGGAGCGTACCGCCTGCATGATGCATCAAACAACCGCCTGGAGCCGAACCCATGGAACGCGGCCAGACTTCGAAGATTCTATGCCTAGCGGCGGACCCTTCGTTTGTCTCCTTTTTTTTCCTTTTTCCTCCCTTTATTCATTTTTCCTCTCTTTTCAATTCTTACGCTGTAAAGCTCTTGTACGGTTAAATCGTACACCTTCAACGCATACAATTCTTAATATATATGTCAATTATACCTGGGGGCTTCTTGTACAGAAGCTTATTACTATTATTTTTCGAGCATCAAGCTCATCACATATGTGCCTTGTCCACCTATGTACCTTTTCCTCTCCATTATATGCATTGATATGACTTAGGTTTTCGCCAAGCTGGGTTGCCTGGCTCCTGTGCTTATGCCCTACATTCCCGTTAATTCGGCTAGGGCATAAAGGGAGCACCTCTGCGGTTGTTACTGCCGGGTCGTCCGGATGTGTACCTCAGACTGGGTGAAGCCGAAAGCTAGCGTTCTTAAGGGAATATTCGGTCGGTGGACTAAAGATATTTTTTACTTGTCACTTTATGAACCCCCAGATGTTATGTATGATGTGGTTTTTCAAACACAGTTCGGACATGCACATTAATGCATGCTTACCCTGGGAAAGGAACCCTTAACGGAACTATTCTCTCTGGAAGATGTTTCTTAGGATCAAAATGTAATATAACATAACTAGCCGGATACTTGTCTGTTCAAGCAACTATGACCCCTACGCCTGGCTTCCATGCGTACCTCGGTTTACATTACCGAGCGGGTATTCGGAGGCACTCCGCACCTTCCGGCCCAGAGATTGAAGCGAAAAGGTCTGCCATGACAAGCGTTTTACAATTCAGCTAGAGACATTAATTTGTCAAATGAAGTACATAGTCACTTAGACTCAAACACTTCTTCTTCTATGCCTTCTAACAAGCTATCTAGCTTACAATCCTACTAGGAATACATGGCGGCTACTTGAACCTGGTCATATACCAAAATAACGGGAATTTCTTCTCCATCGGACCCTACAGGTCCGACCTAGGCCATGTGATTCGGGTCAAGCTTGGTATACCGCGTTTTCACCATTGCCCGGGCCTCACCCGCACCTTCCCCGGCAGGCCGATATCTTCCATAATCGGAAGCGCCGCCGCGCTCCCTGGAGTAGTTGTACAAGCCCCTCCATACTTCTTGGAGGGGAGTCGGATGGCCATAAAGCCTTAGCAATACTTTGCATCGCCTGCCGAGCTTGCTCGTGCATTTGTAATAGCTCTTGTAGCAGAACGCTCGACCATCCGGACACCTCCTCTTCGGGACGGCCCGTCAATATACCTACAGACATAATTTTGTCAGTTCCTTCACTTGCCGAACTATATAAAGGTAAGTCCGAACACATACCAAATATGCCGCCTCGCAGCTTCTTATTCTCCTTCACGGAGTCAGCTAGCTGGGCCCGCACATCTTTTAGCTCTTCGCATGCTTGGTGTTGGCATCTTGGAGTTTGTTCTTATCCGCCCTGACCTGTGTCAGGATACGTTCGCTGCGGCCAGTTGCCTTTGTGCTCCTGGACCTCCCGCTTCTGCGACTTCTGGTGCTTTTGCTATAAGATTTGCGCCTGTATTAATAACCCTGGTACATGATTATGTTTTCTCGATAGAGGGGAACATTACCAGATGCCGCCTTCTTGGATTTCTCCAGTTCGGCGGTAGCTTTAGTCAGCTAGGCCTGACACTTTTCCAGCTCTTGAGACAACAAATTGTTCTTCTCTGTGAGCACCTGGTCATGTAACGATCCTTAAATCAGTTGTACCAACTGTTTCAAGTCTCGGGGGCTACTGGTATATGATTATCAGTTCAGCACAAATGCGTACTTACCTGCATATCTTTCAAATACTGATCTGTGGCTCTGGAAAGCCCATCTTGAGCAGCTCGGATGTATGCATCACCCGAGTCGAAGGCATTGAAAGCTTCTTCTAAAAAAAACCAGGGTCGCGAAGAGCGGCCCGCCGGCGCCGATGATTCATGGCGCTTTCCACTTCGGAGTTTGTGGCAGATACATTATCTGAATCCTCCGCAGAATGACAATCTGGTGTCACTTCCGCGTTAGCCTCTGTCCTCGTGGCAAGGTCCGGAATCCGGCTAGTAGAGGCATGACCGGCAGGATCCCCGGACATAGTCCGGCGGATGTTCTTCTTGATAAAGACACAACGGGTAGTGTCATACTTTAAGATGATGGGCATGGGGCGTATTTAAAACCATACCTCTTCAATGAAGGCTCGGCTATATTTCTATTTGCCTTCCTCTTCGGAGGCCTACCCGTCGTAGGCACCGCCTTCTTGCACGCCGACCGCCTCCCCTTTAGAGCATAATATAGTGCGCTGGGTAAGGCAGATAGAGGGAATTCTATCAAAGGAAAAGTCTCCTGATTACTTACATGCGTCGCAGGGAGAAGGCCAGGATAGTCTGCAATGATGGCCACTTCGGTGCCGTCACAGCTCGCCTGGTAAAAACCCCCCTTCCCCGAGCTCCACGAATATATCCGGATCCTCTTCGAATCCGGGGTCGACGGCCTGGTTGTGGTCCTCTGGTTGTGGTGCGGGGCTGTGGATCTCCCTGGTGACCTTCCGCCATTCCTATTATAAAAGACGGATTAATATTTATGAAAAAAGGATTCAGGGAGTTGATGGAGTAGAGTAGTGGGGCGAAAACTCACCAACTGGGAGGGTTGTACATGGAAAATCCATCCCTGGGCTTAATGTGGATGAACTCCTCCTCCTCCCCTTTGTATAATCCGGACAGTATTTTCTCCAAAGCGGCGTGAGTGTCCGGACCCTTCTGACCATAGCGGGTGGCATCATCTTCCCCGTTGAAGTGCCACATGGGGCGCCCTCGGTATTGGAGTGGCTGAACCCCTCGCATTATGGATATCGCCTTAACCTCGACTATTGACAATCCGGATTGAGCGAGCGTCTTTATCTTGCTCATCAATTGGTGGACTTCCATGCTATCTTTCTCCCTGGGGCTCCGAGGACGCCAGCTGAGGCGCTTCTTCAATGGAGTACTTGAATATTCAGGAAGACCCCTCTGGATTGGGTCAGTAAGGGATACGTCTTCAACATAAAACCATTCGGAAGGCCATTCTTCGAATGCCTTCTTCGGTGTACCAGATAGGTATCCGGTCCCGGTGATGCGCTATATCCCGGCCCCGCCCACTTGGAATATTGATCCCTCTTGATTACGAGGGACGAGACAGAACAGCTTCTTCCATAGCTTGAAATGAGCCTCGCAGCCCAGAAATAGCTCACAAAGAGCAACATAACCCGCAATATGCAGGATGGAGGTAGGTGTGAAGTTGTGCAGTTGGAGACCATAGTACTCCAGAAGCCCTCGGAGGAACGGATGGATTGGAAATCTGACGCCTCTCAGCAAATAGGGAACAAAGCATACCCGCTCCCCCATGGATGCGTTGGGGAACTTCTCCGCCTGTTCCCCGCCGTCGAAAGAAGTCAGTTCGGCTCGGATGGGGACTAGATCTGTGGGGGGGAGAAATCCGTGGGTCTGCAGCTTCACCAATTGGCCATGGGATACGGAACACTTTTCCCAATCCCCCTGCTTGGGGTCGTGAGGGCGGGAGAAAGAGCTGGGAGCGCTAGCCATGTTGGGGTGGTTTTGGCGAGCAAGCTCTGAGGATTCCTCGTTTGGGGGACATGGTGTGGATTAGATCTGAAGATCCCCGTCTCTTTAACAAACAATTTTCTCATACAGTCAGGGTGGTAAATGCAAAAATGCCCCGGCCTCTAGTATTCGCTCGACACGTGGAAGCTGGAATCATGAAGGTGCAGAAGCCGATGAGCGCGTCATTAAATGAAGGGCCGAACACTGCCATTTAAGTCAGGTACTTTGAAGTATTCGGAGAAGGAACCCGCCTTGCAATGTCGAAGACAATCTGCGTGCCAGACTCGCCGTCATTGAAGCCCGGTTCGGGGGCTACTGAGGGAGTTCTGGATTAGGGGGTCCTCGGACAGCCGGACTATGTACTATGGCCGGACTGTTGGACTATGAAGACACAAGATAGAAGACTTCGTCCCGTGTCCAGATGGGACTCTCCTTTGCGTGGAAGGCAAGCTTGGCGATGTGGATATGTAGATTCCGTTCTCTGTAACTGACTTTGTGTAACCCTAGTCCCCTCCGACGTCTATATAAACCGGAGGGTTTAGTCCGTAGGACAACAATCATAACTTCATAGGCTAGACTTCTAGGGTTTAGCCATTACGATCTCGTGGTAGATCAACTCTTGTAATACTCATATTCATCAAGATCAATCAAGCAGGAAGTAGGGTATTACCTCCATAGAGAGGGCCCAAACCTGGTTAAAGATTGTGTCCCCCGCCTCCTGTTGCCATTAGCCTTAGACGCACAGTTCGGGACCACCTACCCGAGATCTGCCGGTTTTGACACCGACAGGGATGCCGGAACATGTCAACGAGAAAGAAGAACAAACCAGTAACGGGAGCAACGGTATAGTGAGCATGGTGATGACTCTGGAGGATACTGATGCACACCGAGTTTTGTAAAGTATCATCAAGCAAAGGGAACATCACATGATAACCAAAGGTTCACTCGAATATCATGCATGTAATCATAGGGACTGATAAGGATGTCCACGGTTCCGCTATCGCTCATTGAACGAGGGGTTTCGTTCATGTCTATGGTTACCAAACCTACGAGGTCACAAGCTTATGTTAATCAAGATCTGCTGAGTGTTAGTAGGATGGGAGTGATGAGAATATATTTTTGGAATTGTTTCATTAATATCCATAATCGTTCTGAGAGGTTTCGGAAGCGTTTCGGGGTCACCGGAAGGGTTTCGGTGAATATCGGGTTTTACCGGGTATTACCGATTAATATATACTAGTCATCAACCCGTGCACCAGCACGGGCTAGTAGTCATTAAAAATTTGCACCATATAACTTAGTTTTGACTTCTTCAATCAATATGTTGAATGAGAGGTTATGGCCCCGACTGAAGAATTGTATACAAATGGTTCTTGCTTAATTAAGTTCCATTTACAAATATAACTCTCACGTAGGACTTATTAAAAATGAAATAATTATATTATATAAGTCTAAATGTATTAGAAATTATATGAGTGCTAGAGAATCCAGGGGATTAGTTTCAAATTAGCTAACTTTGTTGTTAAGTTTTCTCCTACGGAGTGTACTGTGGCCACTATATTTGTGCTATGCAAACCCCCCTCGTACCACCAATCATTTTAGTTCCAAATTTGATCGGTTTTACTGTGGAATCTTAAAACTAATATCCAAAGAAGTTGTATTAATCATTTTTGTAAAAAAAATGCGGGTGTGTATATCATTAGTATGACCAGGTGCTAGGAACATATGATTTATTAGCTTACGACATCTCAGTTAAAAACATACTTTATACAATATTATGCACTTCATAAATACAGAGTACCTAGATGCAAGAATATGTTGATGGTGTAGAAATTTGTGCAAGTAGACCGTGGGATCTCCTCAAAGGTTGATATCACATCTAAAGAATAAAGATAGGAGCACAATATGTTCATATGATATTATTATTTCTTAAATAATCAGAACAACACTAAAGAGTCGGCAGAGCGTCAATCTTGATGTATTTTCAAGAAATAAAAACATAATATATTACCATCTCATCCAAAAATACATGATGTTTTTTAATGAAAAAAAGATGCGGCTTTGAGAGTTGTCTTTAGATGAAAAATATGTACGAAATTATACATTTTGATATTAATGATGTGTATGTTCACAATGCCTTTGGAGCTTGTAGTGACATCAGATCTTAGCGGCCATGTTCATGCATCCGTTGTATTCAGGTCTACGCATGCATCCACCAAATCAGAAGTTGCAGCTTTCATGAGATTAATCAGGTGCAGACTGCTAGCGCTCAAGTAGGCATATGCAGTTCTAAACCCTGCGTACATGTCTTGGCTATGGGCGCAGTGGCTACCGTCAGCCCACAACTTCATTAGCAGTACGGAATTTTAAGACAGATCATATGCGAGATAACGGGAAAGTAAATTAAGATGCGAAAAGTTGACGATCATATTGAATTGTATCTATGAGCAAGAAAGCAGAGGAGAAGTTTGGTCACCGGATGAGGCTGAAGGCGTGATTGTGGATTGGTCCATGGGAGAAGGTCTTGACCAAATACAGGAGCTTGGGCGTGTACGTGAGCAGGAAGGGTCGCGTACGGGATGATAATTCAACCTCTTTTTTACCTAGTGAATTTTAGGAGCTTGGGTATGTACGTGAGCTGGAAGGAAGGGTTACGTACATAATGTTAATTTAACATTTTTTTACCTAGTAAATTTCTATTGAGTACTAAACTTAAGCCTTTAGGACTCTAAAGCAGGACACAGGTTAACGTGGAGGTTTTTTTTGGTGCCTAATAGGGCCAAGAGGTGAAAGGAAACTTGGGCCACAAGGGCCCAAGTGGGAAGGCGCCCCCCTTTCCTTGTGCGGGGGCGAATAGGAGTAGGGGAGGAGTCCTACTCCTCCTCCCCTTAGTTGGACGCCCCAAGGAGGGTTTCCCTCCCGGTGGCAGCCCTCCCTCTCCCCTCTAACCTATATATAGTGGAGGTTTGATGCCCAATTGAATAACACAAGTTTTGGAGCCTCCTCTAGTTCATCTAGTTCTAGTTCTAGTTGGTCCTAGTTGACCAATTAGAGCTAGCCCTAGCCACCTCTAATCATCATAATTAGAAGCCCAGTGTGGTTCTAATCTCCTCCCTCTAATTATCTGGCAACGACTAGCTCTGGACGGCGAAGCGCTGCCGGATCGTGATGACCGTACGCTTGCAACCAAGTAGAGAGGTCGTGCTTTCGATCTTCCGTTTGAGGGAACGTTCGAGGACGGTTCATGGGATCATCATCAACGTTCAGACTTCAAGCATGATCTACCCCGACTCACCATCTTCTGCTGCACCCCGGAGTCGGTAATGATTGTTGTTCTCAACCCGTTATGCATCTTCAAATTAGTCTTGGTGATCGTAGACGCGATTTTTTTTTGTTTTCTACTACGTTTCCCAACAGTGGAATCATGAGCTGGTTTATGAGTAGATGCAGGTTGCGATCTAGATCAAGTCTGATATGTGAGGGTTGGTGTTCTTGCTATGCTTCCAATGAGTGTTGCTTCGGTATAGTTCATTGGCAGAATGATGTAGTTTTGCTACAAGGTTCTGACAATCGATCGGCTCTGGCTGTCGACGATCTGCTAACAGTTCCTTGGGCTACATCATAGTCGGGAATAGTGAATCATCGCATACACAAGAGGGTGCCTAAGATAGATGATCTTCTAGGGGTCCCGCGTATTGACGAAGTTTAGTGTGGGGGACGATACTTTTAATTAAGTCTCTCTTTCACACACCACGAAACTTAATCTAGCATCAAGAACATTGCCTTGTTGTGCTTACGTAGGTAGCTAGGTTTATCCGGAAACCTTAGAAGCCACGTAATTAAAATTTGCCAACCTGATTAGAGGGCGGCTAACTTGGTTTTGCAGGGTTTGCATATGATGTGATATAGCCTTCATCATGATAATGAGTTTATGTAAGAGATGGTTATATGTTGTAATGTGAAGTGACTTGCGCGTCACGGCATGATGGCTAGAGCCACGATATTGCCACCTTAATGTAAATATCGTAGAAATAGGTTGCAGGTGATGATGGTAAGATGTACACGAAGGACCCCGACGAGGATAAGGTATACCAAGGCGTGGGACGAGGACCTACAATTTCGTGCCACGGCGGAATTTCAGATTTTGGTGTCATGGCAATGTTTTCTAAAATGGTCGCCACGGCAACATTTTCTGAGATTGCCCACACGGCAACGTTTTTGAAACAGTTGACACGGCAACAAAATATTGGCCGTCACATCGCTTCAACTAGAGATTGAAGACGGTCATGGAGAACTCCCCGCGCCCAGGGCTATACCATATCATGCTATTATGAATTGCCTGAGATGTATATCCCTTTGTTGTTTGCACCCTTTTATTGCGTTGTAGTCAATTATTAGGGTGATCTCTCGCAGTAAATATCAAGTTAAAAGGTGCTCTTCCCAGTGTTGCAACCGTCTATAACACGTAGCGTTCCGGAGTATGTCATGTACACATGAGTACAAATGGATCATGAGGTGTAAGGCGGGGATGGTCAGACCATACATGCAGATAACACTCGGTTGTCTTGAAGTTCTGGCAGGATAGTTCTGAGCTCGGAGCACAAAGCATCGAAAGATGAACAAGAGTCATATAGAGATATGATCGGCAAAAGATTGCCTACTGGTCAAAATTCTCGTCGTCATCAGTGATGCACACATCAATGGATGAGAACTAGACTTGGATGCTCAACCACTCACAATTAATTATGAGAGATGTTGATTTGAGTGGGAGCACAATTATGTATTAGTTAAGTTTAATAACTAGTGCAAATTAATTATGAACAATATCTATGTGTAGTTTGCTTTATAGTTGTAGAATGACTCACAGTTCCACCTTTGTTGTTGAAATTGATGAGATCATACTGGAGTTAGTCAGGGAACCCGTAGTGGAAGCGGCACCGGAACCACGGAGGTCAGAAAAATTGCGCAGACCGCGTGATGTGTTGTTGCTAGAAAGCGACGAGCCGGCCACGTATCCAGAAGCAATGGTGAGCCCAGGTTCCGAGGCATGGCTGGAGGCCATGAGATCCGAGTTAAAGTCCATGGATGAGAATCAAGTCTGGGACTTGGTTGATCCGCCGCCTGGCGTAACGGCCATTGGTTGCAAATGGGTCTTTAAGAAGAAAACCGATGTGGACGGAAATGTTCAGATCCACAAAGCTTGGCTTGTCGCTAAGGGTTATGGACAAGTTCAAGGAATTGACTACGACGAGACTTACTCGCCGGTAGCAAGGCTGAAGTCGGTGAGGATCGTACTAGCTATAGCTACATATTTTGATTACGAGATATGGTAGATGGATGTCAAAACGGCTTACCTTCATGGAAATTTAACTGAGGACGTGTATATGATACAGCTCGAGGGTTTTATCGACCCGACTAGCGCTAGTAAGGTATTCAAGCTCAAGAGATCCATTTATGGGTTGAGGGAAGCATCTAGGAGCTGGAATATTCGTTTTGATGAGGTCGTCACTGGTCTTGGTTTCATCAAAAGCAAAGAGGACGCTTGTTTATACAAGAAGTTAAGTGGGAGCTTGATAGTGTTTTTGATCGTGTATGTGGATGAGATATTGTTGATCGGAAACGATGTTTCGATGCTGAACTCGGTCAAGGAGGCATCGAATGGCAAGATTTTGATGAAGGACCTTGGTGAGGCAGTGTATATTTTAGGCATTGAGATCTATACAGATAGATCGAGGAGGCTGCTCGGCTTAAGCCAGAGCACATACATAGATAGGCGAAGAAAGGGTTCTTTCCACTCTCACATGGTATAAGGCTAAGCGAGACTCAGAGTCCTTTGACATCTGGTGAGCGAGCTGCCCAGTGACTCTCACCTGGGTTGGCCTGGTATCTACTTGTTAGGCTTATTGCAAAAGCAACATCGTGTTGGGGAATGTTGCAGAAAATAAAAAAATTCTACGGTTTCACCAAGATCAATCTATGAGTTCGTCTAGCAACGAGAGAGAGGAGTGCATCTACATACCCTTGTAGATCGCGAGCGGAAGCGTTCAAGAGAACGGGGTTGAGGGAGTCGTACTCGTCGTGATCCAAATCACCGATGATCCTAGTGCTGAACGGACAGCACCTCCGCGTTCAACACACGTACGATTGAGGAAGACGTCTCCTCCTTCTTGATCCAGCAAGGGGGAAGGAGAGGTTGATGAAGATCCAGCAGCACGACGGCGTGGTGGTGGATGCAGCAGCGATCTCGGCAGGGCTTCGCCAAGCGTCTGCGAGAGGGAGAGGTGTAGCAAGGGGAGGAGGCGCCAAGAGCATGGGTGCGGCTGCCTCCCCCCCTCTTCATATAGGCCCCTAGGGGCGCCCGCCCCTGAGATGGGATCTCCAAGGCGCGGCTGGCAGGTTGGCTTCCCCAAGCCGGTGGGCGCCCACCCCTAGGGTTTCCCAACCCTAGGCGCAGGGGGCCAAGGGGCGCAACAGCCCACCAGGGGCTGGTTCCCCTCCCACTTCAGCCCATGGGGCCCTCCGGGATAGGTGGCCCCACCCGGTGGACCCCCGGGACCCTTCCGGTGGTCCCGGTACAATACCGGTGACCCCCGAAACTTTCCCGATGGCCGAAACCTGAATTCCTATATATAATTCTTTACCTCCGGACCATTCCGGAACTCCTCGTGACGTCCGGGATCTCATCCGGGACTCCGAACAACTTTCGGGTTACTGCATACTCATATCTCTACAACCCTAGCGTCACTGAACCTTAAGTGTGTAGACCCTACGGGTTCGGGAGACATGCAGACATGACCGAGACGCCTCTCCGGTCAATAACCAACAACGGGATATGGATACCCATGTTGGCTCCCACATGCTCCTCGATGATCTCATCGGATGAACCACGATGTCGAGGATTCAAGCAACCCCGTATACAATTCCCTTTGTCAATCGGTACGTTACATGCCCGAGATTCGATCGTCGGTATCCCAATACCTCGTTTAATCTCGTTACCGGCAAGTCACTTTACTCGTACCGTAATGCATGATCCCATGACCAGACACTTGGTCACATTGAGCTCATTATGATGATGCATTACCGAGTGGGCCCAGAGATACCTCTCCGTCATACGGAGTGACAAATCCCAGTCTCGATTCGTGCCAACCCAACAGACACTTTCGGAGATACCTGTAGTGTACCTTTATAGTCACCCAGTTACGTTGTGACGTTTGGCACACCCAAAGCACTCCTACGGTATTCGGGAGTTGCACAATCTCATGGTCTAAGGAAATGATACTTGACATTTGGAAAAGCTCTAGCTAAACGAACTACACTATCTTTGAGATATGCTTAGGATTGGGTCTTGTCCATCACATCATTCTCCCAATGATGTGATCCCGTTATCAATGACATCCAATGTCCATAGTCAGGAAACCATGACTATCTGTTGATCAATGAGCTAGTCAACTAGAGGCTCACTAGGGACACATTGTGGTCTATGTATTCACACGTGTATTACGATTTCCGGATAACACAATTATAGCATGAATAATAGACTATTATCATGAACAAAGAAATATAATAATAACCATTTTATTAGTGCCTCTAGGGCATATTTCCAACACATCGGGCCTTGTACATATCATGGCATACATGATGGATCTGTATGCCTCGGCAATCTGATCCATCATTTTGAAGTACCTGAAAAGGACTAAAGAGATGTTCCTAGTTTATGGAGGTGAGGAAGAGCTCGTCGTAAGGGGTTACTTTGATGCTAGTTTCCAAACCGACAGAGATGATTGTCGATCACAGTCTGGATTCGTGTATGTCATGAACGGAGGAGCAGTGAGTTGGATGAGTTCCAAGCAAGATACGGTGGTCGATTCTACCACAGAAGTCGAATACATTGCGGCTTGTGAAGCTGCAAAGGAAGGTGTTTGGATCCGGAACTTTTTGGATAATCTTGGTATTTTCCCAGCCTCGGTAAAACAATTGGAACTTTATTGTGATAATTCTGGTGCCATCGCACAAGCCAAGGAGCCGAGGAATCACCACAAGGTCAGACGCATAGATCGGAAATATCACCTGATACGAAAGATCATAAAGAATGGTGATGTAGAGTTATGCAAAATTCACACGGACGCAAATGTTGCACATCCGTTGACTAAGCCGCTTCCACAACCCAAGCATGAGGGGAACGTTAGAGCTATGGGCATTCGATGTCTATTTGATTGACTAGTGCAAGTGAGAGACTGTTGGAGATATGCCCTAGAGGCAATCATATATGATGATATTTCATATGTGTTTATAAATAAAGATAGTCCTTGGACATTATCGATGATGTCTATCAGCAAGTACATGACTTGTTTGTGAGACTATGCATTGTATGATGACTGTTCTAAAAGGTCTCTAGTTGAAAGGGTTGTGTGGACGCGCAGCCGACTAGACTAGCATATGACACAGTCGATGGCTAGGCGTCACTAGCCATGGAGCATTGGATGCTAACCGGATAATATAGACTCGGAAGGATCTGGTCGGATTCGACGTAGTCGAATCCGAGTCGAGATAAGGTCCGAGTCAGACAGACCCAACTATGAGACGCAGCGATATGTCATCTCTGAGTCTCTAGTACAACATACGTTCGATGTCCTAATACCTGAGCTGGCGCATATACTCGGGATGGTGACAGACCTGCTTTGGGCTGACCAAACGCTACTCCGTGACTGGTTAGTTACAAAGGTAGGTTTCAGGCTTGTCCAAACCCATGCTGCGAGACATGGTAGAGCAAGATGGGATTTGCCCCTCCGATCAGGAGAGATATATTGTGGTCCCCTCATGTGATCCGACCAGGATAAGCATGGCCATGAGACAAGGATTATGAGATAATCAGGTTTACGGTCGGGATCACTGGAACGAGAAAGAGGTCGGGCTAGCACAAGGATGACAAGCTCGTCTTGTGCCCGACAACATATATCGTGTGGCAAAAGGAATGGAAGTGTGATGTACAGGTTCACCAACCGGCTTCATTGTCTGCTTGGTGGTCGGCATGCCTTGCTAGAGGCCGCTGCCAGCCGAGCAGGTCGAAAGTGATATGACCTGCGACCAAGCCGACTTGAACCTAAGGGGTCGCACGCTTAAGGGAAGGAACCTGTGAGGCCGGATCGGACTCCACGAGTCAGATATCATCCTACTCGGGCTCGGGTCCCGGCCGAACAGATTTTGGGCTTTAGGGTCCATGCGAGGCCCAAGTTTGAGCCCGCGATGGATGCCTATATAAAGTGGAGGTTCGGCACACTCATTTGGTTGATTGCTTCGACACTGTCACTAGGGTTTGCATGTTTTGCGAATAGTCACCTTCACTCACCGCTGCTTGTGTGATCGGACCTAGTAGTCCGCCGCGCGACGTTCCTCCTGCACGCGCGGATACAGTTAGAGGCGGTGCACTTGCGCCGCTCCGGCGAACCTGTATGAGGGATCCGACGACCGGCTGTTCGAGGGAGATCAGACGAGGAGGAGACGAACCACGCGGACGCACTGCCCCAACTCTTCTTCCGCTGAACGGCACTGCACGCCTAGTGGTAACGACATGTGATCTATTCCCCTAGCATGTTCTTCGTTGTTCTGCGCGTAGGAAAATTTTAATTTGCAGACGATGCACCCTACCGTAGAACCCAACATAATGCTGGTAAGGAAATGAAAGATGTTGGTCAGGATTACTTTGATGAACTTGTGTCAATCTCATTTCTGCAATACGGGGGAAAGGAGTCCTGCGGTGAGGACTACTATTTAATGCATGATCTGATGTATGATTTAGCAGAGAGGATCGCTGGACATGATTGCTTTAGAATTGAGGATGGATGGACAGGAGAAATTCCTCCAGGTGTTCGCCATCTTTTTATTGATACTCATAATGGAGAGAAGCTTTCCATGAAGACTTTTCAACTGGAAAATTTACTCACTCTCATCATTAAAGTTATCAAATTATGGACACCACGTGAAGAAGAAGTTTTCAAGGATATAATCATGAGGCTGCAAAATTTGCGGGTACTGAACGTGACTTTTGGTTTGACTTGGCATGTCAATTTCTTAGAACCTATTGGTGTCAAGCATATAGGTCACCTTACTTACAGGATCGGCAAATCACACGGTCTAATTTTACCAAGGACCTTTAAGAAACTTCACCACATTCAGACACTTGATTTTGGTAATTGCAAACGTCTTTCGCTCTCCAAAGGTGAAGTTGGGATTAATTTGGTTAGCTTGCGGCATGTAGGGAATGCCAGCATTCTGAAGTTGGTGAACATTGCCAGGTCGACATCACTCCAAGAGTTAGGACCATACTTTACTTGAGACAGTCCTTTTAGGTCCCGGGTGTCCCGGCACCCTTTTATCGCTACTGAAACATTGTTTGTTTAACAGGCTATTGAAACAGTAACAGCAGGAGCTGGGCCTCGTATGGCACTGTAGCAGATTCCACATGCTATCTCTTCTGATTGATCTGACTTCTAATGTCTCAAAAGAAAATCTCTTCTGACTTCTCTCTCTCCCTTGCAGAGCCTCTTTTTCCTGAGTTTCTCTCTCTCTCTCACGGGCTAACAAAAGATAAGGATATCCTGACCTTTCTTCTCTCTCCCTTCACAGCTTCTCTCTCCTCCTAGGCCTTCCGTCGCTATCTCTTTGTCATGGAAAACAGCTTTTTTTTCTCTTCTCTCTCACAGCCTCTCTCTCACACACGGGCTCAAAAAACAAAAGCTGCGTGAAAACTGACGCTGATGTGAACGGTGGTCTGACCAGGTGCATGCACCGAGTGACCTCCTGGCAGGCCTACTCTGCCGGCTACATCCTCCCGGCTCGCATGCATCCGGGTAAATAGCCTGCTTAATCAACTGACACAGCAAGTGGTCTGCATCTGGACAAACACAGCACGAATCTTACCATCGCTGAACGGACCAGATAAGGGGGTGTCGGGACTCCCGGGTGCCATCACACCTTTCCCTACTTCACAGTAAGTAAGGAAGGAGGTTACAACTCAAAACATTTGAGGGATCTAAACAAGCTTCGTGGCCGTCTGCGCATTAGAGGTGTTGAAAATGTTAAAAGCAACAAGGAAGCTCTTGAAGCCAAGCTAGCTGATAAGGAGCGACTCACAGATCTAGAAATATGCTGGGATTGTGATCAGGGGAGCTGCAATCCAGAAGTTGAAGCAGAGGTACTTGAGGGTCTATGCCCTCCAAAGGATCTTGAAAAACTGGAACTCGGCGGGTACAACGGAGCGAGATACCCTAATTGGATGGTTGGTAGGCAGAACGGTGGCTTAAAGTGCTTGCAAGTACTTAAGCTCTGGAAATGCAGCTTGGGGCCTGCTCCCTTTTTTGAGATCTTCACTCTACTTCGTGTCCTCTCCCTTTCGGCATGCATCTGGGTGACCTTGCCAGATAGCATGGTGCGCCTGAAATCACTCGAGGAACTGTCCATTGAATTATGTCAGAATATCCAGTCTCTTCCAGCCCTGCCCCACTCTCTCAAGAAACTGTCCATCAAATATTGTGAGAAGGTTCGGTCTCTTCCAGTATTGCCCCAGTCCCTTGAGGAGTTGTCCATCGATTATTGCCTGAATATTCAGTCTCTTCCAGTGTTGCCCCAGGCCCTCATGAAACTGTCCGTCGTTGATTGCCTGAATATCCAGTCACTTCCAGAACTGCCCTGGTCCCTTGAGGAGTCTGAACTCAAGCGCTGCAATGAGGTGCTCACAAGATCGTGTGAAACCATTGGAGATCCAAATTGGCAAAAGATTCAGCACATTCAGAAGAAAAAAATTGGACCTAAGCACATGAGAGGTACACCATGTAGATCCCTGTGATGCTTACTTTTCCCGTTGTGTGTTCTGGAAAATTCTGCTACGTAGCTTCCATAACTCCATAAGTACGTACGAGCCATTGCTAGTTCTGCTTATTATGTATCTTAAATTCCTTAGCTAACCTGTCAACAAACCAGGTGTACAGTTTGATGACAATGTTTCCAACATCTAAACGCATGGGTTGGCTGGGTGCGCGTGCTTGCTTCTTTGATTCCGGGTGATCGGGGAGTGAATGGTGCTGTTTACCGATCCTGTTATACAGCAAGAATGGCGCAGAATGCCATGGCTGGAGTCGATGAACAGTACCGAAACTACTCTCTCCTACTGTTTGTGAAATTGTTGGATGTTGAATGATGAATTTATGCATTCCCCGTGGATTTTAAGATTATTATGGGACGGCGAACTATTGTTTGCTGTATTGTAACATCGTGGAGTGATGAACCCTGGATCGACTAGTTCCCTATGGTCTGTAATAATGTGGAATGATGAACACTGAATTTATATGTTTCTGAAGTTAGCGATGATTTGCAGTTTGATGTGAGCATGCATGCCTGAATTTGGTAAGCTTCTGCTGTTAGTTTGGGCAAAAAGGAAGTTCTATTCGTCCCAACTCTCAAGACATATCTCTATGTTTATGTGTATTTTCTTTCAAAAAAAAATAAATGAAACCCCAATATGGTTTCTGCGTATGAGCAGTAAAACGGGTGCCATGGAGCCTGAGCTCCACCACAACTTCCCCTTTACAGTAGGCACATGATTGTTTCTTTGCAGTAACCTTTGATGTGAGATTGTCTCATCTGCGTATGGAGACTACCCCCCGAGAGCTCTCCCGACTTAAAAAATGAAAGTTAAAAACAGCTGAGGTATTCTTCATCTTCGATATGCAGCTGGAAAATAGGGCGCTTCCAGAGAATGCTTTTTTTTGGAGATAAGCTTACAGGAAAGCTGTGAGCACAAGAACACAGAATCAGGAAAGTATTTAGGTTGTCATTTTCTTCTTTTGAACAAATCAAAGAGTTGTCATTTTTATTAATAAAGAGAGAAGGTTTTAGACATAGACCCGCAACATGGGGGAACAATAAATTACCGTCGCAACATTAAATTGCTCAAATGCTTCGCACCCACCATGGCCTAGATCCGACCCTCCCCTTTGATCTTAGTGACTATCATCGTAGTTGGAGCGGCAATGTTGTGGACTACCCTTGTGTTGCGCTTTTTTTTTCAAATCTCCCATGAAACAAGCACCATTTAAGAATGCAGAGGCCTCCTTGATCGCTTCTCTTGCTGACGGTATCAATCCACCAAGCTTCTACCGAGATAGCATACCTCCAAACTCTAGGCAAGATATCATGAAGACCAAGCCAATTGGCGATCTCAATCCGAGCTCTGATCGTGCAACAACAATGAAAATGAAGGTGGGCAGCGAACTCCTGGACTTGCTTGCAAAGAGGGCACATATGCCACAGTCTGGTCATCCCCCCTGATGTAGTCTGCCCGCCATCCAAATCATGTTTTGGATCAGCAAGCCAAGTGAAGAACTTGCACTTTGGTGGGGCCCATTCCTTCCAAACAATAGATGTCATGGCAGAGGAAGTAAGACTGGCGAATTGCGCCTTGTAGTTTCCCAATTGTTTTTCCGGGTTTTTTGTTTCCTATGCAGTTTTTTGCTAGTTTTTTTCTTTTGATTTTTGATTTTTATTGTATATTTTCCTTTTCCTTCTCTGGTTTTTACTTTTTTTTTTAATTTTATTAATTCATGATTTTAGAAAAATCATGAACATTTTTACGCTCCATAATTTAAAATTCAAGTTATTGAATTTTTTAGTTTGTTAATTTTTTTCTTTGAATCCATGAATATTTTTAAAATTTGTGGTTATTTTTTAAAAAAATTGAGA
This sequence comes from Aegilops longissima, assembly GCA_021605205.1. Classification (NCBI taxonomy): domain Eukaryota; kingdom Viridiplantae; phylum Streptophyta; class Magnoliopsida; order Poales; family Poaceae; genus Aegilops; species Aegilops longissima. Next base: position 840,139,931 of record CM038677.1, read on the forward strand.
ACCATTCCGAAGTTTATACATACATTTTTTGGAATTTATAAAAAATTTGTAGTAATATTTTGTAAAAAGTTTCCGCAATTTTAATATTTTCCGATATGAAAAAGGTCAAAAATGTTGGCTACCAACTTTTTTTTGCCAATCTCATAGAAATTTGCCAAATTTTAATTTTTCCAAATGTTGGCTCATGCGAGTGGCTAACCAGTAGGATTTCGGGCCAGGCCTGTGAGTTTCACGTGGTTCTGGGCCGGCCAATTCTAAACTGTCCCGATAAGACTGCCTCGCCGTCGCGGATCGATCCCACCGCCGGGCCACGCCGGAGCCTCCCTCCGCCGTATTTCCTCCGAGCTTCTTTCTCTTCCACCCCTCCTCTCGCCGGATCCCGGTAAATCCAGCGGAGGATCAGCTCGAGCTCGAGCTCGGCGGCGACCAGAGAGGAGGAGGAGGGAGGTGGCGGGGCGCTCGGCCGCGTGCGGCGGAGACGGAGAAGGGCGCCGGCTGCTTCAGGTAACATCAGCGGGATTTATTAGCATAGTACCTACTCCCTCCGTTCGGAATTACTTGTCGCGGAAATAGATGTATCTAGATGTATTTTAGTTCTAGATTCCGAACGGAGGGAGTATTACTGTATTTTGATTTCAAGTTGTAACATCACACTATTAGCATAGCTCCATGCAATCTTAACTCAGCACACCATGTGCTGAATAATGTGAATCTCACCACCATGATTTACAGACCTAAATATACCACTCCATGGAGTACTAGTAGTTAACAAGAGCAGGAAATATACCGCTTGGCATGAGTGGTTCGCTATCTAAAAAGAAACAAGTGCAGGTAATACTCATTGTGTTACTCTGTTTGGTAGTACTACTTAAGTAATTATAGACTGTACAAAGGTGCCACTGAATAAAATAGTTCAAAAAAAATAGAGAAAATAATGAAGAACAATTGAGTGGCAAGAATGGTTAGAATGTATAATATGAAGGATAATTAGGTGATCTCTTTTGAGCAGAAATTTGTTGACAAGTTAATCGGAACCTTATTTATTTTTCCTTTTTTGATTTCACTGGTTAGATCATTTAAAAGGATTTCTCATATAGTTGGAATATTCCCCTTGTTCGCTGAATCACTGTTGGTTGAACTCTGTAGGCTGTAACCTCTGGACTGGAGTCCTTGTCGCGCCTAGATGCTCGAAGCCTCCTCGCGGCAGCTGCAAGACGGCGTCCTGTGGGCTGAGGCCACCTCCTCGGCCGCCCTCCGCCAGTACTATGCCCTCCCAAGAAGGGCAAGCCGCAGGGGCGTGAGTCCACTGTCCTCGCCACCTTCCTGCTCTCCTCCCTGCAGAACCCACTCAACCCAACGGTCCTCTCCCTGGCCACTGGCACCAAGTGCCTCGGCGCAGCACGCCTCGGACCTCGCGGTGACCTTGTCCATGATGCCCACGCTGAGGTCGCCGCCGCCCAGCCTCCTCCGCCTCATTTATGCCGAGATTGGCACAGATAACCCACCAAGTTGGCTGGTTGCATCTGCCGCTGATGGGCGGTGGAGGCTGAGGGACGGGCATCAGCTGCATCTCTACATCACCCAGCTCCCCTGTATGTACATGAATTTTGATTTTGTTCCTATTAAGCTGAATTTTCTTAAGCGTTCCTGATAATACATGTTAGTATTTGTTCAAAGATAATGTGCGCGTTACTTAGACTGCTGCAGCGGCTCTTGGAGTTTGTTTATCACAGCACATAGTGTGAACAATTGATTTAGTTCATTGGCTGTTGCAGGTGGGGTCATGCCGGTGCCGCCGTCACCCTTGGAGGTTCGAAGGGAACAACTGGATACCATGGTGAGTGGATGCAGTGGTACGCTTCTTTCTTATCCTTGGTATTCAGCAGAAGTGGTAAAAGTTCATGCCTGGAGCTGCTATTTTCGATGCACTGTAACCTATAGATTTGGCTAACTGTCTGAATTGGCACATGGCCCGGTACAGATGTTTTTTAGTTCATTTACTTTATCTATCACAAGTGATTTTTGTGATGGTTTTTGTGAACCCAATTGCTTTGGGTGGTGCTGTGGAAGTGTGGTACGCTAAGCTACTCCCTCCGTTCCAAAATAGGTGACACAACTTTGTACTAACTTTAGTACAAAGTTAGTACAAAGTTGGGTCATCTATTTTGGAAAGGAGGGAGTAGTTGACAACATGATATTAGTGACCACTGACCAATGTTCACTAGATTTGGAATTGGTGTGTTTAGTTGTCTTTATTGAACTTAACTGGGGGATCACACTTTGGACTCTGCAAGTGTTTAATACAGCTTTGAAGTTGTACTGTTCATTTTTTTGCATTGTTACTAATTCGTTACATATTATCTGATCGGTGCACCACTTTTGCATATCAGATGTTGGTTTCGTTCAGAGGAAGCCTGGGCGTGGTGATACAACATTGTCAGTGAGCTGTTTTGACAAAATTACTCGCTGGTGTGTCGTCGGGATTCAAGGTTTGTTTTCCAGAATCATTTGCTGATCCGTATTTGTGATGGTATTAAACTATCAATCATGTGATGTATGCCAATATATGGTGCAGACCACTTTTAACTGCCAACCATTTCTTATTATTCTCTTCCAGTTATGTTTTTGCCTCTTCACGAGCACCTGATTACGAAGTGTTCAATTTTCTTACTCTATGAACTGTCATGACTTTGTGTCTGTGTTCTTCTACAGGTGCACTGCTGTCACACATTCTCGAACCCTTGTATTTGTCCACCATTACCATTGGACAATCATCTGATGGTGCACCTGAAGGGTTTTGTATTGAAGATAACGTTGTAAAAGTTCTTGGTGCTCGTTTGTCATGTCTATCCAGTAAATTCCCTGACCCTTTCAAACCAAACAAGGTTGGTGACCTGGTTTTCATTCCTTCTAGTTCTGTAGTGAGACAGTACATTCTTCATTTGACATGTTGGTGGACCTTTTTCGTATTTGCAGCCACTATTTTTTGAGGCACCAGTCCCCCCTAAAGAATTTCAACAGACTTCGGGAGATATACCCCCTTTGACATGCGGGTAGTTAGTTATATGGTTTGTTGCCATTTTCGACTCCTTTTCATTTCGTTTTTGTTGTATTGTATGTACCAATTCTTTGTTGAACTTCTCATCTTGCCGTTCTTTTATTAGGTATTCAATATGCTGGAATAAATCCGGTTTGCATGAAGTTGTTTTAGGAACAACTGGGAGAAAACAAGGCACATCTTCGAAGGCAGCATCCTCACCCTCCACTGAGTCATTGCTCTGCAAGTAAGAGAGTTTCCTTTCTCATTCCTAGCATTCTGATGTAAACCTGTCATGATAATATGTGTTCTGATGGCAGGATAAGATTGGCAGAGGCCTTCGTATCACTTGAACATCCATTAGTCACAAAATTCCATCATGAGAAGCTTTCTTATCGTGCAATTAAGGTATTTCATCTTATACTGTAATCGATCATATACATAATGAGCTGAAGCCACACAGCTAGATTACATTAAATGGTTCCTGATTCTTTGCGAGCAATGATTATGGATACAAGAAGTGAAGGTTTAAGGTGTCTTATCTCTGTTGTAGGACATGGCTTGTGAGTACCAGCAGATACTTGAGCTTCTTAGAAAGGCTCCATTTTTGGCCGGTGGCGTGCTAAGCCAGCATCCGTTGATTTGTTTACAGTTCCACGGTGATAACCAAATCTTGAAGTTCTATGCTGTGTCCCAGAGGCTGGTTCTTGAAGTTCCTTAATTTCAACCATAATTTTAGCAGTTTTCTGTACCAGCTCTTTCAAGTTATTTGTAGCATGTATGCTTCTGCGCAATACTGAAGTTTTGAACAGCTGTAGCCTGTAACAAACATGTAAAGCCCTGTGATGTTTGGTACTATGAGGTGGGTGTTTATATGTATTGTTAACTGTGTAATTCTTGTTCTTTTAATTGTTGGAGACAAGGAGAAAAGATGAAGGAATCGGCACACGATAAATACGTTAACTCTGTGAAGTCTGTCTCAAATTCCCCAAAATAGTTAGACTTTGCCACTTTTTCAAGGAAGAGGCCACTTAGTTGTCTGAAGTTACACAGAGCAGTATTTGGCTATAATACTGCATCCTTCATGCCTGATCAAATTAGCAGGTGATAATGCTCAGTACCACTCTAGTACTTTATGACCTGTTAACATACTGATTAACAGTTGACAATTCTTCTCTTCCCAATCCTGGACGGACGGTGACACCGGCGCAGCTCTGAGTGCAGGCATTATGGAGGTAACTTGGCTATCAGAACTGACAGTTGAGCTTGGGTTTCTAGCTGATTTGCTCATCACGATGCTTCATTTTGGCAGCGTACAGCAGAGCGGGCCATGACCCTAGGAGAAGATCCTCGTTCAAATCACCATGCTCTGGCATAATTTATCATGCCTGAGTTAAACATGTTTGAATTAAAGGATAACAAGTGCCAGTCAGATCTAACTTTTCAAGCTTACAGCAGCTTTTTGTGGACCTATTGGAAGCACACTATAGTTAGCACTATACATCCAAGATCATGCAATGATTCAGAGGACTTGCGGCCAAACCTCTCCGTGAAAACTGGCGCGGTTTGTCACAAAATTTCTCTGGAAGTGGTCGCAAGGGTAACTACCAGGTACGCATTACCTGAACGGTCTCTTTTTTTTAGGCGACAAAGCAAAGTAAAGGGTTAAGAGTAGCAGCTGCTGAGAAACAAGACCTGTTTTGGATAAAATCATCTTTTTTTTTTACCCACTGTATATCCCTAGCTTTATTAGACCAGGGCAGTTTCACCATCATCTATCAGTGTAGGCTGTAGAAGCAAGGAAATCTGGGGGATAGTATATGAGCTAACAAATGATTAAAACCGTCTTTCTTTAGTTTGCAGTGCTGCCAAAAGGAAATCTTGTTTTGGTTGTAGCATACTGGTATTTTGCTTCCTCCACATCTTCTGATTGGCTGAAAAACAACAACGTGCGGAATTTCCTGTGCGGTGATGAGCTGAACAGAAATGAAACAAAAATGTACAGACATGATAGGCACAGGTGGATGGCCCTATAGCACCTAAGAGATGTCCATGAGCAATGTTCTACAGTAAGTGGGGAGTGGCTGATGGCCCTCTCACATAATACTCCACACCAAACTCACCTCACCACCCCTGTCCTCACACCCAGTGGTACTAGTCGACAACACATGAGGCCAAGAGTGTAGTCTTAGCAATAGTAGTCTCTTGTCATCACATCAGGACATTTAGGTGAGGTCTAGTAACTGACAACAACAACAACAACAACAAGGTGCTCTGATTGTTTCTGACTCTAGTACTCCATCCCACTGTTCTTCATGCAATTTCTTTTCCCTTCCTAGCTACTAGGAGCTGGACAAAAACTGCAAGAGATGAAAAGGTTGCAAGAGATCTTGAGATTTTCTGTCTGTTTTCTTATTAATTTGTATGCTTGTCTGGATACAGGATAGGCTTCAGTTGCAAGGCAGAGCAAGCAGTCCCCAGTGGCAGTTGGCCATTGTGGGATTTGTGGTATGGTGCAAGCGAGTACCGAGTATTGAGTAGAGGTACTTTGGTGGTGTTGCTTAGGATCTCCTCAAAGGATAGGAAGCTGGCTGTACTCGGTTCAGACTCACACCAGTACACACCACTTCCTGCTGCTTCACGGCCCACACACACACTCTCTCTCTCAGAAGACACAAAGTTAAAAAAGGTACAACTTTTAATCTTTTCTTTGTGCTAATTAGCATGAGAGAGTGGCCAATGTTGAAGACAAAAGAAGCAAAATTTGGTGAGCATGTATGTATAAGTTGTGGATTTTGTTCAGTTTGCCTGTGAACAAACCAGACAAAAACTGAATTATAAGCCTGGCTTGAGGAGACAGTTTTTAACAATAATCCAGTTTGTTTCTGCAGAATCCATGCATATGTTGTCTGTTATGCTTGGAGCCTCACCTGGTGCGTGCATGCAATTATCGTACCAAGCATTTTTTTTAAAAAGCCTTCTTCTTCTCTCCTTTGTTTATTTATTATAAATAATCATCACACCCTGCTTTCCCATTAATTAACTACAGTAGCTACCAGCTCCTGCTTTACAAAAAGGGCATCAGCATTCAGCATAGCATCTGCTTGCTTCCTGGATGGATCATCGCTAAGTACGTACCGCGCTTTTGTCCTCTAATAACAACACTTTGTGCTAATGCAAATCTAATCGAGCAATCATGCTTAGCAGAAGCAACAGGAGTTGGGATCATGCCTGCCTCAGCCTGAAACAATCACATCTTTTTAATATTAAAATTGTTATTGTTAGTAGTACATTATTTGGAGGAGGAGAAGGATAAGAAGCTGGCCATGGCTGCTGTTGACATGGATGGGCCCACCTCCTGCTGACGATGATTTTGCTGAAGAGAATTAAAAGGCGGCAACATCAGAGAGGGAAAGCTGGGCGGAGGAGGCAGCAGGGAGACAAGTGAGCACATGCATGCCTTGAATATCCAAGACCTGCTTGCTTGTGGCATGAGTGCTACCATTGATCACAACTCCTTTTTTTCGTACTCTTGGCAGAAAGAAATGGGCAGCCATGTTGGAGTGAGTCAGTCTTGCTTGCTTGCAGATGACTCAAGGCCCATGCGTTTTTTTCACGCAGAGGACATGGAATGATGATCATGGCCATATCTCTGATGAAAATGTAGTTATGAATTATGATGCACCCAAGTGGCTGTCATTTATGTTGTATGCGTCTCCGCACGGCGTTCTGCCATGTGTCCATCCACGCGCCTTGCTTTGAACAAGGACCTCAAGCTTAGCCAGTCTCCTGTTGCCAGGCCAGAACTCAGAAGTGTCTGCCTATTGAGATCACATAACATAAAATGAAATGTTGGAACAATCTCTTGTTGCAATTCTGAACCACTACATTAGCAGCCAGCTTTCAAGTTTTAACTGCTCACTCACTCGGAATCGCTACGTACATTCTTGCAGGTTACCAGGCACCTCAACCGCCCTGCGGAGATACTTAAGCTGGTCGACCCGGAGCCGGCCAATGTCCGGAGCCAAAACCTGAAGTTGATCTCCGGGCGGCGAGCCATTGCGTCGAACCGCACCGTTCGACCATCGCACAAGATCTAGAGAAAAGCATTGATCTATCCTCAACTATCTTCACTGAAAAACAACTCTTCACACAAGGTGCAACATCATTTCAGATAGGGAGCAACATTGCAATTCTGAGCCCCCACACCTGAAACATACAACTAATTAAGGCACACGGAATTACATGGCGGCGGCCCAACTGCTGGGGGAGCACCCAGCCCGCCCACTCACCCGCTTTAGCAAGCGTTGTATACATACAATGGAGCCAGCAAGGCGGAGAAGATGATGGCACGCAACAAATCAGTGTTAGCATCGACGAAAATCTACAGTGGGACGAGGTGACGTGAGGCGTGTGCTACAACGACAGGGCGAGCTCAGCCCACGCCAGGGACGACTCCTTGAGGATGCCGGCCGCCGAGAGGTCGATGCCGGTCTCCAGGGCCCCCGCGATGATCTGCATCGACGGCCGCTTCGACGGGTCGGGGTCGACGCACCGGCTCACCACGCTGCAGATCACCGCCAGGTCCTCGGTCCGCACGTTGGTCAGCTCCGGGTCGACCAGCTTCCCGATCTCCTCCGGCTGCTGGAGGTACTTGACGGCCTGCAGAAATGTAGAGGATCAGAAATTCAGACTGAGCGGTTATTTGAACTTTTGCTGCAAATGGCTTCTTCAGTTGGTGAAATGATAGATTGTTCCAACATTTCATTTTACTTTTACGCGATCTTTGAGTAAGACTTGCACTGTTATTGCAATGAGGTTGAGAAACAATTCGGCTCACCCAGTCCACCAAGTAGCCTTTGTCTTTGCAGTAGGGAAGCCGACCGCTGATGATCTCGAGCAAGATCACTCCAAAGGCAAACGTGTTGCCTTGGATGTCCATGTACTTATCCTCCGAAGAGTCCCGGCTAGGGAAAGAGGCTTTGCTGTTGAAGTGGCCGAGCGCCTTCTCGTGCCTCGAAAACAGCATTTTCCAGCACTCAAAGTCGACCAGCTGTTGTTCATTTCACCATGTTAGACAGTGTATTCATCTGAAAGGTAAGCTCCAGAGAGATAGAGTACTAGTCTACAGGTAGAAGCAAAGCATGCAGTACCTTGGGGGTAAAATCTTCTGTAACGTAAACTGAGTTGGAGTTCAGCTCTGATATAGCGAACGGAGGCTGCGACTCGGTGTGCAGATACCTTAAACCTTGGGCGATGCCGATGGCTATTTTCATCCGTCTGAGCCAAGAGAATTGGGCTGCTTCCCCATCTAAAGGAGAAAAACAAATGAGATCAATTCTTCGACACACAGATAAATGCAAATATTTAGTCTGTCGTAACGAAATTGAAGAGATAGACTTACAGTGTAGGTGCTCGTACAGGGTCCCGTTTGATGCATACTCAAAGACTAACATCCTCGAGAATGGGTCACTCTCTCTGCAATAGCCCAGAAACTTTGCTATGTTCTCATGATTCAACCGTGCCAGATCAATAACCTACAATGCACATCCCATTTTATTTATTTATGTATTTGAGTTTTAAAAAAAGGTGTTTCTGAGTCGCAATTTCAGACAAACGAACTACCTTGTTTTGGTAAAAGAGCTCATGCTGGCTAGTCCAATGACCTTCAAAGGCGCATAATGATATGACAGAAACCTCAGGTCCATCCTTCATTGTTCCTTTGTAGACTACTGTCTCCGGAGTTGAGCCAATAATGTTGCTAAAATCTTCACATGCTACTTCAAGTTCCTGGCGACTCAACTTTGGCAAACTTTTCAGCATATCAGAATCTGAAAGAAGCATGAACTCGTTAGCAATAATATATCTTAGACAAAATAATCAATTTATAAGATAAAGTTAATACCAACCAATCAGTACTGTTATCTCATCGCTCCAACTTTTTGATCTACTCCATGATGATATTCTTATAGAAGGCTTTAGGTTGCAGCTTCTGGAGGCAGTAACTGCACCCGTGATGAAGAAAACAAGCAGGAGAGCACCAGTTGCGATTTCCAAAACAATAAGCCAAGTCGGTTGCTGCACTTTATCATGCTTATGCTCAGAAGCAGGGCGTTTGAATCCCTTTAAATTAGCAGCTGTAGACGCACCTAAAACAAATGAGTAGATTTCAGTCGATGGAAGTTGAAGATGACCTTAGGCCACTACTAAGTGCTAGTTATACAGTAAATAACTATAACCCATATTGGTGGTGCACAAGTTTCGACATAAGGTTTTGCCTAAGTATCAAAACTACCCTTGAAGAAATGAATATGCCATGTCACATAAGTAGTGTAATTTAAAGGACAATTACATTTGCAGATAAAAGGGGGAAAAGGTGTTGCCTCATGAGCAGTGATGGTAAATCCTACAGAGAAATTTTATAAGGGTGATGTTCCGTACTTCTCGTATTAAGTGAGTTGAATTCAAATGTCCATGTAATAATTCGAGAAATATTCCATCTTTGTAGTTAACACTGCAATAATTGTGTTAGCTTGTAGAGGCTGAGTGACATACTTGCACAGATTTGATGAGCACGTTGTCGGATGGAGTACTCATCTTGGAAGCAGTTCCCCTGAAAACTTGACCTGCAAACTAGCCACGTGAATGGATGGACTTCTAACTGATATTAACAGTGGGAAGTGCCTTGCGTAATACTGTAGTACCTTGGAAGATACTTCAAACAAATTGGAATTTTTCCAACAAGGAAGTTGAAGGAGAAATCTGCAACACTTAATCGAGGAGACGGGCATAGTCCACTGTGAGCCGTGGACCTGACGAAGCAAACAGACAGTATTCAGATAATAGTAATAATTTACTGGAGCATGGTCACACACTCACATATTGGTTTTGTGAAGTGTATTTAATGAACATGTTATCAACAGAAAATGGTAACAAAAGCTCATGGACAAATTTAGCAAGTATTACCACCGATACTTGTCCTTTTGGTCCTATTCTAGTTAATCATTACTCTGAAGTTCAGTTCAGTCTTATTATTTTTTATGAATCATGAACAATTTAATATCACAAATTAAATTTTCATGACCTTCTTACATCATATCCAATTTTCCATCAGTATTGAGTTCATATAATTCAAATTTCTCTAATACATCTAGCACAATATACAGGAAAAAAAAAAGGAGTTAGGACAAGTCACCGACCCGGTATCTGCCATAGGAGAAAAACCAGTAGCATTGCCACCAGGAATTGACCCTTTCAGCCTGTTCCTGTCCAACCTAAGCTGAACAAGATTTGGTAGCTTGCCCAGCTGCGGTGGTATGCTCCCGGTTAGCCCGTTGGAATGCAAGTTTCTACAAGAGACGAATGAAAAACATGCCTTAGTTTGAGTAGCAAAGAAGCAGCCAAACTTAAGAACTCCAAATGTGCAGACAAAGCAATCAGTATCTTACATTACGCTCACGCTGTTGAGTCCACTCAGCTCAGGAGGTATAGGGCCAGCGAGCCGGTTAGCGCCCAAATCCAAGACCCTGAGGTTCCGCAGCGATCCCAGCTGCTTCGGGATCGTGCCGAAGAGCAGGTTGTGATCCAAATACCTGCCCAGAATACAGACATTCAGTGAAACCAAGTAGCTGCTAAAGTGCCTCAAACAACAGTAGGTAACACAATGAGAGAGCACATACAGCTCTTGCAAGAAGATGAGCTGCCCGAGCTCCGGCGCGATGAACCCCTTGAGCGACGCGTTCGACAGCCTCCTGAAAGGCATGGAGTCAAAATCATAATCTAATCGTTGTGATTTCGACTGAGTGGATTAGCCAAGTACAAATTTCAGTTGGCCTTTCCCTGTAGCCCAAACCTACTACTGAATGAATGAATGACTGACTGCTGATCTAACTGGCACATCAGTCCACTCTCACAAGCCATCTGAAAATTTGGCACATCACCAAGCATCCACATCACAGCTGACCGAATCCACTTTGTTCCGTTCTGGGGAGGAGATTAAAGTACAAATCACAGTCACCGAACCCCCTTTACCTCCCAACCTAAGCGCGTTGAGCTGGTAGTGACAGGTAGGTGGTGTGGACTGGTGGCAGTGATGAGCAGAGCAGAGCTTGAGTGAGATCTGGAAGAGTTGCTTACAGGGAGACGACGGAGCCGTGGGGCGAGGAGCAGACGACGCCGCGCCAGTCGCAGGCGTCCCCGTCGGCGTCCGTCCAGTCGGCCAGCGCCGCGTGCGGGTCCTCGATCACCGCCCGCTTGAAGGCCAGCAGCGCCGACACTGCCGCAAACAAATCCAGCCAAACATGTCATGTCAGGGAGTAAAAACGGCAAATTTGCACGGATTCGAAGCTCGTCGGTCGGAAAAATGCGGCTGGGAAAAAACAATCGAATCTTGGGCACTAATTTCGGGGGAAAAGAAATCCGAAGAGAAGATGCGAGGGCCAAATTTAGGACGGCGGTTTGAAACGGGGTGGGGAGGAAATGGAAAGGAGCGGAGCGGAGGCGTGATCCCGGGCAAGGGAGGCGGCAGGCGGCGCGAGTTTGTCAGAAAGGAACAGCATTTAAGCAGGGCGGGGTAAAAAAAATATAAGGGCGCGCCGGCGCTCACCGTCGCCGCCGATGGGAGGGGGCAGGGGCGGAGCCGAGGCCGCGGCGGAGGAGGGGGGGAGCAGCGCCGCCACCCCGCAGTGCAGGGCGAGGAGCAGCACGCCGGCCCAATGCCGCCCCATGCTCCAAGCTAAGCCACTCCGCGCGAGCAGCAGGGAAGGGATCAGCGCGCCATGCCCCGGCCGCTTCAAACGCCGGCGCTGTTGCTGCTGCTGCTGCTTCCCGGTGAGCAGCGCGGCGTCGGCGTGGGGCCGGGGGCGGTGGGGGGTGGTTGGCCGCGGCGGTGGGGAGTGGAGCAGTTGAGTAAAGGGAGATGGTGCGGGAGTGTGGGGGGGCGAGGAGGGGGGGAGAATGTTGTGGTGATCTAGTGGAGCAGGAGGAGGAAATAAATGGCGATGGCAGGGGAGGGGGAGCAGGGGAGGGTGGCGGATTAGTTATTGCGCCCACTAACTCTGCTGTTAATTTTTGTACTAATTAGTTAAAAGAAAAATTAGTGACAAGTGGATTAGGGAGGAGGAGTATCTTAGTGATTTGTTAAGACTGCTTGCCGTGTGTGCTACTGCCTGCCTGCTGGTCTTGTTGGCACTCACTAGTTTAAATTTGTTGGCACTAGTTTAAATGTGTGTGTGCAGACTCCTGTCTCCTTGAATCTTCTTCTTCTTCAGAGAGAGGGGTGGGTAGGGAAGGTGCCGTGTGGTTACATTTTGACTGTTCCCTCTGGTCCATGTGGTGTGGTCCTTAAGTTTCATCTTTCTTTTTGCATGTTGAGGTTTGAGAGAGAGAGAGATCAAACGCTAGGAAGCCATGGTGGGTCAGGCTTTTGGAGGTGCTCATGGTAATTGGGTGCGTGTGCCAGCGTTTATATGGATGAGATGTAGGAGCATCTCTAGCTGATCCCCTAAAAATAGTGGAGTATACCGCTGAGTAAAGCTTAGTTGACTATTTTTACTCCACTATTTTTTTTGGCTGGACCTAGAGGCGGTGGAGCTCCGCGATGTACGCCTCATCGGAGGCCTCAACCGCAAGCCTTTTCCTTGCCCCCCGCGCGGACACCACCCCAGCTCAACTGGATCCAACCGCGCATCTCACCCCACTCAAAGTTCCCGCGGCCCTCGACGGGCGGCATCTCACCAACTAGATCCAACTGTGCAGCCGGACCGACCAAATGTCGTACCCTTTGGTAGCCTGCTCGGCGGAGTGGAAGGGTCCGAGCCAGTTTCTTGTGGGTGTGCCAATTTGTGATCTAGGGCACCCACATCTCCATGCTGGTTGCCGCACACTAATGTGCGGCCTCTGTGGAAGCTCAGGGAAGCCGGCGAGCCTGCCACGGGAGGAAGATGGAGCTCAGGGAAGCCAGCGAGCCTACCGCGGGAGGAAGATGGAGCCGCGCTCAATGACGCACCGCGGCAGCGACATGAGAAAGATGCGCCGACGTTGTGCTGATGATGGCGCGGATCCATGATGTGGATGGGCGCGGGCGGCGGTACATCGATCCGCCATCGCGGCACGGGTGAGGTGCGGGAGGGAGGGTCGGCGCCGATGGAGGATGATGGGGGATTAGGGGGGAGGCGTGCTTTTGCTTTTACTTTGAGCCCGAGTAGCTGAGTAAGTTTACTCGCACGAGTTTACTCGCACGAAGCGGCGAGGAGTAAAATTGGATTTTACCGGATCGGCCAGGTTCAGTTAGAGAAGTAAAACCGGATTTTTACTCCTCTAACTTGTTTTAGGCGATCGACTGGTCACCAGTCCACGGACATTGATGCGGCAATCGACCATCCAACCGTAGGTGCATATATTTCAAAGTGGATTTTAACGGAGGGGATAAAAAATCATGCAAATCGCATGATTTTTCGTATAAACCGAAACACAATCATTACATTTCAAAAGAAGTTTCCGAAACTCACGTGGTGTGTGGTAAACTAGGTACAGGCATCGGGCGGCGACAAGGATGGGATCATGCAACACCGCAAAAGAGGAGAGTTCAACCCAAGACAACGACGACGACGAAGAAGAAATAACAATAACAACAACAGCAACAATTGTTTTAGTAATTAAATTAATCTTTTATCCAACTGAAATCAAAGACGCTGTTGTATTGGTAATTGGTAAAAAAGGAAAAAAAAAAGATGAACTAAAACGAAATGCACGGCTCAGAAGTCAGAAGGAGGAAGCTCCGGCCTTGGTGACGAGCAGTACACGCCGAGCGATGTTGTGGTGGATAATTCAAATTCGGATGGTATCACACAGATAAACTTCATTTCTGGTTCTGGACATGGGAGCTGGAGGTTGGCTTGACATGTACATCGGTCAGCGGTGCGGTCTCGTACGTGCGAACAGCAGTAGAGCGGCAGTATTTTTGTACGGTAGCTCGGAAATTAAATTAAGGGTGTCCATGTTGTATCCGATCCACCTGCTGCATGCGGCCGCAAACTTCCCACGATGGGACGGACGGATACACACGCACGCACGCACACACATGCTGCACGCATACTCTTGCCATGTTCCAAGACCTTGCTCAATGCTTTTTTACTCTACGTAATATTCCTTCCGTCCAGAAATACTTGTCCTCAAAATGAATGTGGAGGGCAAGTATTTGCGGACGGAGGAAGTAGCATTTCACTGTTTTTTTTTCCTTTTTCTTTTGGTTACTGATAAGTGCCACACATGCGGCACAACGCATGGCAACTCCAAACGTTTTTTATAGCAAGTTTAGTGACGCGAGTATGACAATTTTAGTTGTCAAGTATGTTAATTTTTTTTCCGGATGGCAAGTTTCAGTTCTTTTTGAAGTTTTTTTTTCCTTTTTGGATGACAGCTTTTAGTTGTAAGAAACGTGCTTTGTGTCACACGCGTGACACTTATCATTCACGCGTAGGCAGAAGATGTAGTCACAGTACGAGTAGCATACCAATTAGCAAATGGCAGATTAACATATGGAGATGTGTTGAACATAGGGGATAGATAGGGTACCAGAAGGAGAGCTGAGGATGAGTGCCCGTTGGCGTCCGTTGGCACCCGCCGCGCGCAACAGTGCCCACCGAAAGGGAGCTAGGAGAAAATGCAACATTCAATCCAATGGCCGCGCCGTGCAAATTGAAATAATACTAGCTGCCGCTCCTGCATTTGCTTCCATCCCGGGCACCTGCATTTAAACTGCAGTGCCGCACCATTTTTTGCCGGCAGTAATTCGCGCCCATCGCCTTCCTCGCTTCCACCCCTGCTCAGCACTTCTTCCTCCTCTCCACACTTCACTTAAGCCTCCTTCGGTTCATACTGTATAAGTCTTTGGAGAGATTTCACTATAGATTACATACGAAGCAAAATGAGTGAATCTACACTCCAAAATGCATCTATATGCATCCGTATGTGGTTTATGGTGGAATCTCTACAAAGACTTATTTTTAGGACTAGAATAGAAACATCATGGAAATATGAATTATAAGTGAGATAGCATGGACTTCAATTCCTACGAGAGAGATTTTTTTTTTCATCCGGTCTAGGCTAATGTTATTTTTCATTTGAAATCTGAAGGATTGATTCCTATCCTACGAATAGGAATTCATTCCTCTAAATAAATTTTTTTGTTTGAATATTTTATCCTATAAAGTTCCTACAAACCAAAGGAGGCCTTGGTGGGTGCTACCACTACTTGGGTGCATCATACATCTGCAGCAGCAGAGAACTGCCTATGATCATTCGCTCACACCACAAGCAAAACTGACTCCTTTCTCACACCAAGCTTCTCTGCCGGTGAACGTACTTACGACACAAGACAAAGAAAAAGAAAAACAGTCTTCCTGAATCCATAATCCAAGCAAGCCCAAACAGATAAACAGACATGAATTCTACGCAAGGGCGGCGGCTTTTCTTGCATCGACAGAGGAGAGGAGAGGCTCATTTTACTTCCCTGATGCAGAGATGTCAAATAAATTTGTTCTTGGGCAGAGGGGTAGGAGTACTAGTACTTGTTCAGTTTTGTGGGGGGCACACCACACAACAGTTTGCCGGTGAATGTGCGTGCTTTCATAGTTTAGGAATTAGGATGCAGAAAAAACGCATATCCTTGTGATGAGTGGCACTGCACTGGGCCACTCATTGGCCATGTATGGAAATGGAGTGTGGGTGACATTTGCCATGCCATCCATTGCAGTGAGTGCCAAGCTAGTCTAGTGGCGGTGTGCGTGCCCCTACCATCCATCTTCCTTCCTGCATCCTGCATCCACAATCCAAGGTCCAAGCAACCTCCCCAAAACACATGCGTCCTTCCATTCCTTTCTGCCAAGAGATGGAGTATGCTTGCCTGTTTTCTTGGGCTGGCTGGCACTGAATTATCGGCCTCATCTTCCATTGCTTCCAGCAGTAGAAAGGAAGTGTGTAGTTTCTTGGAAGCAGGATGTGGGTGGTCCTTGTCGCTGGAGCTAGAGGATGATGGCGCACCAACTAAAGATCGATCTGAGTGGCCGTAGTACGTTACGTACCTGCCCCCAGCTAGCTGAAAACAGGGCAGCAAGTACTACTTATTACCAAGTCATGTCACAGATCCTACTTACTTTTTCCCTTGAACTGATGAGACTAACATTTTATCCAAAGAAAACATGTTGTAGTACATTCTTCTTTTCTGGCAGAGCAGAGGATGATGGTACACCACACCAACTAAACATCTCGGTGGTGCCAGTACTAGTCATCAGCACACACACAAAAAAAAAGAAAAAAGAAGTTGTGATCAATGGTAGCACTCATGCCACAAGCATGCAGGTCTCCAAGGATTCAAGGTAGTGCATGTGCCCACTTGGGGCCAGGCCTTTCTGGCCTCCTCCATCTTTCTCTATGGCATCTCCAATGCGGACTCATAAATCTCCCATAACCGTCCGGACCGTAAAAGCCATCCAACGTCGACATGTATTGTCCGCGGGATGGTCCGGACGCGATTTCTCCCGCAAATTGGAGACAAAAGTGTGGGAGGTTTGCGGGAATCCGGACGCCTGAAACGTCACTTACCGACACCCCCGGCCCACCCAATCCCTCTCCTGGTCTCATTTTCTTCCACTCCTTCCCTTGTCCCCCTGGCTTTGCATCAGCACCCCCCACCTTCGCCGCCGCTGCTGTTCGTCTCCGACCGCCACAGTCGCATTGTCGGACGTCCGCAACCAGCACCGACGCGCCCGCTTGCCGTTCCGACGGAGCTTTCCACCTTGGAGCCGTTTGTACCTAGGTACACTGCGCCCCTGTCGATGACCTCCATGGTGGACACCACGCCCGGCAGGTGTTCGGTCAAAATGCCATTGAGCTTATTTTCAAATACTATGTTGTTTTTTAGAGTACGAAGGATGGTGAGATACTCAGCATGGAGGATGAGTTGTTGTGCAATGCGTGGCTGGCCGTATCCGCAGATTTCATAGGCAGGAGCAGAGGGCCGCCCTTCTGGTAGCAGGTGCATGAAAAGTTTCGCGCAGGAAAGCACATTGCGCCCTACGACGTGTACATCATTCAACCATGCAATGTGAGGTCGTTGTCGTATCGATGGCACGCTATCCAGGTCAGCGTCATCAAGTTTTACAACTTGGTTAGTCAGCTCGAGGCAAGGTGGAAATTGCACGCGGACATGGAGTAGATGGTAAGTTTGACTTCCTCTTGCTCAACTTGTTGATTGATTCTTTCACTCAATGTTGGTCTACACATTATATGTAACCTGTGCGCGCCGGCATGGTGTACCACAGGTCAGAGGGATGGCCATTTATGTGCACACACTATTGGATGAAGCTAAAGGAGAAGTATGTGTGGGACGACATGATCCGTTCATGAAAAACTTGTTGGGCATCCATGATATAGTCGAATTTGAGACCTTGTTGTACTAGACGTAATTTGCATGCTATGTGTGGATGATTTGTGCTATTTTCTATCTGAACTTTGATAAATATCAATAGATTTGCATGAATTTCGTCTCATTTGTTAAAATGCGGGTTAAAATGTACGGATGCGGGAGGATTTTTGCAGGTTGCCGTTGGCAGGGGCGGAGGGGGGGGGCGAGCAGGTTCCCAACGATTTCTAGTAGGTAGTAGTATACGTAGTATACTGTATATGCGCTAATTGGCCGGAGATAATCACATCATTAACCCATATAAGATTATTTTAGAGAAATTAGCCCATATGAGTACTAATATAATAACTACTATTCTAGACCGAAAGCCCAATAGCCCATGTCATTGACTCATTGACTCGTTGTCAATCCATCCATGCGGCCATGCGATCAATCCATCCATTGATCGTGTCCTGCACTAGGGCATTGTTTGCCGCTGCCGCCCAGCCGCCGGCTGCCCGGCTGCCGCTCCCGCTCAGGTAAGGCGCTCACCAGTCACCACGCCACCGCCGCCCCTACTCTATCGTCTTCGCTGATCTGTCGTCTTTGTCCGCTGTGTGTCCAGTGTGTAAGGACTAAGAAGGGAGTACTGGAGGAGAGAAGGAGGCTTCATTACATCAAAATTTTGTAGTGAGAAAGGAAGATCAGATAGAGGAAGGTACCACTACGTACTTGTAGCTATCAGTTATTATGAATTAAAATCCTACTATACTAATCTGGTGTGTTAGTGTTGTCTACAGAATAGTGAATTAATCTATTAATCATGGTTTTCCTTTATATAGTAGTCAATGAGGAAGCGAAAAGCACCAACAACTAGGGGGATAAATTTCTTTTTCATGTCAGTTGGGTCAACTTCAAGCTCCAACACTACTGGTGCCGAAAATGTGATTCCATCTGAGGAGCTGTAAGTGCATCTAGTGCCCCTTAGTGATTTTGGTGTATTGAAGACTTATAGGTTAAGTAACTGATGCGTTTGTGAGTGTACACAGGCCTATAAGTCTATGAGGAGTTTGATATTTACAGAGAAAGTCGACCCCTAAAAATGAAGTTCTTCAACTGAAGAATTTGACATTCTGAAGACTTTCTGAAGACTTTGAAAGTGAAGAAATTGGTGTGATCCTGAAGACTTGGTATTCGCTTGAGGAACATGAAGCGTGAAGACTTTTGTTTTCGTAGTTTCATTTTCTCTTTCTTGAGTCATAGGAAACATCGTACTGTTAAAGGGGGTCGAGGAAATACTAAGTAAAAATTTCCATTTGATGCTCAACTCAAAATCCTACACCTACCAATCCCTTCGAGTGAAGCTTTTGGAAATCTCATACAGTTCAGTCAATTTCTTCAAGGATGAGACGAAGCTCTTCCGTCAGCCGAGAATTTGTTCGATCGAGGAGTTAGGAATTCGCCCAGGCGAATTGCTACACGATGAGGAACATGATAGCCCCGAGGAATTTGATGTTCAAATTTCCGACCGCTTCTGCTACGCTACCGCTGTCCCAAATATCTTATCCATCTAACGGTCATATCATTGAAGGGCATTTATGTCTTATCATGTCGGGCTGCTCCCTAGGCTATAAATAGCCGCCCCCTACAACCACTAGTTGGTTGGCTGCTCCGAGAGAACTTGACACTTGTCATTTGAGAGCAACCCATCCTCTGAGGACTTTGAGCGAAAATCATCAAGTGAGGAAAAACCCCAAAACCAAACCCCAACAAACCCAAAGTGATTGAGCATCATCAAGAAATTGATCCTGCGTGGATCCGACGCTTTTTACCTTTGAAGACTGTGCTTCTTCCAGACGGTTAGGCGTCAAGGTCTAGAGCATCCAAGAGGAATTGTGGATCGCCGAGTGACCAAGTATGTGAAGGTTTGGAAGTCGCCTGAAGACTTACCACGAGTGATTGGACGAGGTCTGCGTGACCTTAGTTCAAGGAGAATACGGTGAGGACTTGGTGTCCTGAGCTGCGTGCTCAGAGACTGGGTGTCCGGGACTGCGTGTCCTCGAGTTTAAATACTCAGCCGCTCCAACCAGACGTACAACTGAGACAGCAGTTGGAACTGGTCTACCAAATCATTGTCTTCACCAACCTAACTGGTTCTATTTCCTCAACCCTTTCATTTCCTCATTTCTGTGTTGAGTGTTTGTTCATATCTGTGTTTGAAGACTTTGACTGAAGACTTTCTCAATTTCCTCAGTTCAATTTCTTCAGTCTGTTTGTCTTCATCTTGTGTTATCCTGTGATTACGCTTTATGTACTGTGATTGTCTTCATTTCATCATGATGACTATGCCTGTAATCTGCTATGCTTACTTCGAGTACTTATTCCGCTGCATGTATTTCTTCGCTAAGGAATTTCCTCACCAGCAAATTCCTCGTTGAAGAATTTGTAAAATTCTCTAAAATCACCTATTCACCCCCTCTAGTCGATATAACGACTTTCAATTGGTATCGAGCGAGGTACTCCTTGTTCGTGTGATTTTGGTTTAACCACCGAGTTTTAGTTATGTCGACCGCAGTATGAAGAAAGTGACATGCTCTATCTTTGACGGTCACGATTATCCCAAGTGGAAGGCCATGATGAGGAAGCGCCTCATGGCAATGGACGATGAGCTGTGGACCGTCTTTGAAATTGGCCTTATCGATCTATGCAAGGCGGCGAATACCGATGATATTCGCAAGTTCACTCGACTTGATATCATGGCGAAGGATATCATCTGTTCCTCGCCTATCTAGAGATGAATTCAAGCGCATTATGCATCTTTGCAATGCGGCTTATCTCGGGACCGAATCTCCGATGTTTATGAAGGTCATCGAACTCGTCATGATCCCTGGTTTGAGGACTTCAAGGAATCTCTCAAACGATGACTTTCGAGCCGTAATCATCATCATCGCATTATGTCTCATGGCAAAGGGTCACGAGGTAACCGAATGTTCCTCATCCGAACTTAGTTCTTGTGAATCGATGATGATATTGAACCTAACTATACCAAACTTGTTTGCCTTGCCACCAAACAACAACATGCCTTGGAAAAGGTTCAAAACATGTTAGGTAAAAGTGATGATATGTTACGTGAAGAAATGGATCGCACTCAAGCCCTGACTGAAAATCTTCAGAGACTTCAGCCTAGGCTTGACAACCTTCAAGGTCATCATAACACTCTCTTATCTGACCATGAGAAACTTTCTTATGAATTTCTTCAAAGAAAGCAAGATCTTGAGAAGCTAAGAGCGAGTTATGAAGATCTTCGAAGGAGCGCGATTCATTACTTGCTCAACAAATCAGCGCTTCTCAAGAAGAATTTGTTCCTCCATGCTTAAAATGCATTGAGCGTGAATCGCTAATTCTTCACCGAATGTTCAAATGCTTCAACTGTTACAAATTCTTCACCTGCCTCTCGCTATCACTAATTCCTCACCGAGGACATTGCTAGTATCATCGACGATGCAGGTTGAAGGAATTGTACATGACAGCATGTACAAAAGCCTCAAAGGGCATCGACTCTTTGTGATGTGCTTAAAAGCAGATCCTCAACAGAAACCCTAGGAAAGAGGGTATTGCCTTTGAGAGGAAACTCAATGCTGATGGAACGATCGAAGCCCGAGCAAGATCCCAAAACCTCATGGGTTGCTGCAAAGGGACCTCCAATTGATCCATCTACCTTATCTGGTTTTACATGTGAATTTCCTCATTCGATGATGAGTCATTTGACTCAAACTATAAACTGTTCAAAAATCAGAATGGTGAAGTATTTGCTAGATATGTTGGCACTAATCTGCAGAACGGTCCCCTATGAAGAAAATCTGGGTTCCCAAGAAATGTCTTGAAAGTCTTGGTGAATGTCCTCATGACACCACCCGTGAAGAAAAGGAACCCCAGATCAAATTCTTCATATGGACAAAATTCTTCATATGGATCCAAGTCCTCATACGGACCAAATTCCTCACGTGGATCAAATTCCTCAAAAGGATCAAAGTCCTCATATGATTATCATCGTGCTAACAACTCTGCTTTCGCAGGTAGAGCTAAGGGCTATGAATATGTGCATTATTCTTCAAACCAATATGTTCATAAGTCCTCAAGAATTTCTCCGCTTATTCATATGCTTACCCTAACCCCTCTCATGTGAAACGAAATGGATTGGCTTCTATGCCACCATTCTCATATGGTGCTCGCAGAGTGATGAACTCTTTGCCACCCCTTCGATGTGGGTGGTGAAGAAAAGAACTAATCTCTTCTGCAGAGGTCAGGTCTCCGGACGTGCCTTAACGTCCCAAGAATTTCTTTGGGGCCCGACAAAATGCCCGAAAGGACGCGGCTAATAATGATGAAATGAACTTTCATTTCACACGCCCTCATATCGCTTATCTAATTGATCTTGATCGATGAAATTCATCTCGATGAACTTGATATCATATTCTTCATCGATGAAGTATATGAGATCGTAAGTTGTACAAATTCATCTGCAGGATGACCAACCCAAAGCCACCGAGTGGGTTCTCGATAGTGGATGTACAAATCACATGATGGTGACAAGAATCTATTGATGGATGCTCCTTATCACCGCCACATCTGAAGCATATCATCTTTGCCGACAAAGGCAAAAGTCGTATTGGGACTTGGTAAGGTTGCTATCTCAAGGACATGCACATGGACAAAGTCATGTTTGTTGAGTCTTTAAGATATAACCTCATGTCGGCCTCAATGCTTTGTGATCTTGATATGGTAGTTATTTTTGGCAAGTATCGTTGTGTTGTGATTATGGAAGTGACAATTCCAAAGTCTTCAAGGCTTTAGGAGAGGAGACTTGTATATTGTAGACTTCTCTACAGGTCCACAACCGCCGTGTGCTGCTTGCAAAAGCTTCGAAAGGCTGGCTATGGCATCGACGACTTGGTCACGCAGGCATGAGGAATTTGAACACGCTATGAAGAAGAAGCATGTCATTGGCATTGAGAATGTCAAATTCCTCAAGGATCACTTATGCGGAGCCTGTGAAGCTGGAAAATGACCAAGGCCAAGCATCCAGTGAAGACTATCATGACCACTACTCGCCCTTCAATTGCTTCACATGGACATCTTTGGTCCCAATCATTACTCAGCTGTCGTTAATGAAGCATCACTATATGGCTTTGTTATTGTTGATGATTACTCTCGCTACACATGGGTACACATTGTTACTACAAAAACCAAGTGCAGGAAATCTTCAAACGATTTTCCTCGAGGGCTTCAACCAACTTTGGTGTGAAGATCAAGCACATCAGGAGTGACAATGGAACTGAGTTCAAGAATTCTGTACTTGAGGATTATCTTGATGAACTTGGTATTACTCATGATTTATCTGCTCCCTATACTCCTCAAAGAAATGGCGTCGTGGAGCGCAAGAACAGAACTCGTTGAGATGGCTCGCACTATGCTTGATGAATACAAACGCCTAGTCGCTTCGGATTGAAGCAATTGACACTGCGTGCCACATCATCAACAGAGTATATCTTCACAAATTCTTCAAGAAGACTGCCTATGAACTCCTCACGACAAGAAACCCAATGTAAGTTATTTCAAAGTCTTGTGCTAAATGCTGGATTAGAGATCCTCACCACACCTCTAAATTTGCACCGAAAGCACATGAGGGTTTTATGCTTGGTTACGGAAAGGACTCGACACCTACTGTAGTCTTCAACATCGCACTTCACAAGATTGTTGACATGTAGATGTGCGGTTCGATGAAACTAATGGCTCGCAAAGAGAGCACCTACCTTCTGTGTTAGACTAACCAGCACCGAGGATTCTATCAAGTTCAAGGCAACCGAGGATGTCATTCCCATCAAGAAACTGCTGAAGAATTCATTCTCAGACGCCAAGAACGCCGAGTGATGCACCAAGATAATGTGAAGAAAATGGTGCCGAGGAAAATGATCAAATTCCTCAAGACAACCAGCTCATCCTCGCGTTGCAAAAGAAGTGCAAGTTGACAAGGTCATCGATGACATTGAAGCGCCAGTCCTCTCACTCGCTCAAAAGCTTCACACTTATCTAACTTTTGTGGGCACTATGCTTTTGTCTCTATCACAGAGCCCACTAAGGTAGATGAAGCATTTCGAGCCGGAGTGGATTCAGGCCATGCAAGAAGAATTACATCGATTCGAGCTCAACAACGTCTGGGAACTGGTCAAACGTCCAGATCCTCGCAAGCATAATATTATTGGCACAAAGTGGATCTACCGCAACAAGCAAGATGAAAATGGTCTTGTGGTGAGGAATAAGGCATGACTAGTAGCTCAAGGCTACACGCAGGTTGAAGGAATTGATTTCGATGAAACTTTTGCACCTGTCGCTAGACTTGAGTCTATTCGCATATTACTCGCCTATGCTAACCATCACAATATCACTTTGTATCAAATGGATGTGAAAAGTGCATTCCTCAATGGTAAGCTTGAGGAAGAAGTATATGTTGCTCAACCTCCAGGTTTTGAAGATCCAAAGAATCCTGACAAAGTCTTCAGACTAAATAAGGCCCTCTATGGCCTCAAGCAAGCCCCTCGGCGTGGTATGATACATTGAAGGAATTCTTCGTGAAAATGGCTTCACACCGGTTCACTCGATCCTACTCTTTTACTAAATCTTATGATGGTGAACTGTTTGTGTGCCAAATATATGTTGATGATATTATCTTTGGCTGTATCGACCAACGTTATAGTGATGAATTTGCCTATATGATGAGTGAAGAATATCAAATGTCTATGATGGAGAGTTGAAATTCTTCTTAGGTCTTCAAATTCGTCAACAACACAATGGCATATTCATATCTCAGAGAAATACCTCAAAGATGTCCTCAAGAAATTCGCATGCAAGATTGCAAAGGCGTCAAAATTCCTATGCCCACAAATGGCCATCTATGCAATCGATGAAAATGGTATTGACTTGATCACAAGGTATACCGCCCATGATTGGTTCTTTATTGTACTTATGTGCATCTAGGCCAGATATAATGCTTAGTGTTTGCATGTGTGCCCGATTTCAAGCTACACCAAGGAATCACACCATAAGGCTGTGAAGCATATTCTTCGATATCTAGCTCACACACCAACACTAGGATTATGGTACCCCAAGGGCTCTACCTTTGATCTCATTGGATATTCGACTGACTATGCTGGTGATCGTGGACCGCAAGTCAACATCTGGTACTTGTCATTTCCTCGGACGATCTTTGGTCTGTTGGTCCTCAAGAAACAGAATTGTGTATCGTTGTCCATCGGAAGCTGAATACATTGCTGCTGGCTCGTGTTGTGCTCAATTACTATGGATGAAGCAAACCTCAAGGACTATGGCATCAACGTGAAGAATGTGCCTCTCTATCTGTGACAATGAGAGTGCCATCAAGATTGCTCACAACCCAGTTCAGCACTCGAAGACAAAGCACATTCAAATTCGTCATCATTTTCTTCGTGATCATGTGTTGAAGGGCGACATCTCCATCGAGCACGTGAAGACTGAAGAACAACTAGCTGATATCTTCACTAAGCCCTTGGATGAGAAGAGATTTAGCAAGTTGCGGTGTGAGCTAAATATCTTGGAATCTTCGAATGTTCTTTGAAAAGGACACACATCCTAACACTTATGCAAAATTGATGAGTTAGATGTGCAACACATGAAGAAACGTTTTTCTTCAATCAATGAAGAATAACACTCTAAGTGTGAAGAAATTAATGAAGAATTTGATTCTCAGAACCCTACGACAATTGTACGCGGTGTCTGAAATCATCATTCTTATATGGTGGGTCACGCCACCACCAAAGTTGAAAATCTTCAATTTGAGTTTTTACTCAGTTTTGAAATTCTTCAGATTTTCAAA
Organism: Aegilops longissima; assembly: GCA_021605205.1. Classification (NCBI taxonomy): domain Eukaryota; kingdom Viridiplantae; phylum Streptophyta; class Magnoliopsida; order Poales; family Poaceae; genus Aegilops; species Aegilops longissima. The sequence goes on from CM038677.1 coordinate 840,165,278, forward strand.
TTCTTCAACTTTGCAAAATCTTCACTGTTTCCGTCGTCTTTCTTCATTATATATATATATATATATATATATATATATATATATATATATATATATATATATATATATATATATATATATATATGGGTTTATGTCCTCTACAGCATTCACTTATGGCTATTTCTTCAAGTCGCTTTTTCTGCTAAGTGAATGTGATCGGACCCTTCCCCCTCTATGCTATACTCAACCCAATCCATTCACAAATTCTTCATGTGCGTTCTACTTTGAAACTCGTTCAAATTCTTCACTGTGTCCTTGACAGCTGAAGAAATTGCGAACGGAACTTTTAAAACGAATCTTATCCAAACTTTGTTTTTACCGCTCAAACCGTTCTGCATCCCACGATGCATTATTATAGTCACCCACGATCACACACGATCTCCACTACACAGTACGTGTGTGACACATGTCGTGAGAAGGGAAGCGGTCAGGGGCACGTTCGTCCTAAATCTTGGACGATCCGCTTTTCACCGTGTCTATAAATACCCCTCTCCCTTCCTCACTCTTTTACTTCGCCGACCTCTCTCCCGCCGAGCTCCTCAAAACCCTAGCGCCGCCGCTTACTCCATCGTCGCCGGTGAGGAAAAGCTTCACTGCTTTGACCTCTTCGCCGACGATTCGCTACCGACCGTGGAAAATCTTCAACCGTCGCCGTAGCTGATTTCCTCTCGCCAAGTTAGGGCGGGAAGATCTGAACGACGAACTTCCCAACTGTTCATCTCAGTTCGTCGTGTTCTTCACTTCGGTAAATTAAAAGTTACTTTTATTACTCACTTTGATTCTCAAATTTTCTTCAAATTCTTCAAAGGTGTTTATTCTTCAAATCTTCACATATGAACACCTCAAATCTCTTGACTCGCTTCTCTAAGCAATGATTTTCTTCAAGATTCCTCAATTGTGTGGATCTTCGATCTATACAACTCGAACCTAAGACAAAGAACGCTTATTGAAATTCTTCAAGGCTCATCTGGTCAAAATCCTCAAACTTGTTCTTTTTGGAAAACCTTCTGAGAACGCATATGACCTCTTCAAATTCCTCGCACCTATACTCTGTTCACAGGTACAAATGTCCGCTGCTGAATCCCTAGGTTCTCATCAACTTAACTCATTTGCAGCGTTCCTCGAAGAAAACTGCATACTTCTTCAGAAAACGCAATTGTTCAATTTCCTCAATCAAGAAAATGGCAGATAGTAAGAAGCCAGAAGGAGGAAAGAAACCTGAGGTCATGACAGATTCAAATCCCCGAGGAAATATATGCTGACTCATCGTACACGATGAGGAAAGAAAAATCAACGCAAGGTGCGATTCGAAGATTGAACGGAGATGGGCACGGAATGGAAGGAATACAGATATGTAACTCCTAAGTACATGAAGAAATTCGCTTAAATCCTCCATGCCCAAGAGCTCCTTTGGCACCTGGCCAAATAGCTGATCCCACTAGCGCCAAACGCGGTGAGGACTTTCTCGATGAATGGGCTAAACGCCAAGCAAAATTGGCAAAGCAAGCAAAGGAAGCAGTGAAGAAATTCAATGAGGATTCTGCACTGCTGCTGCCATCGAGGTCTCGGTCAAACCGAGGAAATCAATGCAAAAGAAGTCTGCTAATAAGCCAAGTATTTCATCATCTGCGCCTCACGGCCAAGTTCCTCAAGAGCACCCTCCAAGCAAATTCTCACACCGCTGCTGCTCCACCAAAGTCCTCAACAGCTCCGCCCAAACCTTCGGGCCTCTGTGCACCTAGCTACATGTCAAAGGACTGCTGGTTTCTCAATCGCCTCAGCATCTCTCGCAAGTTCTCACCTGCCCCAATTCTTCATCCGCCCAACTCGCTGAAGACAAAAGCAATACTGGACGTGGTCCTCGCCTAGCCCAAGGAAGAAACAACTTGTAGTCCACGTACATCGATGATGAGGCATCCGATGAAGAACTTGAAGAAATCATCGAGACCGCCAAGTTAGGGCCGCTAGAGCCAAGGGTACATCTGTACATCGCCATCGATCCCAAGAAAGTCCTCGACTTCATTGACCTCCGCACAATGATCCCAATACCCTCTGCTCGATCTTCCTTTGACACCTGGTCAAAGTCATGCGCTGACTCACTTCATTGCTGAAGAAAAATGGAAGTTTGAGAAGGCGAGGGAAATCAAGAAGGCTCAATACAGGAAGGAAAGGTTCCTGAAGAAAAACGTTGTCAAGATGACACCTGAGGAACTCCTCCAAATCCAAACTGAAATTCAAAACCTCAGCAAGAACTTCGACACATACTATGCTGATTGGCAAGTAGTCAAGACCAGATTCGTCGATCTGACGAAGAAAATCACAAGTGTTGCTGCACCTGTGCAACTTGAGATTCCTCAGGCTGAAGCCACAGTTCAGCCTGCTGAAGAAAATGCTGATTCCAGGGCTGATGATCCCATCCCAGCCGCTGAAGAAATTGCCAGGGCACCCACTAGTGGTGCGCCTGAAGAAACTGCTCAAGTCAGGGCAACTGCATCGATTACCAAGAAATTGCTCAAGACAGGGGAACGGCATCAATTGCTCCTGAAGAAACTGCACCAAATTCCTCAGCTCCTCCTGCACCAACTCCAACTCCAATTCTTCCATCTGCTTCTGATGTGAAGAAAACCAAGGCTGCGGAACGAGCTGCTGTGAATAAAAGGAAAGCATCACTGCGCCGATTCTTAGATCACAAGAAAATGAAGCAAATGACCAGCTCCATTGAAAACCCAATTGATGCTATTCCAATTACCTCCATACCATCAAAGGAAGTCGTTCCTTTTGGAGAAGAATATGAGATCCCAATCGGATCCGATGAAGAACATCAATCTGCGCTTCATCGAGAAAATTGATGAAGAAATTGAAGTGGAAGCAATCCCTTCAACCCCGTTATTTCCTCATCGCACCATGAAATTCCTCAAGCTGGTATCGAGGAAATTGAAAATGAAGATGTGGATATTGGATGCACCACTCCAAGTGATCAATGATGACTTTTGGGAAAGTCAGATCCCAATACTCCTCTCTTCACCCCGCTTCAACAAGTTCCTCCCTCCTCGCACAAACAGTCCAAATGGACTTTGAAGAAAATCAACCCACTGGTTACGTGCATGAAGAAATTCCAGCCACTAGTGTTGATGAAACTGCTGCTGCTGCTAATCCTCAGACTGCACCTGTTGAGGAACAAGAAAATCCTCATGCTGAAGAACCTGAACTTACGATTCCTGAGGTGGTGATGCAACCGATCGACACCCTCTGCCCAAGCAAAAGAATCCGCTCTCAACCAAGCAAAAGTTCAAGGCTGAAGATTTCTTTGCCGAGCACGTGTTCTTCATCGAATATAATCCTTATGATTCTGCTCGATTAGGAAGAGGCGTTTCTGGACTGCTAGTCAAGCAAACTTCTATTCCTCAGTGCTTTTCAACAAGGACAAAATCTTCGATCATGCTCATATTCCTCATGTGGATATGGAGTCGCTGCCAGCTTTGAGCCAGTCCTCGGTGTTCTTCACGACGCAGACTTCTAAACTTCTGACCGATATCTCGTGGATCGAACGAAGAGCTAATTCTTCAGTTCTATGCAACCTCGCACATCACCGGAGACGCTGAAGATGTAACTTCATGGGTCTTGGATTGATGACCGAAAATACTCACTACAAGGCACCAAGAAGTGAATTGCTTCGTGCCCTCCCACTCATCCTCCGATTGATGGTGCACGCCGATCTATGAAGAAAAGGAACTTTCAAATCACTATATGCAAGTGCTGATGAAGCCTTTGAAGCCAAGGCAAGCCCCAAGGACCAAATTCCTCGTCAAGGAGTTATTATATGTGCCTCGAACAGTCTATCGGATTCTGACGAAGACTATGAGTCCTATCAAGGGCCACGACTCGAACGATGAAGAAGTCGTTGGCATCATGAAGAATATGCTTTTCAACATCATCCATGGCGTTCCCGTCAATTTCCATGATTTCTTCATGAGGACTCTGGCCAACATTGCCATGTCACCTTTTGAGCTGAAGCCTTATGCACCTTGGATTATGAGATTCATCAGGTCAAGATCTTCACCTGAATTACAAGGCTGATACTTTGAACCACCGCAGCTACCGCTTCGATCAAGTCCTCAAACGGACAATTACCTCGGTGATGAAAAGGGCAAGGCTATGCTGTGATAGATGAAGGCATTCGTCCATTGATGGACAGTTTAGCAAAGCAGCATCCTACTCCACCAA